>JAZDUA010000050.1:0-600000 GCA_038098605.1 Gryllus longicercus | reverse complement strand
ATTTACTTTTTGTACTTCTTTGCGTAGCAGGTTACAAACCTACATTGGCTCTAAACTCGAAACGCGTGTAATGCAATGATAGGAATAATTCAAATACGTATATTATAGAGGAAATAAAACCCTGTATACCTTAGCGTGGTCGCGCAAAAATTCTTGAAAATTCTTTGGCCTCCAGCGAGTGTTGTGTTTGCGATGGTGACCACAGTTTCATCCGAGGGTGCCTGCGCGCATCATGCCGAAACTGTCTGTAGCCACACGCGCGCTGGCCCCAGGCGACACACACGAGGAGCTCGTCATGCTACTTGCAAATATTTATAAAACCATTTACTTTTTGTACTGCTTAGCGTAACAGGTTAAAAACCTACCTTGGCTTTAAATCCGGCACGCGTTCAATGCAATGATAGGAATTTTTCAAATACTTAACTACGGAAGAAAAAATCTCCTGCATCCCTTCGTAGAAAAAAGTCTTGGCCTAATCAGGGAAACGCGTTCATTTCCACGCCTCCCGCGAGTGTTGCGGTCGCGATACCGAAACAATTGCCACTCGCTCGCAGACGCAATGCAACATACAACACTCTGGTGACCGAGAGCTGAAGGAGCTTTTCACGCTACTTGCAAGTGTCTATAAAAGCATTTGCTTTCTGAACTCCTTTGCGTAGCAGGTTACAAACCCACCTTGGTTTTAAACTCGACACGCGTGCAATGCAATTATAGGAATCATTCAAATACTTACATTACGGAAGAAATAATCTGATACATCCCTTCGTGTAAAAAAATCTTTGGCCTAACCTCGGAAAAGCGTTTGTTTCCACGGCGACTGCCTCCCGCGAGTGTTACGGTCGCGATGCTGAAACAATTGCTACTCGCGCGCAGGCGCAAGGCCACACACAGCACCCCTTGTGACCAAGTGCTGAACAAGCCCTTGCTACTTGAAAACTTGCCCTTGCTAATTGCAAATGTCTATAAAAGCATTTGCTTTTGTACTCCTTTGCTTTGCATGTTTCAAACCCACCTTGGCTTTAAACTCGACACGCTTGCAATGGAATTATAGGAATCATTCAAATGCTTACATTACGGAAGAAATAATCTGATACATCCCATCGTAGAAAAACGTCTTTGGCCTAACCAGGAAAACGCGTTTATTTCCACGCCTTCCGCGAGTGTTGCGGTTGCGATGCCGAAACAATTGCCACTCGCCAAAGGCCACATACAGCACTCTTGTGACCGAGTGCTGAAGGTGCCCTTCATGCCACTTGCAAATATCTATAAAAGCATTTGCTTTTTGTACATCTTTGCGTAGCAGGTTACAAACCCACCTGGGCTTTAAACTCGACACGCGTGCAATGCATTGATAGGAATTATTCAAATGCTTACATTACGGAAGAAAAAAATCTGCTGCATCCCTTGGCGGAAAAAGAAAACTCTTCGGCCTATCCCCGGAAACGCGTTCGTTCCCACGGCGACCACCCCCCGCGAGTGTTGCGGTGGCGATGGCGACCGCAGTGCCGTCCGGGGGTGCGCGCGCGCGCCATGGCGAAACAATTGCCTCTAGCGGCCCGCGCGCAGGCGGCCGGCGCCGCCGCCACCGCCGCCCAGACGCCCGCCGGGGCGCCGCGCCCGGCCGCCCGCCCCGACGCGCGCGACGCCCACCTGCCCCGCCAAGTCGCCTCCGACGTCGGGGGCTTCCGGGCGCACGGCGCCTTCGTCGGGCCGTACTCGCCGCACGCCGGGGCGCCGTCCGCGCGCCCGCCCGCCCAGGCCTTCACGTCCGCGCGCGCCTCGCCCACCTCGCCCCACCGCACGTGCAGCCGCTGCCCGGACTTCGGCGGCGTGGAGGACGACCTGCGGCCCTGCCTCAGGGTGTACGGGCTGGTCACGTCGCTGGGGTACCAGCGGGCGCGGCTTTGCGTAGAGGTGGGTCGTCTTGTGACCGAGAGATGATAATATTATAATGCTGTCTAGAGACGTCTTTGCGTAGAGGTGGGTTCTCTTGTGACCGAGAGATGATAATATGAAGTCCAGAGACGTCTCGTAATATTGGCACACGTGCCTTTCGAATCTGTTCGCCGGAACAAACGAGGTAACGGAATTTGTCCAGAGGTGGGAGTTCGTTTATTCTCACTGTCGTTGAAAAGGCTTCTCCGCCCAACCTCGCTACTGGATTGTTTGATTTGTTCGAAGTGCTTCCTATTCGTTTTGATTCATTACTTATTCAACACAACAAATTACGTGAAGTCGTTGCTCAGATTTTGGGGGCGTGGATTTTCGGCCCTGCCTCAGGGTGTACGGGCCAGTCACGTCACTGGGGTACCAGCGGGCGCGGCTTTGCGTAGAGGTACGTTGTGTTGTGATCGAGAGATGATAATATTACGTCTACAATACTGTCTAGAGACGTTACGTGTTATCCCGAGATAGGATTAAGTGTGTAGACAAAAGGGTTACTGTATCTAAGTAAACTATCTTTCCTGAGATATCTGTTCCTGATATTTTACTCTCACGGTCATTAGAAGCAACCCCAACCAACCCAACTCAGTTCCTGAATTGGTTGATTTGTTTGAAGCGATTCCTACTAGTTTTTATTTGTTATTGCTCCATCATTACCATTTTGGGGAAATACTTCGACACTATCATTTTGGGGACATCTACGTCTGTATCCCACAGTGGTTACATCGCTGGGGTACCAGCGGGTGCGTGTTTGCTTAAAGGTGGTTTCTCTTTTGACATGTTGCTGATAATATTACGACTACAACGCTGCCTAGAGACATTACATGTTATTCAGAGATAGGATTGCCTGTGGAGACACCAGGAATACGATATCTGAGAGATGTTACCTGAAATTAGTATCTGTTACTGCGGTGGTGTTTACAGCTCTTTCACTCTTGTAGTCGTTCGACACGCTACTCTACACAACGCAGTAGTCTCTGAATTGGTTGGATTGTATAAAGTGCTTCCTACTCGTTTTGAGTCATTATTGATTCATCCCTACACATCACATCCTCCCACAGCTCGGATTTGAGTGGCGTAGAAGATGACCTATGCTTGTGCCTCAGGGTGTCCGTGCTGGTTACGTCGCTGGGGTACCAGAGGGCGCGGTTTTGCGATGAATTAAGCCTTGAGACACATTCCTTTCATGACTATTCACAGGAGGCTAGAAGTAGCGAGATTCTCTTGTACATATTTGATATTCATCCATCTCAGGATGAATATCATTCAGAAATAGTGACATGGATCACCGTGTATTTCGCTGAGATGATACACTACTCCTCTGGCTATGCACGCAGCTCTTTTGCTCTCACAGGGATGTTTAATATTAAGTCTTTAGATGTCACGATCCTTTCACATCTATTGGTCAGAACATAGAGAATATTGGATTTGCCAATCTGTGGCTCTCCGAGTGGTGGTTAATAGTACGCCTTTAGACGTCACTATCCTTTCACATGTATTGGTTAGAACATAGAGAACATTGAGATTTGCCATTCTGAGGAGAGTTGTGTGGAGACACGAGAGTTAATGAATATGTATCTTTTTCGACATTAATATTTGTTTCTGCCAGCAGCTATTTTATTCTCACGGTCGTTGGGAATGATACACAATACAACCTTGCCTCTTTATTGCTTGATTTGTTCGAAGTGCTTCCTGAACTTATTGATTCGTTACTAAGATACCATTACACCTTACGTGTAAACGATATATAGACTTTGGTGATGTGGGATGTGATATGTTGCCGAGACCCTCTGGGTGTATGCACTAGTCACGTAGCTGAGATATCACGGGCGTGGCTCTGCATACATCTCCTGTTATCGAGTGTTGTAATACAAAGAATTATGACGTTACCTTCCCTTCATATCAATTGGTCGGAACATAGAGGGCATTGGATTTGTCATTCTAAGGTAGGATAAAATGAAGGGACACGACAGTTGAAATATATTAATATTATTTAAACAATTAGTTTACATTTTATTTTACTTTTTTCTTAAAATATATTCAAAAAATAACTGACAACCTACAGCTTGCGTAATACAATTGTTGCAATAAAAATACTTACTATAGGAAAAACTGTATATTGAATACTAGTGTTTATTTAAATTTAAATTAGCATATCTTGAAACAATATGATATTAAACAAATATTGAAACGGGGAAATTATAAGTTATTTACGAGCACATATTTTCAATAAAGACATCGCATACAAAAACAAATTGTACTAAACGGGGAAGTGTATTACTGACAAGTTATTGTTTGTTCTATTACAGAAGTTATATGCATGCCTGGGTGACAAATTTGAAGAGCCCATCATTGAAGGAATGTTGGACTTCCAGTGGGATCAATATGTTACTGCAGAAAGGCGGGTAAGTTATAGAAAGGAAGGGAGGAAATGACAGGAAACAACAGATTTTCTTGTAAAAATAGTTTCAACCAATCAAGACGTAATATAGGCATCCCAGAATTACGAGTGCATACATTTTCTGATAATAGTTTACTGCTTACAGAGTATCGAAAAAGTGTAGTAATGCTGCGGTAAAAAGGGCGATTTCTCAAAACAAATCTTTTACTGTCTAGCTCTGGTAACGAAAAAGTGGATACATCTTTTTATTTTATATAGTTAATAACTTCCTCTAACACTTTGTGCAATCAAAATCTGTGATTTGTGAGTCCCTGAGTTTGGTCTACGGCGAAACGCCTGCAGTCTTCTCGACTATCTGTGAAAAACGCTTGTGGCTAAGCCGTAAGCAGAAGAACCGGAAGCACCAAAATTGATATTCTCCGATCGATCAGACTGATCTCGATGCTTCTTGAATTCCAAACGCGCACGGAAAAATTAAGGCATATTTCGGCGCGCGGGAAAGAACCAACGCACCTTGCTATTCTTTCGGCGTCGCGGGTCCGCAGGTTTCTAGGTATTTTTTCTGGCACCCATAGTAAAAGGGTTAGGTGAGCTCCTCCGGCGCATCGATTTTTGCTTGTTCTGCGCAGAACCAGCTTGCGTCACGAACCACGTGATCACAACACAGGCACTTTGCTTGAAACGCCAAAGAAGACCATGCATGAATAGCCAGACATGTTGCATGGAGAGCGACCTGTGTTGAGAAACATTTTGAAAGTGATACAAAGTGAAAATTTGCATCGGTTACGAACCCAATATAACACGATAAAGGTGTCTTTGAATTAAAAATACAACATTGAAAGAAAGAACTTCATTTATATGTTTTAATATCTTGTTACAAGGTGAACATTTCGGCATTTAAAATTTCCGCTAATATCGTGACGCAAACTGATGTCTGATGCACACTGACTGAAGTCGGATACGATGCTTAAAATCTCACCCACCTCTTTCTACCATAGTGGCATATTTAAAGACTCCGCATGAATCGGTAGTATGGGAGGCGGTATTTGGTTATACGCGAATCACTTCACTTTTGGAACAATATAAAATTAGTATTGAACTATTAAAAAAACAAATACCCATTCCTACACGTTAATTTAGGAGATCACATCTGAGCTTACGTCTCGCCTCTCTAACCGCTGTAACTCGCTGTCGCTCACACACGCGCAACAGTGTTGCCGACTTGTTTTACCGCATCGCTTTCTTCTTCGTCTGTAAATAAAAAACAAAAACATCCTCCTCCGACAGTAGTTTAGCAAACCAAAATCATTATGGCTCATTTTTACTTGATCGCCCTTATTGACGTAAGAAAAAGTATTGTATTCGTGCGCCGGAGAACGGCGAATTTTCAACAGGAAAATCTTATTGCGGGGTCCTAGTAACGAAAGCGTGAAAAAATAAATTTATTATTAAATTTTGAAAAGAATTCTATAACACCTGTTGTAGACAAAATCCATGTTTTGTGCGTTCTTCATACCGAAAAATCAATTGACGGCAAAGCGTGTCTATCTGTCTGTCTGTCTGTCTGTCTGTGCACAACGCTAGTGCTTAAACGGTTCTGCCGATTTTCTCCGAAATTAATATTTCCTACTCGTTTTGGCTTATGTTGCGGCTCCTGGAATATAAAATCGATATTTTAATTTTGGGGGGTACTTTACGTAAGTCCCCTCCGTCATTTTCAAAATTTAAAAAAAAACTCTAAATATTTTGATTACATTTTGTTTTTGAATAGTGCAAAGGACGTTTAAGAGAATAGAGCAGGCCTCATTTTCGTTAAATTCCCCTATTTTACGAAAATAGCAGAAATGTTTTGAAACTACAAAATTGAAGATGGATATTTTTGCCGCAGACAAAGTCTGTTGTACAAAAGAAGCTCTTTAAAAAAGGTCTTGGCAACTTATTTAAAAAACAGAAATCTTTCCAATCTGGCTGCATGAAACTAATGAAATGTATACATTTGTCACACCAACTACGGGTCACAATAAAAATTGAATGAATGACATTAAAAATATTTCATTTAATTTTAATTATAATCTACTTTTCAAAATACCAATATTAATTCTATTCTCCCGCTTTCACTTTTCTTCAATTAGTATTCTCAATGTATTGATGTATTTCTTTCAAGCAATTTGCAGAGCTTCATCGAAATTTGAGGAATAATGCCGCAATCGATATTTGAGAAACTCGTAGTTGAGCGTCGAGACGGTGGCGATGATAAGATACAGCTGTTACCTATTCGAATTTCTGCTTCCAAATTAACCTTTTAGAAATGAATCGAAATCTATTTGATAATCCCTATTTTAGGCTGTGATTTTTCTCGTGTCCTAAGAGAAACAGTGCTCACAATAGTATTGTCTGTACAGCGTACCTCCTAGACCGAGGGCAGTTCTTCGGTTTGCGATGAATTTCGCAGCAGTTTTTTATCAATTACTTATCAGTAAGCCTAGGTGAGATACGTTACATTTAATGTTATCTTATTTCTAAAAATAAATTACTGCATATTGAATAAAAGAAAAGGATCATTAACTGTATACCTTCTTCAATAACTTAAAGAAATCATGCTCACGAAAGTTTTTCCATAAGAGACTGTACTAATTTTAACTTTTTGTTTATTACAACATTAGGCCTATAAGAGACAAATCCTTTCTTGCCGTCTTAAAGAACAGAGATTTTACTTTCATTTTTAAGTCTATGAGGCTCTTTCACCTTGGTGCCTCTAACCAACATACAGTCATTAGTATGAAAAAAAATGAAATAAAAACAGAATCACATTATTATAAAGCTTAAAGTTTTATTTTCCTACGCTTCCTTTGAGACGGTTCAATATATAAAATGTGGGAATAAATTAAATTAATAATACAAATCGTACAATACTAGTAATTTAATTAGTTTATTACTATTAGAGTTATTCATCAACTGTGTATGATGTACTATGACTAATCGACAAACTAGTTGAAAACTGAATCAGATGGAAAAACGCGTTTTTGCCAAAAATTGATATTATTCAAGCAAATGTACATAGTTTGACAAAGCTGCGCGGGCAACAGTGCGTTGCTCTTGGCTGTGCTTCTTGGCGGGCAACAAGCGTTGCTTCAATGGACGTTTTCAAGTAATAGTTGAGGTGTTAGTAGCGCAGAAAATGCAATATTTCAATATTAAGTAGCTGGTTTCAATAACCTGAGAAAATATGTGCTGTTGTAGCACTACTAGTCTTAAACAAGTGAAAATATCTGTGGAGTTAACATAAATCCTGTAAGGGCAATATTTAATTGTGATCCTGATACGGGAGTCTGATGTCTGCAGAATTTATAATCTGCCTTGTAAAGTGGCATTCAGCAATGGTGCTGCAGCTTCTACTTTACTACTATTGCTGCTAATAATAATAATAATAATAATAATAATAATAATAAGTATTATTATTATTATTATTATATTTCTAATTATAAAATTTATAATAAAAAATAATTAATTGATGTTGCAGTTCCTCTGACCCATAACACCAGGAAACTGAATTAAAGATCAGGTCATACGAGGAGTTTACAATGCAATTGAAACCGATATAGTGGTTAGAGAAAGTTCATATTTATGCTTTGGTATTTTCATCGGAAGGACTGATGACAAAAAGTTTTAAGAAAATTAGTTTTTAATGTAGTTTATCATTTCAAAAGAAGCCGATCTAAATGTCCGAGATTGCTTTTATCATGTACCGACTCATCACTTCGGTCCGACATGGCGTACAGTTTGAGGCACCACATCGGTATGGCATACAACTCATTCACACTTTGGCCAACTGAAAATATTCAACAATATTTAGCTGTGGACTCATTGCTCAATGGCATAGTTTTTTTTTCGACACATTCAAAAATTCTGGAGCACAACGCCGCCACCTACAGGCCGCCATACTTGCGTTTCTCTGTTCCTCATAACATTGGCTAACTAATCAAAAAGTGCTATCTTTGGGCTTATCTTACGTGGATTTTCTTGCTGGCTCCCGGTTTTTCTCAGGTTCGAATCCCATCTTGAGCATGATTGTTTAACCCTTGTCTCTCATGTATTATGTGATACCGCGGATAGCCTCAGACCGACACGCGGATAGCCTCAGTTTTACTGACCCCAGACCACAGGAGCCCGCAAGTGTTTTGGTGTCTAGTGTATAGTCGAATATGCGTGCATAAATGACACCCTTCGGGAAGTAAAGGATAACAGTCTGTCGGCTAGACAAAAGCCCAGGAGAGAGAGAAAGAAAAAAGAAAAAGAGAGAGAAAGAGATAAAAAGGAGAGCAAAAGAGAGAAAACAGAGAGAGCAATAGAATTGGCGAGAGGGAAAGAGAGAGAGAGGAAGAGAGAGAGGAAGAGAGAGAGGAAGAGAGAGGAAGAGAGAGAGGAAGAGAGAGAGGAAGAGAGAGAGGAAGAGAGAGGAAGAGAGAGAGGAAGAGAGAGAGGAAGAGAGAGGAAGAGAGAGAGGAAGAGAGAGAGGATGAGAGAGAGAGAGGAAGAGAACGAGAAAGTGAAAGAGAGCGAGAAAATGAAGAGGTTTTAATAGAAACAGTTTATAATAATCTGTATAGTTTGTAATTAGAATAGAAACCTATAGTTATTAAAACCAGTATAGTCTCTTAACATTGTCCGTATGAAGAGCACAGAGTACTTGAGGCATTTGTGTGTGCAGACACATGGTGGGCGCCTGTGGGCGGCTCGCACGGGCGTGCTGGTGTGGGACTCCAACTACTTCGTGGGCGACGACTACGACCTGCTGCGCTACATCGCCACCGAGGTCATCTTCAACCTGCCCGAGAACAGCGTGCACTACTTCCTGCGCATGGTCGACGACTACTACGACATCCTGCGCAAGCCCAAGGTCACCATTGCATTCACGCAGTTCACTATTTTAATTAATTAATTAATTAATTAATTAATTTATTAATTATTTAATTGATTAATTATTTAATTGATTAATTATTTAATTTATTAATTTTTATTTATTTATTTATTTATTTATTATTTCATCCTATTAAAAAATGTCTACTTATTTTTCTGAGTTAACTTTTACTTGAGCTCTAGCTCGAAGCTTTGGAAGTTTCAAACGGATATTTTGACTTCTTAGGGTTCTTAACATGAAGTCTTAAAAAACTTTCTCAAAAATGGCACGAAATATGTTGATCAAAATTTCTTCGGATAGTGTAAAAACCCTTAAGAGAATGTTGCAATTCTCATGTTCGTTGACATCCCAAATTTTTTGAAAATTTCATAAGTGCAATAGCAAGATTTTTTGATTAAAGAAATCTGTTCTTTAAAGATGGAACTTTAGATAGGTTTACGCTCAATTCTTAAAATATGACTAGTTTTCGTATAACGTGGTGAGAAATACAAAATATTTTTCTTTAAAGAAACATTTTTTTCAAAGACGCTCCAAATTTTGCGCTTTAATTTTTTTCCACGGTTGAGAAAAGATGCTTAAAATAGTACTTGGATTCACATTTTGGTTATACTCTCTGAATTTTAGAAAATGAAAATTTAGAAATATTGCATGAAACTGTCCTGTTGTTGCACCACTAGTTTTTATTACTTTGTATATTCCTAAATACTTGTCAAAAATTCCTTTCAAACCAGCACCGTTTCATCTCCTTCATTTACTATGTCTCACGCTTTCACACAGTTTTCTATGTGCTCATATATTATTTTTTACACACTCTGGAAAAAGTGGTTACTTTTAGTGCATGCACGACGTGCTAAAAGTTTGTTACTTTGCACCTCTGTTAAGAGTGGCGGCGCTCAAATATTCATGTAAAACTTTCTGCATATGCTAAACTTTCTGCTACAAAGTACTTTCGCCTGACCACATCAGCAACTACAGAACAGTAAATAATTTAGTGATTTGTACACTTAAATTAAAATAAATAGTAATTTTGTCTAAAAATAATATATAGCTCACGTGATAAATGTGATTTTTATTTGCTCGTAGTAGTGCGACACTTCCACTATTGTCCTCGCGTCCAGCCACCAATAAATAAATATTTAGTGATTGTTACCTATTTTCTGGATTAAAAAAATGTTCTTTTAAAATAATTACATGAAATTTGGGTGTTAAATTTCTACATTATTTCCCATATCTCTGCACGTTTTCACTGTGGATGGTCCTGTTTTGTTCTAAACAGCGAGGTCATCCCCGATCACAAGACACGTCAGTTTCCTAGGCGTTGTTGTATCCGTCTCCCCATGTCAACTTATTTCCCTTCTGATCTTACTTAAAAAAATGTTTGATAATAATATTCGTAACAAATACCCACCCCCAAAACATCCACTCGCACGCAGGTGGTTTCCGAGTCTTCTTGGTCGGTGTACGAGAATGTTCACATGAGTATACCTGTTCTTCGTGGCTAGAACAGAAACATTTTCCGGCTCCCTCAGAAAAAGCGACAATGAATCTTGCTGCCATCCGCAAATACCACGAAAAAGCTCTTGAGCCGTTTCCATACAAGCGACACGGCTGGCAAAGATTCTGCACGAGAGTACGTTTTTGTTTCACAGAGTTCATCTTAAAAAGGAGAAGGTGTATTTCACGGGAGGATAACATATCACCGCAAAAATGTAACATTTTATGACAAAGAGTGAAGAATTGATCCATTTTATATCGACGTGCAATTAAAAATCCAAAAAATTACAGGAAATGAAAGAGAAAAATAAAGGTTGGAAACGCAAGTAGAATATAAAAATAGAAGCATGTTAACAAGTGGAGTAATTTGAGCCCCGAGAGAAAGAATGAGAAATTTTTGGCACCAGTTCACCTGTGCCTATGGAAATACATGAACAGTCTAATGAAAAAAGGCTGCATGTTATTATTTGGGCTAATCTAAGGTTATGATTGGTATGCCCTCCTTTTAGCTTTAGCTTTCACTGTCCAAATAGGCTATTTCTTTACTTTTGTTCTTCTCGCTGAAAAAATGAATTAAAAGAACTTTGCAATGCAGTAAGGGAACATATTGCAAAGATGTGACGTTCTTGCTTTGGTTGAGGTTGACAGCCATGCGAAATTTCTAAAGGCTGTATTGTGTGCTAAATATTAGTGAGTGTAATTTAGTTTTAATATTTTTAAAACACATTTTTAAAAGTTTTTATAAGAAATGGCATTCTTTTTCTTAAAAAAAATGAACGTTGAGGAATAAAATAAAGTCAAGAAATACCTTAATTCAGAACTTAAGAAAAGGAATGTTCTTAAGAAACGGAAAAGTTATGTTGACAAAGTGTTGTCAATTATAAGGAGCAATAATTCCAAAGAGAAACGTCGGTGAAAATTGTAAATTTTATTTAAAATATTTTGAAACTCCACATCCAGATGAGACATTATGTTATGGCAATACGTTTTACACAAAGGATATTCACGACACTTTCAAGAGGTTATTGATTAAACCCTAATGATTCTAGAGACGAAAGGTTATAAACAGTATAACGGTTCAATTATAAAAGTTATTAACCATTTCCTAACTTCAAAAATCGATTATTTTACATAATTCGACATTTTTTTAAAAACTATGTATTCAAATGAGAATACATTATCATATTTGCGATTCAAGCATTGACAGAGACATTATTACCATGAAAATGTATTATAACATACACATCCAACTCAAAAACGGTCAATTTTTGAAATTTGTTTTTCTAATATCAAAAATGTTAAAATGTATTTCAATGTATTTGTAGTATATTACGATCAGACAATTCTGCAGATATACGATTCTGCAAATATATACGAAGAAAAAGATACAAAATTAAATTTTGATAAATCTTCTTGCGATTCGTTTTCTATCTCCGGTAAAGTTGTGAAAATGTAAGATATACCCTTTCTGGATTAGGCATCTCACATCTCACCATGAACGTACTTCATGCAATATGGTCATTTTTAGTACAGTATACAATTATGTGCGCAGGAGCATGAAAAGTTTGGTGTGGTTTTGTGAAGGAAAGTTGTAACGTTCGTGAAGCAATTTTGAGTACGGAACCAATTCCAGGAAAACGCAATCAAGGTAGAGAACAATCACCAAGTTAACGAAGCTAAACCGAGAATATGAACTGTCACGGGACGAACGATAAAAGTTGTATAAAAAAGGCTGACAATATAAAGATCTCTTCGTACGTAACTTTTCTATACATTAAATTTTTCTGGTATATAAATTCCATTTAGTTTCACTATAGCTATTCAAAAAGTTCTAGGAAAGGTCGGAATCGTATAATAAAATTTAATTATTTTTTTACCAGTCACTTACGTATGGGGGTAGTCAGCGATGGATCTTAGCGTAGTTGTGTGTCGCTTAGGACTTTTATTGCTAGAATATCCCCTAACGTTCATAATTTCGTCTTTCAGAGCTTATCGGATGTTAACAAAACAATTCAAAATCATCATCATAATCACTGCTGGGAACCTTTAGCGTTCTCTTACTGCCCGAACTGTCCATGGACATTTTGATATCTTATTTTAGTTTCTGTCGATACAGGGAACATAATTTTCCTTTCGGAGCGACGTGATGAGTGTTACACTACGCTCAAAACGTATATGATGTTGATTTTTGTTATTACAAGTCAAAAATCTGACAATTCACTACTATTAAAAAGATGTATTTAATAAACAGAAAGTAAAAAGAGTTTTAAAAAAAATTAAAAAAGTGTTCCATTGTTGCGCTTTCCTAATCCATAGAAAGCCTTACGTCTTTGCATTCATCTTGGCCTAGCGACATTCTGCTGTTTAACCATCTCCTCCGTTTGCTTCTTCTGTTCCAGAGCGTCTTCGTCACAATGGACTTTCGCGTCGGTGAACTACCCATCGGCTCCATGATGTTCGAGGTAATTTCGGAAAAGCGCAAGAACCTCCTGTTACCCCAACGCCGTTCTCCACTAGCGCGCTAGTGCAGTAATGTTCACCTGGACGCCCCTTCACTTCAATAGAGCGGGATGTTTTTTGCGATTACGGTCGTTAAAGCTAGTGGCGGTGAACCAACCGGGGCTTGCAAGCTGCCCCAAGAGGAAACGTTTCCAAAAGGAAACTTTGTAGAGGGTAAAGAAAGTAGAGACTGGATCCGTGTTCAGCGAAGGAAAATTTGGGAGGAAAATTGTGGCGAACGGTAGAGACCACGCCGCAATAGTCTGTACCTTATATTCGTCTTTAAATCAAGGCAGAGAGAGAGAGGGAGAGAGAGAGAGAGAGAGAGAGAGAGAGAGAGAGAGAGAGAGAGAGAGAGAGAGAGAGAGAGAGAGAGAGAGAGAGAGAGAGATGAGAAAGAATGACAGATGATGACATGACATGGAATGGAAAATAGTACATCTCGCAGAGAGCTTTATAAAATATGAGACATGTTTGATATGACTTGAGAGATTTTTTGAAATAAACTTTACTTTCTATTTACATTACATTGCATTTTTGAACTTCGGTTCTTGTTTGACAGGGACTATCAGCAAATAATTTCGTTTCATTGTCTTCTAAAACTTCAGGTCATGCTTTAGGAGACTACAACAGGTGTTAAACAGAACTGGTCTTTCTTAAACTACCTGAAAACGTTAGCCTACTTTCATGTTGATTGACCAAGCACTAACACTTTAAATACGTTTGACGCCGTTCTGCCAGCATGGGAACCAGTAAGCTGAAACTATAGTGCTTGATGTATTCAGCCATCAATTGCCAAATTGGGCCGAGCTCTATCTAACGGGAAATCTACCCGCGGTGAATCTACCCGAGGAAGGTGAATCTATCCTAGGACGGATCCTTTCTGACAGTGAGATTGATTGGTTGATTATTTCGTATTTACGAGCGCGTCAACTGATATGATAGTTATTCCCGTAAGTGTATTCTATGTTTTTTTACCACGGGAGGCGGTGGTGATCTTTTTTACCTCATTGGTGGGATCTCGCCCATACCTCCACATAAATTGACGAGGATATCCCCACACGTATCTTCGACCAGTAGTCCACCGACGGGTCTCCCAACATGTGTGGTGGCGTATTGCGTGTAAGTAAAGGGTGATGAGAAGACACGGAATATGAATGAGAAATCGCGCACTATCTGTGGTCCCTTTGTTAGGGCACTGTAAGCCAGAGTAACCGCTGCAACATAAAAGAAATGCACTTACGTACGCATAAAAAGAACACGTGATTCGTTGTTTGACATTACCGCAAAGGGAATCTAACTGTAAACTTGTTCAAATTTGTCTTGATTAGGTACATTGACTATATTCATATCTTTTGTAAAGAGGAAGGAAAGATCGGGCGTGGCCAGTACTCCGAATTCGCCTGGTGTTAACCACAGAAAACTACCGATCAGAGCTATCGCCCGTTAGAATTCTTCTGCAGTCAGCGGACGAATTCAGATAGTTTCGAACCTAGTGTCAAAATTCGTGCATCGAACCGGTCTCTAAGCATACTCACACCGAAAACAGAACCGTTGGAGTTTACCAGATCTATGATACTGTAACAAGTTTCCTTGTTGCAGTATTATGGATCTGGTATACTCCAACAGTCCTTTTTTTCGTTGATAGCCATTAATAGGCGCCAAAGTTAAGTGAAAGTTTATGATTAAAGCATCAAGTGAATAATTACAATTAATCCAAGAATAAAAAAGACTTTCAATATAAGTTAGGGAAATGATCAAATTTGTCTTCATAACAATAAGAAGATATTTGTGTACACACGTGGTCGCAGCTGAGTGATAAATCATTTCAACGCTTTTGAGCTTTGTTAACGGAGCATTTTACATAATAATCTTAAACCTGGAGCCGCCTAGCGAGCACGCTGACCAAACCACACAAGCCACGAGGCCTTGAGACTTTTCTTCATAGAAATTAGCAAAAATATTTTTTTAATATTTCTTGTTTTTCCAACATTTTCTGGATATAAATGGAAAGATTTATTGTGAAAAAGAACTCAAGTCTTTCGATAAAAAATGAAGAAACCGTATTTCTCGATGACAGAAAAATTGTACGACAAAAAGCTCAAAAGTGGTTGGGGAAGACCATCTATTTCACAATTGAGGTTATACACAAAATTCTCACGACGACATGTTCCTTTAAATCAACTTATAGTAGGTTACATGCTACTTTCCAACAGGAAATGAAAACACTATATCACGTAGTACCCAACATCGAACGGAAATAATTCATCAATTCTGGACGGGTCATGTCCCAAGACAAGAACGAATGGCTTACAAAGCGGTGAGCTCAACTTGGAAGCTACACTTCCTGAACTTTTGCTGAAGTGCTACAAGTAATTTTGGAATCTGAAAATTGTGAAAATTTCAACTTAGTCAACCGAATGTATTTTACGTATTTTAAAATCATTTTATCCTCTTCATTATTTACAAAGAAAGCTTAGTATATGGAAATCAGATTCATAATGTAATTTAGAGTACAAATGTTCTGATACGTAGTAGTCTCTACTTATTAACATCAGTATCGTATCAATATTTTTTTTTCAATTTAAGATCCAAGTATTCTATTTACTATTCTAATAATATGCCTCTTTACTAATATGAGGTTATCTCAGAGAATCGATGTCTTTGGCATATGACAATTAGCTTGACGCTTGTGTGCTATAAACTTCGGTGTTCTAACGACCCCTGTTATGACACATTAATATGGGAACACAAACAAAGAGGAGGAGGACAAAAGTAAGAAGCACAATGAGATATGCAAGAAGAAGATGAAAAAAGAAGGCAAAGAAGATAAAAAGATAAATTGAAAGAGAAGAAGAAGAACAGGAAAAATAACCATGATAAGAAAAGAAAGAGAAGAGAATGAAAAAAAGGGAAGTGGCATAACAAGGAAAAAAGGAATAAGAAAGTGAAGAGAAGAGGAAATCTAACAAGATAAAAGATACGGAATTAATTCAACACTGTGTCTTATGATTCTGCAGTTACTTGGTGAACTATTCTGGGCATATGCAGATTCGATCTAACGGTTTTGCTACTTTTTATAGAAAATAAAATGCTCATGTCACCAGATTGCGTTTGAAGTGCTTTAATAGTATGATTTAGCAGCACAACAACCGATAGCACTAAAAGTGGCAAAACATGCTTCCAGAGCGCCCCAAAAATGACACTGCGATTTCAGACAAGACGACGATAGGCAAACCTTATAGAGACAAAATTGATTTGAAGGTTAATGGTTTAACAAAACATACTTTCTGTACACTTGTATTTTTTGGCAAAGTAGTAATAATCAGTTATTATCTAGTAACAGCAGTTTTGCATTATTATAACGCGAAAGTACTATATTTAAAATGTTTACTAAGTGGATACAAGTTTTACGCTTTTCGCATAGTATCATGTTAAAACAATACTCAACATGTTTTCAAACTCGTATCGTAATAAGATATCTCGCGAAACGTACTTTTTAATTAGTTATTAAGCATAAAAACCTCTAGCATTTATAGTTTTATTTGTACTGAACTGCACTTACGAACACTTGAAAATCCTGATCGAGATGGGAACATTTTAGGGCCCCTGCTCACGAGCGTTGAATAGAGGCGCGTAAGTGCCGCACATCGTGGAATAACACTGTTACTTGTGCGAAACGAAAAACAAGCGATCTTAAATAACAACAACAAAAACACGTGTGTTTGTCCGCAGTTGTTCACCGAACTGGCGCCCATGATGTGCCGCAACTTCATGCTGCTCTGCACGGGCGAAGGACTGCCGAACGAAAAGGGAGAGAAGTTCTGCTACAAGGGCACCCGCATTCACCGCATCGTCAAAGACGGCTGGATCCAGTGCGGAGGTCTCTGCTAGAGCCGTAATGAAGCGTACATTTTTTCCTGTATGTGTGTACTGTTACGCAGCCAAAGGGAATGGTTTTCGGGACCTCCCCCCTCCCAGAAATCGATTATGCATACAGTAGAACCCCGGTAATCAGAACTAATTGGGGGTGTCGTATGTACGGACTATCTGAAAAAATGTACCGTACATATACAAATACGTCAATAGTATTACCAGACATAATGCAACTTACCGTGCGATGTGAGAAAATGGTAACGTAGCATAGCGATTACATTATCACATCATCACATCGCATCGTCAAGCAGATTCAGTTTCTTAAGCAAAATATTACCGATATTGCAAGTTCTTCTAAGAAAAAATCACTGCTACATAAACATTTGAAATACACCGTGTGGTTGTATTACAATGTATACGAATGTGGTCCTTTCAAATGTCGTATTTTATAGAATTTTTTGTACACAGGACGGAAGAAAACAACCGAAAGAAAATATGGCAAAGTGATATTTGCACCAGATATATTGTGATACAGTTACCAAGAATTTAATCTTTTTCTTACTAATACTGTTCAACCTAACTTGTCCGCCTTTGAGATCACTCTCAATTGCATACTTTTGAAGGATTTTATATTTTTCTGAAGTACTTTTTGGTAGTGCAAATGATTTGTTGATACTTAAGCTCAGAATACTCTGCAAAACCATTATGATCATTTTCAGTTGCAGAAATAAGTGGCACATCAAAGCAAACTGATGAGATTGTAAAATAAAAACCCTTATCGATAGAGCGCCCTCATAGAAACAAGTGGTCATGTATTGCTCAGTCATATCACAATGAGGAGTGTTGCTGAATTAGAATCAGTGAAATAAAAATATTAGGAGTGCGCTGTGAATTCGATCCTTAACGCCACACGTCTGTCATTGCACACTGAAGATGTCCCGCTCTAAAAACCTCTACCACCCCATTCCCATTTAACCCTAGATTTCAAAGGCGATCTGTACCAAGCTTTACTACAAAAGCGTAGTCTCAGAGACTACTTCGGGTAAAAATAAAGAAAAACTCATTTTTAGAATAAAACACTAAATTTAATGGATGAAACATGCATGAAATGGAGTAACAATATATTATCTAAATGACTTCACTCCTTCAGAAAACACTTGCTTGCTGTTGAACACTCCTGGCTTTTGAGAAGCGTCCACACAAGTACCTCATTATGCGACCTTCGTCATGATCGCCATGTCACGTTATGTAAATGTAGCAAAAAATTGTTAAATGTTCAGAATAAAATTTAAAAGTCACCCAACGGTGCGTTTGTATTCATTACATACAATATTAGCCAATATAGCGCCAAAAGAATCACTAATGTAAATTCAAAGACGTCGTCTATTAGAAGATGCGTGTTAAAATGACGTATACCGGAAACCCACACGCGCACACACGTTCGGCATTAGTTGCGTCATCTCATTGATGACGCCTTTGTAATCTATGGTTAAACGAGTGATCTTGAGTTCATCCCGCGAGCATGCCAACACCGTAACCATGAGATACGCAACGCAAAAACAGCATTGACCACACCTGAGGTAGACATATGCCTTCTAAAACAACGCTCCTAAATCTTATATCCGGAGCCCCTTTAATGTCAGATTGCTCGATGCGTTTTCCATCCATGTGACAAACGACGGAAAGGTTATTCCGTGATACAGCAAACCGTCCTTTTTATAGCAGTTGGCCAAATGAGGTTGCGAAGTTATTTTTCCGAGATTTCCTCTCGACGCCGCTCCGACATTTTCAGGATTGGCTCTCAACTTTGTTACCTCGATCAGCGCCACCCACCGCGCTTGCGGCGACTGTGTCAGAAATTGGGCTTGGAGGACGGGCGGGACAGGGGGGGGGGCGAAATAGAACGGAATATGGGGAGGGGGGCTAGACGTACCCGGAGGAAAATAACTGAATTCGTATCGTATACCACATAAATGGTGAATTACAAAACAAGCTTTGTAGACTATGATGTCTATCTAGATTGTATTATGAGTGTAGGAAGTTCAAGTCCTTAACAGTCGATATTCTTTAAGGATTTTATATACCGCCGGCCGCAACATTTGCCTATAACAGGCAGCAGTTCGAATTGCCTAAGCGTTTACGCATTATTGTGGGCTACAGTTGTTGGAAGTAAACCACGTTACCGCTATAGTATTCATTTTCCAGTTTGTAAAAAAAACTTCAAAATTGTACTAAATAAGTTACCTTAATACAGTAACAGTAATAACAGTAATACAGAACATGATTCATTTGAAGTTAACCCTTGAGAAGCATCAGTTTAACTAAACATAATAAGGTGCAATTTTTCCAAATCACATTTTAAGCCGCGTGAATTGGTAAGAATTGCTCATGGTTCTTATATAAAGCTTCCAGGCTTCCCGTTTCATATAAATGTTTTTCAACATCCACAGATAATTACTTGCTTCAGTAAAACTGCTCCAACTATTTTTGAACTACTGCTAAAAAAACGTAGTGGAACTTGCATTCAAGGCAACTGAAAATAAAGAAAAGACTAAAAGAACAACATTCGAGACAGTACTTGTAAGAGAAAAGCATTTGAGACAGTACTTGTAAGAATAATCCAAAGAAAATAATTTTAGCAATAATAGTGACTCAGTTGATGTTGATAACTCTACAAATATATCGTAGTAATAGTCTCTTCGGAATAATAAATCCTCTAAATTTTTGTGCACATCAAATATTGGCATACAATGTAAGATCCTTCATGAGTACAACTACTAATAGTTTATTACGACATTAGTATCATTTAACACCTTATCACTATAAAAGATTTGGAATCTAATAAGACTGTTAGACCGAGTTATACAAATCAATCGAGAAAAATAATAAGGTACAATCATACGTTTTATTCACTTTCTAAAATTTCCATGAATATTATAATTTGTTTATGTTCGACTGGTCGTCCATTAAAGATGACATACGGTGTTGATACTAGTTAATAGGAGCCTTTCGATTAGTTTTAATGTTACTTACATTACGAAACTGATCATTGTTGTTAATAGTGAGCCATGGATTAATTACATACAATAGTTGTATTCTATTTATTCTTTGTACGACATTAATCTCTAATTCACAAAGTTTTACTTTCGGTAACCAAACGAAATAAAATATATTTAGTGTTATTGTTTGCTTTTATATGACGCTTAATTCTACACAAAATATGCAAAACATTAAAGAAATAAAAATTAGTAAATACTTATATATCGTGATTGAAACAACAATGAGAGTAGTAGAAGCTGTGAGGATTTTTGTTTTATGTGATATTTTGTTTAGAAGCTGTGATATTTTGTTTAGAAGCTGTGCTTTTATTTAGAAGCTGTGAGGATTTTTGTTGATATTTTGTTTTATGTCTGATACAACACACAACATGAGGTATGACAAAGCAGAACCCATTCAGAAAACGATTAATAGCTTGCCAATCATTTCTTAAGTGCAAAATTCAAGAATTTGTTTGATAACCTTTTATTTATTCGATTTGCTCGAATTATTTCACTATCATTTAATTGACTTGTAAACCAATTTCTTCGACAAAAAATAGCGTGTTCCACAGTTCCATGATTCGCAGATCCTGACGAACGAAAACATGTGTGACAGACCAATGTTTTATCGTACCATAAATGTACCAAACAAAAATGAGGCCAATCCGTAATAACAAAACTATAAAAAGAGTCGGAGTGATTGGCTGCCCCCTTGTACAACTGAAGAGTAGGTCATGGCTCTATAAGCCACAAATTCGTCCTAAAACTAGAGTGGGCAGCTAAAGCAATATATTATGATAGAGAAAAACGTTTCTTCTCAAACTCGAACAAGAATGGACCTTGAATTTTTTGTGATAAGTTCTATAACTCACAAGTTGAAGTAGTATCATAACAATAAATTTATCTATTATGTAGTATTTTATTTTATTAATGTATTGTCCACAAAGTAACGGAGGTGATCAAGAAATAATTTAATTTTTAACAGATATATGAGAAGAATTACTCATATCATGGTTAAAAATTATAGTTTTCATTAAATAAGAGTAGAAAGTGGCAGAAGAAAGGTTTTGTGATTAATTAATACCTTGACTCAATATATACAATATTGAAAAAATTGAGATAAGAGCACATTTACCAAGTTATTATTTTTATGAGTCATAAATTTTCATTTATTCAATTTTAATTCCATCCAATTAATTTTTCCAATTCATTTTTTTGTGGCCCAACACAGATGAATATGAAAATTTTGCAAAAATACGTAACATGTATGCTTTAATAAATGCTATGTATTAACAGTTTTATAAAGTTTCACCCTTAAGAAATTTCATCTAATTTTGTTTGTTTTGACAATAAAAGTATGGTTCACAAATGAAAGACAATAAAGTTCATGGAAATTATTTTGTGAAATAGAGTTGATGTTTACATTTTACCATTAAAAGGTATTAGTATTTTTGTTTCAAAACCCATCGGGTAAGATAAATATACAAGATGAATTTATTACTTTTTACCGTGTAAAAATAAACGGCAAAATATTTATGATATAATTCTCTTCTAGAATAATCTCGAGTTCAAAAGGCCGTGACATCCAGGTTTGGATGACTGCGAATTGATAGGTAATTGACATTTATACATAGGTAATTGACATTTATACATTTATACAGGCGGGTACTGCGTTCACAATTCTGTCAACATCATCGACCGAAAGCTCAGGGCAATAGCGTGTCTTGACAATATAGCAATGAAAAACAACGCAAGGATTTATTTTTAAATTCTGAAGAAATAATTAACAATTATATAAAATATTTAGTAACAAGGAGGAGCACGATAAGCAGAGGTCGTTAAAAAAAGAGAGCGAACACTGAGAAGGACGCATTGTAAAGGAAGAAGGTGGGCATCACAGAAAGTGATGTCACTGAGATGAACACTGCGTCGTGTCGTTCCAAGTGGAACTCATATTTTCTACCGGGCCGTGTTGTGCTGATCTGTGCAAGAACTGGGGAACTCGAGGAAAGGATCAAGAAAACGTGCGCGTTTTTTAGCGTTGACAGGGAGGTGACGTCTAGATATGGACGGGTGAGCTCGAGAACAGTTGATAGGAACGTGATGTCTAGGTACGCATATAATACGCACCGCGAATAGGGATGATAGGAACGTGACATCCAAATATGGATGATCTCTAGTACAGTTAAAAGTAGCGTGTCGTATAAGTATGGATGACTGCGAGAACAATTAAAAAAGGAACATGACATCTAGGTACACCATCTAGTATAGTACAGTTAAAAATATCGAGACATCTAGATACGGATGACTGCGAGAATTCTTAAAAGGAACATAAAATCTACATACAATGACCTCTCGTACAATTATCAGTAGTGGGACGTCTTGGTACGGATAACTGCGAGAACAATTCAAAGGAACATGATATCTGAATGGGATGACATCGAGTTCAGTTAAAATATCACGACGTATTGTTACCGACGACTACGAGTTCATTTAAAAGGAACGTGGCGTCTAGATAGAGTGGCCTTGAGTACAATTAAAAGTAACGTAACATCTTAATAGGATGACCTCGAGCACAGGTAAAACCATTGGGACGTCTAGTAACCGTCGACAACGAGTACAGTTAAATTGAACACGTCTAGATATGGACGACTTTAAATAAAGCTGACAGGAACGTGTCGTCTTTAGACGACATTCCTCCACATAAGGGTTAATATTCCACCTCAAACGAGCGCTCCCGCGTCAAACTGTTTGGCGGCGCATGCGCAGACACGACCAAGTACATCGGCGGCGGCGGCCACTCGGCGCTAGGGCAGCCAACCTTCCCGGACGAGAGCAAGGCGGTGAAGCACGACCGGCGCGGAGTGCTGTCCATGTGCAACCGCGGACCCAACACCAACCAGTCGCAGTTCTTCATCGCGCTCGAGGCCAGCCAGTGGATGGACGAGCACTACGTCGCCTTCGGGTGAGCGCGTCGCGCCACAGTACACGGAATTTGCATAGCGGCTACGTGTTAAATGACATACTCGTAAGACATGTTGGTCAGCGACTCTAGCGATTCACGCGGCGATAAAAGGAACACTACACCGCCTTACAATTAGCCGTGCGACATCGATAACAAAACATCGATTTTCAAAATTATAACATCGGAGTAAAAATATATCAACTAAAATCTATGGATGTTTTTCAACATTTATGTTTTTGGGCTGATTTTGTAACCCCGAACCTTCAATTCGTGTGCATTAAAATTTAATTTGACAATATATTGTTTCTAAAACGTATCATGAAATCATTATTTTTCCTGGTGATCTTTTCAACCTATTTCAGCAAATAACTCATTGAAAGCTGAAAGTTTCCGGTGTCTGCATGTCTAGTTCACATTTTTGTGTATGTTATATCGAAGTATTGTGAGAGGCCTTTACCCTTTATGTGGTTATTTAAGCTAATAAATAAATAAATAAATAAATAAATAAATAAATAAATAAATAAATAAATAAATAAATAAATAAATAAATAAATAAATAAATAAATAAATAAATAAATAAATAAATAAATAAATAAATAAATAAATAAATAAATACATTATAAATACTAATGTATACAAGTGACAATGTGAAAACAAATGGAATGTCGACTTAACTTCACGCAGTAAGGCGCGTAATATTGCGGTCAGGCATATGGCGAGGGCGGTGTCAAGGGGCAGGATGGGTTTGGGCAGACCAGGGCACAAAGGAGCAGAGCAGGCCAGCCTCGGGGGAGGATACACTGTACGCAGAATGTGTTCCTTTTCCTGCTTGAATTAATTAGTAAGGCAAATAAATATACAAACAAGTAAAAGGATTCGGTTATACCAATGCGTTTCAAAATTTCTATAAGGGAAAAGGCTTCCTCTAGTACATATTGTTTCTAATTAATCTTACAACTGTTTTACGGATATACTTCTCAATCTCAGGCAATAAGGTGTTTGAACACTGGAGTCTCCTATGTCTGTACAGTAAATTTATAGTTTTGTTAGTCATGCAAACATTGATAATATGATTTGTTTTTAAATATCAACACACGCACAAATAGGCTCTATGGCGGGTAGTATCGGCATTAGGCAAGGCTGCAGAGAAAGCGAGCGTGGTGACAAGGGGCAGAGAGGCTCGGCGTAAGGCAGGGCAAGGCAAGTCAGGTCACCGCAGACAGGGCAGACTAAGAAGATAATACACCATAAACAAAATGCATTCCTTTTCTTGTCTGGAGATCTTATGCATGACGTAAATAAATGTCCGGACTAGTGAAAAAGATTCGGCTTTGTATATTCCATGCAATTTAATCGCACGGATTTCCTCTAGTACTAAGTTATTTCCGTAACATACACAGAAAGTGAACAGTGTGTGAATAGAATTTAGAAACGAAAACGCTACATCTTTTTACGACTTCCGTTCGTTACTGCTTACGCGGTAGAGTGAAAGATATGAAGAATGCTGCGCGGAGAAACGGAGAATTTTCGGCACAAAAACGTTTATTACAGAGCACTGATAACGAAAAATGGATAAATTCAGTTGCTGAACATAGAAAAAAATCCTCTAACACGTGATGAAGCCAGAATCCATGATTTGTGGGTTCCTGATACCGAAAAATCGAATCACAGGAAGACGTATGCCTGTCCTTTTTTTTTTTTTTGTTGCCTCTCTGGGTGACATCAGCACCTTTGCCATGGACACGGCGTCACCCGGATTAAATATATTATATGTTAAATTAATTATTAAATATTTACTTTAAATTGCCAATTAAATATTGACTCCGGCCGCGGAAGCCTACGCTCTTGGTTATCTGTCCGTCGGTCTGTGTGTCTGCCCGTCCGTCCGTCTGGAAACAATGCTAGCGGCTAAACCGTTCAGCGGGTATTCTCGAAAATTTATATTCTTCAATCGATCAAGGTGATGATGCGGCTCCTTGAATTTAAAACCGGCATTTTAATTTTGGGGGCCCTTTACATGGAGCCCTTGCAAAATGTTCAAAAAATTGGCTCCATCATTTTCGATAAAATTTAGTTTTTTGATAGTGTGAAAGACCTTTATGGCAATGGTACAGGTATAATGTTCGTTTAATATCCTGATATTTTGAAAATTGCAAAATGTCAACACTTTTTCAGTCTTACTTTAACCTGAAATCTAATCCATAAAAATATGTTTTGAAATAAAGTGATACGCAATGTTTCGAAAATTTGAGTACTTTTCGCGTAATTTGTGGGAAATTACGGCTGAGAACTGTTACGGTTAAAAAATGTTTTTCTTAAATATGATGTTAGAAGCTTTATTTAAACAAAAATTTTAATTTATATCTTCATTTTCACTCACACTCTCATTACTGATCTCATTTTTCTCCTCGTTATCTTCCAAATTACCATCTAACTCACGTTCTTAATCGGATTCCGATAAGCATTTACTCACTTTTTCACTGCACCCTGCTCTGAGAACAAAATGTTTAATACTACTTACTAAAAGCACCGTTTGGAAAATTTTACCATGTTCAACAATTGCTAATAAGTAAATTTAAATTCTCGGCTATCTGGGAAACGCCGCGTCATTTACTAGGGTGCCGACGTTTCGCCTGACATGTCGCAGGCTTCCTCAGGGCAGTGAGGAACTGCCCTGCCCTGCCCCGAGGAAGCACTGCCCTGAGGAAGCCTGCGACATATCAGGCGAAACGTCGGCACCCCAGCCAACGACGCAGCGTCTCCCGGATATCCTAGAATTTATGAATCCGAGCCGCGGAAGCTTACGTGTACAATAAGAAAATTTGATATAAAAATTAACCTGTTTGTTGAGTAATAATTCTGTATTTCCTATGAAAACTTTGAGAAAGGGTTGTTGAAAGGGTCATTTAGTGCCCTGCTCATATTTCTGAATTTATAATTTTAATACATAATAAAAATATAATAATAATAGTAATAATAATAATAATAATAATGTAAATAAAAGTGTGAGAAAATATATTTGTGAGTACCACATTAACTTGAAGACCACTTAAATGATTCATTATTGTATTATTAATTTTAATGTTATTATTATTATTATTATTATTATTATTATTATTATTATTATTATTATTATTATTATTATTATTATTATTATTATTATTATCATTATTATTGTCATCATTATTATTATTATTATTATAATTATTATTATTTTAACATTGTCTATAACATATTTAGAAAGTGCAGTTACGTCACACGACACAATTTCGATATCACAGCGACAAATAAAATATCAAATATATTAAAAATTCATATCACACTCTGCACATGGGCATTTGTATGCCGCCCGCCAAATTGAACGACGCGGCGGTAAAAACCCGATGGAAATCTGACGTGACAATAACGTTAACGGATCGGAGTACAATGCACCGCAGTGTCAAAACAACGAGTGACTTCAAACACGAAGGATTGATTGGCAGCCGCACTCGCCGGAATCGCAATATTCCAGAGCACGTTTTTCAGTGTCACGCTTTTTCATCGTGCTTACATAGGGTAGAATTTTTTCTACTTAATTTTTTTGTACGTGTAATAACGTTCATTAATATTGTTTCGTGAGTGATGACTTGCGTTCAGCTTGATAGCAAACATTCGGCACAAATTGTCGTCAGGCCGTTGTATTTGCGTTTTATCACTGCTGTTTAGACTCCGGTTTTGTCACTTTGACTTTGTGCGAACAACGAGGAACTCTATTTAAATTTTATATACTTATTTTGATTATTTTATCAATACCTTGGTGATTTATTTTACTGTGATCATATTTACTGTACATTTACGACGAGTATCATGCTTCCCCAGGCGTTGTTGCGTTGTTTGCGTATTTTGCGTTGATTTGCTCATCTTCTCTTTCTTGCCGGACTTTAAAGCAAGACCTCAACAGATGCCATTTCACATTTAAGTGTTCATCTTCACGTATTTGCTATGCGTTGACGAAAGGAGACATGTGTCTCCAGACTGTATTTCACATTAGAGTGTTCACCTGCGCCTACTTACTGTACATTGACGAAGGGACGTGCGTCACCAGACGCTAATTCGCGTTGATTTGCTCATCTGTTCATCCTTCCAGTCTTTAAAGGAAGACGTCACCGCATGCCATTTCAGTTTGAAGTGCGCATCTACTCGTACTTGCTGTCCGTTGACGAAAGGAGCTATGCGTCTCCAGACTGCATTTCTTGTTGAAGTGTTTACCTTCAAGTACTTATAGCACATTGATGAAGGATGGCGTGCGTCGTCAAACGCTATTTCTCATTGATTCGCTCATCTGCTCGTTCTTGACGGACTTTAAAGGAAGACGTCACCGGACGCCGTTTCGCGTTGATTTGCTCATCTGTGATTCTTGCCGGACTTTAATGGAAGACGTCACCGGAAGCCATTTCGCGTTGAAGTGCGCATCTGCTCGAACTTGCTGTGCGTTGACGAAAGGAGCTATGCGTCTCCAGACTGCATTTCTTGTTGAAGTGTTTACCTTCCTGTACTTACTGTACATAGACGAAAGCGGGCATGCGACACCAGACCTATTGTGCGTTGATTTTCTTATCTGCTCATTCTTCCTGGACTTTAAAGGAAAACGTCAATAGACACGTTGATTAGCTGATCTGCTCGTTCTTGCCGGACTTTCAAGCAAGACGTCACCAGACGCTAATTCGCGTTGATTTGCTCATCTGTGATTCTTGCCGGCCTTTCAAGCAAGACGTCACCGGACGCCGTTTCGCGTTGATTTGCTCATCTGTGATTCTTGCCGGATTTTCAAGCAAGACGTCACCTTTCGGGCGCCGTTTCGCGTTGAAGTGCGCATCTACTCGTACTTGCTGTCCGTTGACGAAAGGAGCCATGCGTCTACAGACTGCATTTCTTGTTGAAGTGTTTACTTTCGAGTACTTATAGCACATTGACGAAGGGTGGCGTGCGTCGTCAAACGTTATTTCTCATTGATTCGCTCATCTGCTCGTTCTTGACGGACTTTCAAGCAAGACGTCACCGTTTCTCGTTGATTCGCTCATCTGCTCGTTCTTGCCGGACTTTAAAGGAAGACGTCAACGGACGCCGTTTCGCGTTGATTTGCTCATCTGTGATTCTTGCCGGACTTTCAAGAAAGTCGTCACCGGACGCCGTTTCGCGTTGAAGAGCGCATACATTGACGCGGGGGCGGGGGCGGGGGGCGTGTCGCAGGCAGGCGGTGGAGGGCGCGGAGGTGCTGCGCAAGGTGGAGCAGGTGAAGACGCTGTACGAGACGCCCGTGGTGCCGGTCGTGATCACGGCGTGCGCCGTGCTGGACACGCGCGCGCGCTTCTGGCCCACGCCGCCGGCGCCGTGGGAGCCCAAGCCGCCCACGCCCTCGCCGTCCTTCGACTGGCTGGCGCCGCCGCCCATGCCGCCCGCGCCGCCGGGCATCGCCGTCGTGCTCGCCACGCAGGGTGAGTGAGCGCTTTCGCCGCGGCGCGCGCGCCTGCGTCCGGAAGGGGTTAGTGGGTTATCCTCTGGCGGTACACGCGCCTCTATGTTTTCTACTACTCAGAATCAAAAATGACTATTGTTCAAATATTGCTAATCTTGGGATTTTTAAAATTTATTTTAAAGTTTATTTTTAAAATTGATTTATTTTAAAAATTGATTTATTTTAAAAATTGATTTATTTTAAAAATTGATTTATTTTAAAAATTGATTTATTTTAAAAATTAATTTGTTTTAAAAAATGATTTATTTTAAAAATTTGTTTATTTTTATAATTTATTAATTTTTAAAAAAATATTTTTATTTAATTATGTTAAACTTTTACTCATCTTTCAACTATTTATAGTTAATAGAAAGTAGATTTTCCGGGCTGGTAGGCCGTGGTCGAGTTGGCATAGTTGGCATAGAGACCACGGCCTACCAGCCCGGAAAATCTACTTTCTATTGACTCCGGCCGTGAAAACCTACGATACTATATTTATAGTTAAAATGACAGGATGGGTTTCTGGAACTCAAGAAAACGTGTGCAGATAATCTTTTCCCCCTACGTGACATACAATTTTTACTATTTTTTTGACTGAATAAATCTAATCAAATCTAATCTAATCTAACCTAATCTTAATTTAATCTAATCTAGCTGACATCGGGCGAACTTTGGGAAACTCCGGTAGCATCGTTCCTTGGATTTGAGCATTGGCCTTCGACTTAAAATGAAACCTTCTGTTTGTTATAAAGCGAGTGATTACAGAAAATAGACATTTGGGTTAACCAATTGAAATTAATTTACATTAGAGAGCTGGATGATATATTTTGTTAAAAGCTGGCGAGAAGTCTGTAAATGAAGTGATGGTATGTTGTTGTTTTTTGGAATGAAGTGTGAATGGGTCCTCTAAGCTTTAGAAGTTTATGTGTCATAGGGTCGTGTGATTTGAAATCAAACTGAGGCTGTGTTTTTTGATGTCATTGTTCAATCGGATGAGGATTAATATTTTTGACATTACTAGTAGCACACTGATAGTTCTGCCATTTTATAATATGATTGTGTTGGTCTGATCGCGGCCCTATTGGGTATATTCTTCATTATTTTGCTTACGTTACTTGAGGATGATATTTGTAAATTGTGAGGGACATTATATAAGGGAACATTGATTATTCTTAACATTTCGTCCTGTTTTGAATCTTACTGCGGGAGTATTTTTTCTATAACATGAAGAAATCGTCCCGCTAATCGTAAATGTTGATACAAGATTTCAAATGAAGTAAACTGAAAGCGGGATTAATTGCACTGCTCTAGCCTCGATTTTTCAATTTTTTTCTTCTCCCGTCATTCCTTATTTGTTCATTACACACTTGTTTTCCTCGTTTCTTCTTATCTACCTTTTCTTCTCCCTCACTCTCTCAAACATCCTTATCCACGACACTTTTCTTTCTCCTTTCAAATTATCACCAATTCCCTGTCATCCACTAATTAGTTTTCTTTTACATCTACGACCTCACACCTCATTTAAAAAAAAATGTTTTCTGGATCTTTGGCATAAAAGAATTGTACAGAATATATCACATGAGCCGGGATTTAAGGGAATCATGCACATCTCATTTCATTAAAAACTCTGATTTTTCGAAACTTTAAAAAATTCAAAATTTCTTGTGCGTCTACCTACAATCACAATAAATATAGAACATATTTTTCTGTAATGAAATCTGCTTTTCATAGATATATTTTGAAGTAAGACCAAGTACAATTTTTCGACATTTTGTGTTGTTTTTCATATTTTTGCGTGAATGTATGGGAGAGAAAGTATGCGCTCTTTAAACACTAATAGTTTCGTTTAATACTTCTTTCATTTTCCCTTAAACACTCTCGCTCTGTGCCTGTCGACTTCTCCGCCCCCCTCTCTATCTCTCTCCATCCCTCTCTCTCTCTCTCCCTCTCTTTCTCTCGTTTGTTGCCTTGCTGCATACCGCTGATACCACCTCCGGCCTCACTTGAGTCCAATGTGTGTCCCGCGGGGCCATCGGCGTGAAAGCGGCAATGCAGTGGAACGCAAGGTCTGCGCCGGGCGGGGCCGCGCGGCTGTCGAACTAATCCCAGCGACTACAGCTCACGATTTGCATGCGCCGCGCTCGCTCGCTCCCTCCCTCAAGGACTGCAGCCGCCGCTGCGACTGGCGCCCGCCGCGGCCTTACTCCCTAGGGCCGCGCTCTCGGGTCTCGTGTTCAGTTTACACCGGCGGCGCCGAGGTTGCGCCGCCGCTTATGTACGAGATGCCCGCACGCGCTCTGAAAGGAGGAATAAATATGCAGTACTCTCTGTACAGTCTCTCGATGCGTATTGCACGTCGCAACGCGTTATGTCATTCCAAGATACACGTACGTGTTGCTAAAGGATGAATATGTAGGATGTGCAATCTTCCGCATATAGCCGCGTTATGCGGATTGCTTCTTTGATACGTTCATTCTCAAGGTACCCGTAGGTGTTGCAAAAGGAATAACTATCGAATACCATCTTTCGTGAATAGTCTCTTGATGCGGATAGCTCGTCGAAACCCATTCCGAGATACCCGTAGGTGTTGGGAAAAGAGGAATAAATAGCATGTACATTGTACAATCTTCCGCAGATAGTCTCTTGTCGCCTTCTCTGATCGTGGCAAAATATACTGTTCCTTGCTTTTTTGGATGCTAAAACTAGTGCTGCTACTGTAGCTTATACGTTCTTGAATTATTATAAAATTTTGTATTTTTCAAAGAATTAATGAGTTCAATAAAAATGTGACTGACGCCATTTTTAAGCGTATTTTTCTCCTACTGAGAGAACATTAAACCATCAATTTGGAGCCATTAATGAGAAAAAATTGAAATGATGATAAGGATCCATTAAATATATGTTTATCAAATATTGGTTTTATATTACCTTTTCTTTGTTTTTGTACGTGTTCTATTGAGAAATATAAATTTTGGATATATATTTCTAATGTTTGTGTTTTATAAATTGCGAAAGAAAAATGCTCTAGTCTCGCCATCAATTCGGAAATACACCAGCGTTAGCGAGTTAACTTTGACGTGGAAAAGTGCTGCAATTAAAATATTCTGAAACACCGTTGTACCTACCATCGTGGTATCAGGAGTTATAGGTGGTGGAGAAACACGGTGAATTCGTTGGAAATGAAAATTACACACATGAACCGTCTTGAGACCATAGGTAAGGCGTGAATCTTCTTTAATTTTTAGTTCAAACAACAACCGAAAGCCGACGGTAATTTTCTCCAGGTTCCAAATGAAGTGAGTTATACCTAATATACGTCTGTGCCAAGCTGATTCAAAAATTGGTGAGACAAAACCGAGACCTGAATAGAATTTAATTTTGCATTCGACGTGAGCCAGGAACTGAAGATTGTGATGGACAAATATGGAATGACTGTCGTTGAAATAAAAGGCTGCAGTAGTGTGAGTAGTTATGTAACTGCAAGAGGCACATCACCGAGCGAAGTGTCTAGCGCACTGGCTTTGAATTCGGGAGGACCGACTTCAATCCTCGTGGCGGTCAGCCTGAGCGAGGTTTTCGTGATTTTCCTCGATTATCCAGGCGAATGCCGGGATGGTTCTACTGAAAGGCCACGACTGTAAAACCGACGTCGCAAGCTGAATTAGTTAATTTTGCGAAGACACGAAGTTTAAGGGAATTCGAGACGTCGCGGGTTCCTGGATGGGTGACTGACTAGGAACCCTGTGATCTTGGCATTGTGGCCAATTGCTCATTACGAAACATCTGATGGATAAATACAAATACTTGAGAGATTCATCGCAATCCGGGAGACTCTAGGTTCTAATCACGACGCTGAGTTGACATTTTAAATAAATTCTTAGAATCAAGCGTATATTTTTGCTAAGGATTGAGACACAAAAAAATGAATATTTTTTTCCAATTTCTAAAAAAAATCCTGAAATAATAAAGTAATCGGTATTTTGAGAGTAACAAGGTTAAATTCTGCCACAGCTACATTGATATAGCAAAAGTACATGAAACCGCATAAGGTTTACCGGTGTGCCCACAACCGAAGCCAACATATTTGTAAAAGCAATCAAACAGTCCTATGCGATTCAACGGGAACAAATTGTCACCGGATTGAAATGTATTGCTTGAGCGAGTTAGATGAACACGGGTCACGCTTTGCTGTAGCACGAGGACAATTGCTGCCGAAAACATTTATGTTGTCCGTAAGATTTATTTGCTGTAGTGTGGCCCCCTTACAATCAGACGATCTTTTGCTAAAGATTGAGACATAAAAATAAAAAGCTTTTTTTCAATTTCTAAACAAAGAAAACTGAAACAATAAATTAATCGAAATTTTAAGAGTACCAAGGTGCAAGTGAGTAACAAGCTCTGCCACAGCCAACTGTGCCAACAAGTACCGGTGTGCCCACAACCGAAGCCAACATATTTGTAAAGGCAATCGAACAGGCCTATGCGATTCAACGGAAACAAATTGTCACCGGATTGAAACGTATTGCTTCAGCGAGTTAGATGAACACGGGTCGTGCTTTGCTGTAGCACGAGGACAATTGCTGCCGAAAACGTTTATGTTGTCCGTGAGATTTATTTGCTGTGGCGTGGCCCCGTGAGGAGCGCTCGGCTGCTACTGCCGCTTGGAATCGGCTCCGCAGGGAATCTGCGGAATTTTCATTGCGCGCGAGCGACCGCGTCGGAAACCTTTCTCTCCGTTCCGAGGAGCGAACCGAGATACCTCGCCGAAGACGAACAGCGTAGTGTTGCCCTGCAACGGTTGCTTGCGACCGTTGCTTCGCGTCGCGTCGCGTCCGCCCTCGTTCTTCACGTTGAATGCCGTCGCTGCGATCCGCAATTGCTGCCAACCCGCGAAGGCCGTCTATCTTTCCGGCCTCGCGGCCCCTCAGGGACGACGACGGACGATTTCCGCACTGCAAAGTGGCCCGTGGAAGACGGAACGGTACGGTTCAGGGTAATTGAGGAAACGCAACATTGGTGTGGTAACTTGGATGGATGATGTATGCAGCCGATAAAAATAAATTATTTTTTTCACTTTAAAATAGCATTATTGCATTCCAGACATTTTTAACTAGTACAATAAAATTCATTTGTTTAATAGTCTAAGGCGTTGAACATAAAACAAATATGAGTTTGAGAATTAGCTGTTTGTCTTCAAGGCGAATCCTGGAGCAAACGGGACGCGGAACCGCTCGTCATCTTTCCTTCCTCTTCCTTGTTCTGTCTTCATCCCTTACACGCACTCTTACGCTAAGATGCACTACACTACCACACATGGGGCTCTTACGCTGACATGCCATTCAGCGGGTCAAGATCATCGCCGTCTCCGGTGATGAAACCACGCACTACACTTTTGGGACTAATTATTTTAGCGTGACGCGCGCATTTTATGTTGACGCGCGCAGAATCGTTAGTAATCAGTCAATTAATTAATGAAACAATCCAGCTATTCCGCGCGCGGCGATGGCGTAACGGTTAGCGTATCGGGCTGTTATACCCAAGTTGGCGAGTTCAAACCCAATCGAAGCCGTGGGTTTTTTTAAGGGCGAAACCAATCCTTCGTACGCCTTCCTTCGGAGGGGAAGTACAGCCGGCTGTCTCATGTTAGTAGATTTACTTGCATGTAAAAGATCCTCAAGCCTAAATGACGCCTCTGAGCTAAATTCAAACATCGCCTGTTTCGTCGCCAAGAAATACCTCCTTTCTCTGCCAGTTGGTGAAAGGAGCGTAGCGAAATTTGCGTGGGCTGGCGGAAGAGCAGACCGCATGGCCTGAGTCTCGCCACGTAAAATAAGGCATCAATTCAATTCAATTCCGTTTACAAGTTTCTTTTTAATTCAATTGTTTTCCGCTACTGGCGTTTAGAAAGAGTGAGTGCTCGGCAGCGCTCCCAGCAACGTCTCTGGCCGCCAGGGCGTTTAGTGGGGGGGGGGAGGACAGCCTAATCCTTCAGGGCGCGAACCCAGGTGCCGGCGACGGCTCGCAATTTGCGCGAAAGCCCCGCCCACCTCTGTCCCAACTGAGGAGCTTCGCTCTTGATCACCCACGAACACATCCCTCTACACACACACACAAACACACACACGCACATTGGACCGCCCCGCTGGGGCTTGTTGCACCAGGTGCAGTCGCACAGTTTCGTTTCTACGTGCAGCGACAGGTGCAGCGGCGGAGTAGCTCTGAGTGTGCTCTGAAGCTGCTTTCGATTAGCAAGGGATAACCTGGATCTACAGTTTCGATCTCTCTGGGTTCTAGATATTAAACCGTACTAATGTCCTGGCCTTTGGTGCAATGAGAGTAATACTATTGGTTATTTTATGCAAGGAATCAGTTTTATTTCTGGACATACTCCTTGAGTTACAAAAGCAAACAAACAGGAAAAATAAAGTTGCGAACTCATTTTATGTCCTGCACCCCGCGGTCCTAACGGAGAAGTCTGGCTCGCTTTCACCTCTTCCCCCATCCACAAATCTTTATTCACACACACACACACACACACACGCGCATATAATACATACAAATACAGACACATATATACACACATACACACATACATACACATACTGCGCCGAGACTAGCCCCGTCCCACTGGGCCTTGTTGCACCAGGTGCTGTCGAACAGTTTCGTTTCGACCGGCAGGGTGCAGTAGTGCAGCGGTGCAGTAGTTTCTTTTTTAAAGCTGAAGTCGATTAGCAAGTGATAATCTGGATCTACAGTTTCAATCTCTGGGCTTCTAGATTGTAATCAGTACAAATCTCCTCGATTTTTGTGCAACCAAAATAACATTGTCGGTAATTTTATACAGCGGAGCCGTTGTTCTTCCCAACAGTTTGCTCGAGTTGAAAAAAAAAAAAAAGATACAAACGAGCAGGAACGAGGTTGCATCAGTAGTTGCCAACATGTGCTGTTGGCAATATAGAGCCTCGCCCGCCGCAGTCCTAACTGAGAAGACTCAGTGGCGATCAGCCCCACCCATTCCACCACCACCACCCTCACCCCGCCACTCTTCTCGTCCTCTACTACCCACCGCCATGCAGATACGCGTACTGCGGCACATGTGGTCTGGACCCATTGGGTCTCGTTGCAGCAGGTGCAGTCGCATAGTTTCATTTCCATGCGCAGTTACAGCAGCAAGAGTAGTTTTCTTTTTTACGATGCTTTTGTTTTGAGAGAAATAGCTTGGAAGTGGAATTTGGTCTGGCTGTGATCTTGTAGCTTTCCAACAATATGCATTTCCTCGGTATTTCTATCGCGAGAATAACACTATTGGTTATTCTTTGTATCTGTTGACTTTTACTTCTGGAACTCAATGTGTTACAGAAAAATACAGGGAAGAGAGGTTCGATTAGCGGTAGGAGATGTGTGTTTAGTAAGCGTCGGAGATGTCGCTTTATCGCAGCCCTAAGTGAGAAGACACGCTGCCAACCACCCTCTCAACATCAAATCCACACTTCCACGACTGACCACGCTCTACACTCATACAGACGGTTGCAGACTGATGATTTTGTATCATTCCGTTAGGTTTGGTTCTTCCAGAAGTAGTAGCTCAGTTTTGTTTCTAAAGCTGCATTTAAGTGTGTAAAAAGTGAAAAACTTTGACTTGTAGACAAATATTAAAAAAAAATCTTTATATCGATAAGAAAATTATCAACAAATGTATAAGAAAATCAAAATTAGTATAGAAACGATCCTAAGGTTTAATATATTATTAATAATTCTGTAATAGTTAATAGAGAAATAGAACGAGACTGAATTATTATTACGAACATAACGCATTTATTTATTTCAAACATAATACAGAAATGAAAAAAAGTTATCAGAGGAAGTTGAAATGAAATATTCATTTTGGAGATTCGATGTGTGATAGTGTTTAAACGTTATAACTTTCCTCGGGATTCAAACAACAAGAAATGAATAATATTACCGGTTATTTTGGAAACAGTGCAGTTTCAGTAAGGCTCAATTGTTGCTTAAAGTTACGAAAGAAATAACGAAAGGTTTCGATCAGTGGTGACCAACGTATTTTGTCTTGGCACTGGAGAAATCTGCCCACTGTGACCCCAACTGAAAGGTAGATCTTGCAATCTGCCTCCCGCACTTCTTCGCTCTGCCCCCCTCTCTCTCTCCTCCTCCCTCTCTTCATCTCTCTCTCTCTCGCACACACACACACACACCAGCGTTTTCCTACCTCCCTACTGCATTCGGTAAACCATGTGTAGTGGCACAGCAGTTTCTTTTATTAAGCTGCTTGGGTTTGGAAAGAGGATCTAGAGTTGTCTAGAGTTTGGATCAATGGTTGATTTTGTAGTGTTTAAATGATACAAGAAACGAGATTACCACTATTGGTAGCTGCGATGCAATTTCCGTTTTGGAGCGCTTAACTTTAATAGGAAACACGACAGAAAATTTCGAATAGTGGTTGCCAATGCATTTTGGTGTAAGCATTCGGGTGGTTTGCTCGCAATGACACAACACTGATATAACTCTGTTGGAATCAGTGTAACAGTGCTATTACCAACTCTCTTTATCCATACACCACACACACACACACACACACACACACACATACACAGATGTACGCGTACTCGCAAGCTTCACCACTCTCCTCATAGTTGCGCCTGGTGCTATTGGGTGGTTTCATTTCTACCTCTACAGCGAGGAGCAGTTTTTTCTCGGGAGCTACTTTTCGTGTAGCGAGGGATTAACTGGTCATGATGTTTAGGTATGTGATCTTCTATCATAAATGATGAATGACGAAACTAACACTTAAGCAGCAATTCAATATTTTATTTCGAATTTCAACCATTTCCTTTGAACCGCATTCAATTTATTTGAATTTGCATGTCTGAAGTTCATTAAAATCGGTTCAGTTATGTATGTTTGCAAGGAATTTAGTTGACTTGAAGTTGGGAAGAAGAATGGTTGTTCTTTACCATTACAAAAAATAGACGAATATGATTAAATTTCTGTACATCACTTCACTTACGATGTGGCATAGTGAAAGCATGTTTGAGTGCGGAACCGAAGCTTTAGGGTGTATGGTTAAGCGCAACGAGTAAGTGCAACAAGGAATAGTAGTTATCCGTTGAAAATGGTCATCGATAAAAATGTTTCTTTTTCTTCTGCCACTGCATAATTCTCCTTTAAGATGACTGACTCATTCGATATTCATAGTCAAACTGATATATGATTATAATACAAGTATTTGACCAATTGCAGATGAATTTATAATAAAAGCATTAAGATGTAATTGATCATTGCCAATCGCTGTAGTAAATATTTCGTTCTGTTGATACAATCTTCCAGAGCTGGTGAGGGCAAACCGAGGAAAATTCTTAAATGTAAACGGGAGTAACTGACACGGAATTAATATAGTCGAGATTAGAGAGAAAATAGGAATTATAACTAGGGTCCATTTCAAATAGTTAACAAAAATCGTATAAACAGCACTGGGTGAAACTCAAAGTATGGATATTAAAATATTTATATGAAATTTCTGTCACTCGCTCGTTTCTTTCTCGAGCCATTGTATGCTTTATCAACATTTAATACTAATTATTACTTTATTGTTTCATACCCTTACGAGTATTCTCACTTGCTACCCTTAAGAACCTTACCCTTGGTGTTAGCACTAATCCGAAGTAGACATTGCACATTTTTAAAAGTGTATGAAACGTATTATTTCCGTGTTATCTTATTAAAAGACTCAATCCTTTGTCAACCTCGGCCTAATATTCCTGTATTGTAATTTTCGAATCCGTAACATGTCTTACGACACTTTTTTGGTAAATAACTATCACCTTACTTTGATTACCTAATTTGGAACTAATAAGATCCATCCTCTTGGTGCGCGCGTGAGTACGCTTCTGTTCTATTTGCTTCGATTTATTCCGCTTTATTTCAATTCGATTCCTTTCGCTTCACTATGATTAGACTTCCTGCGTTTGATAACGATTAGATTTTATCCACTTCTCATCGATTATTCTGAAATTTATCCGCTTCACTTCGATTCGATTTCCTCGCTCCACTTCGAATCGATTCCATCCGCTTTCTTTTCTTTACGCCTCCTTCATTCACCTTCCTTCACTTCACTTCAAATCCCTCTGCTTCACTGTAATTCCCTCTGCTTTACTTCGATTCCCTCCGCTTCACTGCAATTTTCTCTGTTTCACTGCAATTTGACGGCTTTACTTCAATTTGCACGGCTTTACTGCAATTTGCACGGTTTCACTGCAATTCGCACGGCTTCACTGCAATCCCCTTTGCGTCACTTCAATTCCTCCTGCTTCACTTCAAATCCCTCTGCTTCACTTCAAATCCCTCTGCTGCACTTCAAATCCCTCTGCTGCACTTCAAATCCCTCTGCTTCACTTCAAATCCCTCTGCTGCACTTCAAATCCCTCTGCTGCACTTCAAATCCCTCTGCTGCACTTCAAATCCCTCTGCTTCTCTGCAAATCCCTCTGGTGTGCTTTGATTCCCTCCGCTTCACTTTGATTCCCTCCGCTTCACTTCGATTCCCTCCGGTGCACTTCGATTCCCCCCAATGCACTTCGATTCTTTCCTCACTAACTTCCAATGGCACGGCGACTGCGCAGGTCCGAAGCTGTGGGAGGTGCTGATCGAGCGCGACGAGCGGCTGACGGCGGTGGAGAAGGCGGAGGCGCTGGCGGCGGCGCGCGCGGCCATGGAGGCGGCGGTGGAGGCGGCGCTGGCGGCCACGGTGGGCGGGCCGGAGGCCGCGAACGCGGAGGCGGCGGCGCAGGACGTGGCGCGGGCGGTGCTGGCGGCCGCCGTGGCCCCGCGCGAGGCCGCGCTCGCCGTCGCCGAGGACGCGCTCGCCGCCGCCGTGCGCAAGCACGGCATGACGCCCCAGGCGGCGGCGCGCGCGGCCGCGGAGGCGGCGGTGAGCCCTGTCCGCCTCGCCTGCCTCTCGCGCCCGAGGGCGACAGACGCTGGCGCGACGCGGCGCGGAGAGGGCCGGCGCGGCGAGCGCGAAGAAACATGTGCACAACACAATACGCGCAGGGGATACACAATACAATATACACAATACATGCACAATATATGCAATATACACAATATGTACAGTCTGTACAATATGTACAGTCTGTACAATATGTACAATCTGTACAATCTGTACAATATATACAATATACACAATATGTACAATACGTACAATTCGTACAATTCGTACAATTCGTACAATACGTACAATTCGTACAATTCGTACAATTCGTACAATACGTACAATACGTACAATTTGTACAATACGTACAATAGATACAATACGTACAATATATAAATAAATACAATACATACAATACATACAATACATACAATACATACAATACATACAATACATACAATACATACAATACATACAATACATACAATACATACAATACATACAATACATACAATACATACAATACATACAATACATACAATACATACAATACATACAATACATACAATACATACAATACATACAATACATACAATACATACAATACATACAATACATACAATACATACAATACATACAATACATACAATACATACAATACATACAATATATACAATACATACAATATATACAATATATGCAATTTATTTCAGTACCACCCGTCACTCACGCAGTCAAACACGAACACACAACAGAGGACAAAACTGAAAATACAGAAATCACAATACGTATACACGCTCTCGTGTACTCACATATGTTTGGGTGACGTTTTTATATGAGTGAGAGGAAGATAGGCTCACCGTCCCTTTACGGAAGCGTAACAGGGCGTCGCTCGATGCGGCTCGCGTGGCCGCGGTGGCGGTATGTCTCATTCATGTGTCTGTATGTATCGGCAGGTAACGCGCGGACAAGTCCCCTACTTGGACCGTGAACTATGATTGAGATGTTCTTCAGCAAAATCGTTATTTACGATCAATGTATGTTCATTAGCAAACGTTAAAGTTTTCAAACCCTGACGCATCAAAGAAATTTCTAACTTTTTTCATCTTGTTTATGTATCTACATCCTGAATATAATTCCGAGCTTTTACTTTCTAGTATACGTACGTATATACGGAGCTTATACATAGCATAGACAAAATTATGTAATGCTGCGGGAAATCGATTTCGAGATTTCAACGAAAACACACGTTTGGGGGTCTCCTGATTTCTAAAACTTTATTTAGTCGTCCGTCTGTGAACACCACTAGCGTTTAAACTGTACGTTGTTTTTTTCAAAATGGGTATTCCCCGGTCAATCTGGCATGACTCAAGGCGTTGCAATTTCTAAAAAAATTCATCAATATTTAGAGGTATTGTTGTGAAGCCCCCGAACATTTTCAATTTTTTTCAAAAATAGGCTCCATTTTAAAAAAATCTTGTAAGAATAGAGTAAATTACGCTTATAAAGGTGGAATAGGTTCAATTTTCACAGTTAACTCTGAATTTTCGAAAACTGAAATAAATTGAATTTTTTTCGGTGTCATCCTACCGCTACAAAATAGAAAATATAGATTTTTCCTTCAATTACGATTTATTCTTTCATTAAGGAATTGTTGTTTTTTTTAATTTTAGTAGATTTCGTGTAATATTGCGTGCAATATTTTGAAATTTAAAAATTACCAAAACAGAATTTCTCAAAATCGGCTCCAAATTTGTTTAATAAACTTTTGGGAAAGATAGTACTAAATGATCTCTATAAGATGATATAAACCTCATATTGCTTATTACTCTATGTGTAGTGGTCATTACATATGAAAGCATTGAAAATAACAAAGTTTATTGTGCTCTATTCTTTGTTTTTTCCAAAAATTACACAAATAGATTTTTTTAAAATATCTCTCTCGTCATTAATATGCACATTTCCAGCAAATTTGTAAATACTTATGTATCTAGAAGTTACAGTGTTTCTTCTTTAAAATGTAATTTTTCGAAAATTTTTCTGTGAAAAGGAGCATCAAATTTCGCATGCACAGTAACACTTAAACGCCATAGTATTAAAAACGGTTGCACTTTATTCAACGAAAATAGTCATTTATGGCGAGGATTTACTCGTCTTCAATATTTGTAAACAAATATTTTAAATCTACTGTTATGAAACCGAAAAATTGGGAAAATGTAAAAAAAGTTGAACTTTAGGCGGTGATAGATGGCAGCTGGCAAGGGAATGGGGCAAAATCCTAAAGCCGGTTCACCCCAGGAAAATTCGGAAATTTTACTACGAGACTCTGCCATTGTGTAGCACCTCTGGTTTGATATTATACACACGAAGGCCATTTCAGGAAAAAAGTCTATAAGTTTACGACAACATCTCGAGTCTTCGAAATGCCAATAAAGGGTCAAAAATATACAAGCTGGCGTGAAATCAAAAAAAAAAAAAAAAAAAAATACCATATACAGATATCTATGTTAGTAGGGCTAAGGTGATAAAGAAATTGTGTATTATTAACATTATCACGATGATGTGTTTTACCTAATGAAATGACTCACCTAGAATGTATAACACGAATATATACGCTACGTTTATATTACAGAGATTGTGGGATTTAATTGAGAAATGTTATAAGGCTTACATTTTTATTTCATATTTAGTCCCTAAGGAGTACATCACAAAAATGACAAATACCTAATTCTCCTTAGATAGCAAAACATTTAAATTGTAGGTAACTTAAAGTTATTTTGATTGACCGGAAGTTGTCGGAATTTAAAAGACGGACAAATTATTAGATTCCGACAACCCGTAAAGTACTGTAGTAACACTTACATTTCTAACATTAACGTTCTCGTAATCTTTAAGAGATTTTGGCAGGAATACAAACATCATTGTCTGTTCTTTTTATGTGTGAGAATGAATTGTCACCGCGGTGCACAAGCATAAAACGTCGTGCTTCTAATGTATTCAGCTAAGTGCTACAAAATTTGAATTATCCGTTCAAAACGCCAGCAAATATCTGTCTCGACGGGCTGGAGTATTATCCACTTTGTCTGTGGGAAGAGAGCAACTTAGACGTCGCGTTTCTCGTCGTGTGTTACATTCAATGCACATTTTCCGGGAAACGAGGAGACAGAGTACCACCACGACAACCACGTGGAATGTGTTCCACAAAATTGAATCTGTCAGCTTTTCGAAGTATTGCGTGCATCAGACATTTAAAAAGCTCGCATGCAGGGTGAGAGGAGAAGGGACGACAAGTTGATGAACAATGACATTTGAACGAGTTTTCTTGATGCAAGAGCTCCCTAATTCTTGCCCAGCGCTGAATAGCACGGTCGGTTGAGATACTTAGGTCCGGCTCGGAACGGCACGTATCAATTTACAATGCTGTCACCATTCACCTACTACCTTCAACATAATCGCATTCTTCGCGCCACGAATTGTCACGATAGTTTCATACAAACAGTTGGTATGAACGCTTTTTAAGCCGCAACAAAGGCAAAGTCCTTCACTCCCCGCTCCCCCTGCTGCGGAATATGAAGAAAAAACTTCCGGGTATAATATCTGTCCTGGGCAGGGTTGCCAGATTGGGCACAATTCCACTTTTGGGGCTCAAAAACGGCTCTCTCTCGCGGGACAAATATTGATTTAGCGGAATACCGCTCAACAAGTGGAAATGCATCAAACCATGTGCGGTATTGGTCTAGTTTTCAGATTACGGCGAAATTTTCGAAAAATAACCGCAACGATGTTGCCAGTGAATTTGATTTTTTTACGTTATACTTTATTTTTCAACAATTATTTGTTATTACCTTCAAATTTATTATTAATTGAAAAGTGTGTAACGTTATTTTCTAGACCGCTAGTAAAGGTTGTGTTCTAAAAATGCTTGGCTATCCGGGAGACGCAGCGTCGTAGGCTGGGAGGCCGACGTTTCGCCCAACATGTCACTGCCCTGAGAAAGCCTGCGACATGTCAGGCGAAACGTCGGCCTCCCAACCAACGACGCGGCGTCTCCCGGATAGCCCAGAATTTATGGATTCGAGCCGCGGAAGATTACGTGTGCATCTTGTGTTCTAAATGTCGTACTCATTTGTCGTGCACGACTAGGGTACATAATATATCTCATTGGCAGTACCAGGTGTTTATTTTAGAACGCACTATTTAAAATTAGTCATCTTTTGGAAGTACACTTTCCATGTCAGCAATTTTCTTTAAGCCATAGGGAATAAACATGAGTATGTAAGCATTTCTGTGGTAATCGTTTTATGCGCAGATATTTATACGAGGAGTAAGGGGAGTAAAAATGGGAATGTGTGGAAATTATTTTACCTCTTAAAGTATTTTTCCTATCTGCTGTAGTCATAAGAATACTCATAACTATATTTTAAATATAAAACTATAACTCATTATTAAAAAGGTATAACTTTTTACATAAATATTATTACTAATTACAATGTTCACAAACAAAAAATAAATCGAACTTCATAGCGTTACTATCTCAAAAAAACACTAATACTGTTATTTTAATGCAAATCTAGATTTTTCACTTGGAATGTTGAGTTTTTCTTTTAGGGGGGAATTACATCTATCTAACGGCGGATGTGTGTACAGAGCATCTGGCAAACCTGGTCTTGGAGTATATTATTCACGCTTTGGTGATCTAATACAATTGTTTTAACACAAATTCACATTCCCCGCTTAAAATTTGGACATTTTCTTATTGGACGGAATTGGACGGTTTTACAACCATCTAAGGGCGGATGTTTGTACGAAGCATCTGACAACCCTGGTCCTGTGGTATATTTTTCACGCATCGGTGATCTAATACAATTATTTGAATTCGAATTCAAATTATTCGCTTGCAATGTTGGGTTTTTCTTATTTCTAATATAATTATTTGAATGCAAATTTAAATTCCCTACTTGTAATATTGAAGTATTCTTATTGGTACGAACTGGGCGGTTGTATATTCATCTAACGGCGGATGCTAGTTCGAAGTATCTGGCAACCCTAGTTCCGAGGTATAGTGTTCACACATCGGTTGATCTAACACAATTATGTTAATGGAAATTCAAATTCCCCGCTTGGAATACTGAATTATTGTTATTGGGCGGTTTTACAACCATCTAACGGCGGATGTTTGACCGAAGCATCTGGCAACCCTAGCCCCGAGGTATAGTGTTTACGGTTGATGTTCGGTTAGTGTTCGGTTGATCTAATTCAATTATTTTAATGGAAGTTCAAATTCCCCGCTTGGAATGTTGAATTATTCTTATTGGGCGGTTTCACAACCAACTAACGGCAGAAGTTTGTACGAAGCATCTGGTAACCCTGGTTCTGAGGAATATTATTCGCGCGTCGGTGACGTGACCAGACGACGACGTCGGAGGTTGACCGGCGCGGGTGGGCGGGTGCGCGCAGGTGATGGCGGCGATCGGACCCGACGCGATGGTGCAGAAGGCGGCGCGCGACGCCGTAGAGAGCGCCGTGCGCGCCGCGCTCGCCAAGGTGCAGCAGCCAAAGAGCGTGCACGACATGCGCGACGTGGAGTCGGTGCTGTGCGAGGAGCGCTTCTTGCAAGGTCAGTGCTTTCTTTCTTTCTTTCTTTCCTCCCGCCCCTCATCGTCGAGTCTGGAAATGAGACTCGACTCCGGTGCTGGGACCGCCGGTCTGGATGGACGAGGTGGCTACAGCGTGTGCGGGCTCAGTGCCTCGGTCCAAAGAGTCCCTCCTTGTGCATGGGTTTTGTTATGTCCCAAAAAACGTAATTTCTTAAAAAATAGATTTATTCTGTTCTCATACCAGTACAGAGTAACCATATACCAGCCAGATCCCACAATTTTCCTGCAGATATACCAGTGTATGCTGCAGTCGCCGTCGCGCAGGGAGATGTCCAAAGTTAGTAGCCGTAGCATCGAAGTATCTGTCCGAGAGAGAGAGTCCGTACACTGCGCTGTTCCGCCAACACTGTACACAATTCCCTGATGCACTCGATACTGCTGGTAGGCGCTCAACTGCCCTCTGCCCGCCGGGGCGCCGCATTAGAGCCCGCTGGGGCTGATGTTCCGCTAGCCACCCCCGGATAGGGGTGGTGCCTCCTTTTTCGGTGCCTGGTCGCGCGTGACTGCGCCGCGGCGGCTGCTGTCGTCGCCCTCTTTTGAGAGGAGACGGTACTAGGTTCCGGCGGTTCTTTCAATGGTGCGCAGTCGACTACTGCAGTTTTTTAACGTTCGTAGGCTTCCGCGGCCGGAGTTAATGTATTCTTGGCTATCCGGGATGAGCCGCGTCTCGGTCAACTGTACTGACGTTTCGGCCATATTGCTGTGACCTTCTTTGAGCAGTATAGCTTTGAAGAGAGCCACAGCAAGATGGCCGAAACGTCAGTACAGTTGACCGAAACGCGGCTCATCCCGGATAGCCAAGAATACATGGTTCTTTAACCCTTGTTTTTCATGGATATTTGTTGTCAAGGGAAGCCTTGGCAGTCTACCGACCGAGTAGCCCGCATGAGTGTTTAGTGTAAAGGTTAATATGTGTCCCCATGAGGAATATAGTGCCTCATTTCTAAAATTTATTTGTCTAAACCGTTTGTCAAATTTCCTTGAAAGAAGTATGTATAAAGACAACGTGCATGTCGTACGTTTAATAAAGTTATTAAAAATCAATATGGTGGTTAGTAGGCTTCATTTTATTGAATTATTGAATTATTGATATGAAAGCTCAACATTAATTTGTTATTCCTAAAAAGGTGCGCTGTCGGGGAGCTTTTGAAATACACGTTTTCTCATTGTTTTCGAACTTGAGTTGTTCCGGTTTTATATAGATACTGAACTTTATTGTCGTTAACATGGAGTTTCATTGACACGGTAAAATGAACAAAGCAAAATTTACGTTTCAATACTATTTATAACAACATGAGATTATTATAATTTTATTTTCTTTAATCTTTAAATAATTTAAATAATAACTATCTTTCACAACTAAAGTGATCGCGATACTATTCTTAAAACTAAAAACCACAAATCTTTTTCAATAAACAACAAAAAAACCTTATTAGGACATTCCTTTCGGTTTTGTTCGACCTGCTTTCGGTTTCCATCTATCGGCGTTCTAACTAGAATGTCTCACGGTCAATAACACTAGGATTTAGTGTCTTCTGAAAGATGAAATCTTGTTTCTAGATATTATTACAAATAATATAATTTTAACAAGAAACACCAAAACTAATGCATAAGGTTCATCCACCATATTTTTCCATCCGACGTACGTGTTTCAGCACCAATAACATTCTTTTCCAAGACCACTTAAAAAGTTCTTTTTATGTGATTCATATTCCTTCGTCCGTATTTTAAGAGACTTAGCGGAAGAAATCCCTTAATGCCGTCGAAGTTTCGGGTATGCACAACAATCCCCACGCCCTACCGATCTTTCGAAAAGTGATACAGCTCCTTCTCTCTCAGCTGAGCGAACTCGGGACGGATTCTGAGCCTTGTTAATAAATGGACAAAATATACACTCCAAAATGCTTCGTCGCCCATTAATTTTGTTAACTGCTTTATGATTAAAATATATCCAACAATTTATTAACAAATTTCTTTTATTTAACTTCACTGTCGCTAAACATCTCCTACCGTGGCCTGCTTCCAAAATAGTTTGTTATATTGTTCGTATCAAATATTATAATTCTATATTCTGTATGTTTGATGTTAAATATTGAAAGGCAGAAATGTCAAACGAGAATGAAAAAATAGTTAAAAAAACAACGACAATTTATTCAATCAAATACATAGGAACAATCATAATAATTGGAATAAGATACTTAAGTGTACTTCGAACAAAAATGACGAATACATGTCGAAGAAGAATGAATAAAAGGTAGTTGGTAGCACCAATATGATTCTTTTCTAAGCCAACTTGATAAGTTTTTTTTATGCGATACATATTCCGTCGTCCGTATGTAAAGATACTTAGCGGAGCAAATCTGTTAATGTCGTTGGAGTTTCGTGTATACACAACATTCTCCAAGCTCCACCGCGCTCAGGAAAAGAGCTGCCGCTCCTTCTGTCCCTCTCACCTGAACAAACTCGGGACGGATTCTGCGTCTTGTTTCGCCCGCGCAGGTAGCAGCACCGCGCCGAGTCAACTTGAGTGTAAGAGCGCGGGCGGGTGTTAATGAGAAAGTTTGAAAGAGGAACGGCTGAAACTCACGGAAAGAGTGTCGCGTTTTTCTAGTGGCGGAGGTTGGAGAGGGTGGGGGTGAGTAGGGGGGCGGTGAAGTAGACGTACGACTGCTACGTCTAGAGAAGGCAGGAGATGGAATAATTTATTCCGTTATCTCACCGGCTCGGAGCTCCCTCACGAAACATATTCGCACGCGCTTGAGCTCTCGCAGCTTATCTCGCGCTGTGGATCTCAGACGGCAAAGAATGTTCTGTTCTCTCTTCCTTTTTTTTTTGGAGAGAGGGGAATGGGAGCGAGCATTTGTGAAGAAGTGGGCTTCCGCGACCACTCGTGATTGGCCATGGGTGTTCGGACGACACCGAATCACATGCTGTTTTGCAAGTGTTTGGGTCGTCAAATCGTGGAGTTCCTCAAGGGCCACCTCGATTTATAAGTTTCACTTTCCAAAAGACATGAAACGAAAGTCACGTAGACGTTCGACTTATACAGTAGATTTTTAATGTTTTTTGCTGACCGTTCCACTTAACATTACGGGAAAAACTAATATTTTTAAAATGTGTACATAATATATGTATTACTGACTAAAATAGAAGAAAATAATTAGACAATAAATGCACATATCAATGATTAAAGATACAGAACATCTTCAAAAAGAAATTGAAATTTTACCACTTTTACAAAATTCAGAGATTTTAGTGATTACTAGACATTAAAAATGTTTATAAATGCACTGTTTCCTATTCGAGAAAATAAAGATTTTTTTTAGCTATTTGGAAGATAATTTTGAAACGGTGTCGATTATTTTGCTCTGTTAAATAATGCACTTTAGAGCATTTGTTCACAGGAATTTGCTTTGCATGTTTTCTCACCAATCCGACCCACCCTTGGTCGAATGTGTAACTTGCATTGTTCCTCTGATTCTAACGCCAGGGTGAAGTGTTTATTAATTAACCGACATCATTCTTTAAGTGTTTAATCTATCTCTTTAAATATACATAATTAAGTCACTCAATTATCCTATTCCAATTATTATGAACATTTTGTTGGGTACGTGAATAAACTTTCGTTCTGTTTCTAAATTATTCAATCTTGAACGACATGTATGTCTTTCAAGATTTAATATTAAACATATGGAATAAAGAATTATAATATTTCGTATAAATAATACTACAATTAAGCAAAGAATAACAATTTTTGAAGTAAGCCACCATAAGAGACGCGTAGCTAAAGTAAAGTTAAATATACATGAAATTAGTTGTTGAATTGTTAAATACATTTTAAATCGCAATACAGTTGACGAAATTAATGAATGGTGAAGCTTTTTTTGAAGTTTCGATTTTTTTCCGTTTATTATTAATTTATAGGAGTCTTTATAATATTTTTTAATTTTATTTCATCGTGTTACACGGGAACATTACATTACGTAATGCGATGAGTATCTTGTAGCAACACCTCAAAAGAAATTCACGTAATTACTCCTTCTTTTCTTTCGTCATCTTACAGTGTTATTTTGCTTCATTTGCTCTTTAGCGTTTCAATTTTCTAGTCCAATTCATTATCCCCTCTCTCTCTCTAGTTATCTCCTTTGTTGAATTAAACTTTAGGTGCTGATGAGTCTTATCTTACGTAGTCTGTCTAGCAACTTTTCTTGAATTTTCCTACGAGAAATAGACGAAGATTAACACGAAGATTGATGAAGACAAAAGGTTCCATTTAGCTAGGTTTTCTTTGTGTCATGAACTGTGTTTTTTTAATGTAGTAAAGATACTTTCAAAATTTAATTTTTCTCTCTCTTTTTTTTTTAAATTTCCAAATGTAAATTTACTGACTTTCCCTCTACTCAGTTACACTTAAACGTCGTATTATGCCGATTACTCTGTGACAGACGCAAAGAAGTCAGCGTATATGTAAAACAAAGACATGTTTACGAGCTACAGCACTATTTTGCCTTTCTTTTTGTGATATGTAAGGTTTCAAACACGCATCTAAATATCTCATTGATTTTTCTACTATTTATTTGCTAGTTACCAACTTTTATATGTTTACCCTTGAGGCTTAAATAATGTTTACTTTCGTTATATAGAAAGAACACACGATTTTTGATTTCAGATCTAATTTTTTATGAGTGTCCTGATTTCTTCACAAGGAAACCACCGCATCTCTACAACCGTCACAATCACAATTACAATTACGATTACTATTACCATCGCAAAAACCCAATGCCATCACCGCCACTATCACCAAAGCAGTCTCTTTACAAACTCACACTGGAGAGTGTACCTCGAGCACTCTCTTCTACACTATCAGCAACGTCTTCCAACTTGCTCATAAAGCATGTAATTTACGTTTAAACTACCTTAATTAAAGATACACAATGAAAATTACTTTTAACTCCTCAATCCATATCTGCGACAAAACGGAACCAAAGTCATGCCGTACTTCGCTCGAGCCCACGAATTAAAAGTAGTAGCTCCTGAAGTTATCTTTTGCCGAGACGCCTGGAGTGCGCAAGCGTTCCGTGGCCAAGAGCCAATTAAATGTGTTCGTGGGCGCCATATATTTTCCATTATAAGAAACTGCACAAGGGCGTGGGAGACTCGCGGTGCGGCGCGAAGGAAGCATTTATCTCTCCCTCTCCCCCCAAAAAAGGCGAAACGACACGGAAGAGTACAGAGACACTGCACGCTCCCCAGTTTGTCACGGAATACGGACGACCCCCCAAAAAAAAATCGCATTCTACGTGACCCAGACTCTGGACACACTCGACAAAAACGAAGACCAGGAAGGGTTGTAGGGAATTGCTTCTAACTCTGAAAACCTAAAATAAGACTGTTACTGATGTTTACAATATAGCAAAAGGTTTGATGTGATACAATGTATCAGAGATATTTTAATACTTTTCACTAAATAATCATGCATTTGACAAAGTCGGACACGAGGCAAAAACGAAGAAAGAAAGGGAAGTAAGGAATTGCTTTGTAACTTTAAACGCCAGGAAATGACATTGGTAATAATAGTCACTAATGAATAATAGTTTGGCGTGATGCAATGTGTCTGAGTTGTTTTGTTGCGATGGCATAGACGCTAGAAACGTCGACAGAAGAATCCAAAAAAGAGAAAGATTTTTAGTTCCATGTTTCCATATTTTTTCACATATCCTCAAAGGAAGTATAAATTTGATGTTGATGTTTTTATATGAAAATTTTTCGTTCGTTAAATAATCTAGTTTTTTTGTCTTTCTTTAATCTTGTACTTTTATTAATAATTAAATGAAAAATGCATTCTTAAACATTTTTAAAAAGTCGTCCAAGAATAAAACAATACTCCATTTTCTGTTATATTCGAGCTCTCTGACAAATATGTATATTATAAACCAACTAATAATCCCATCCCTTCAAAACACATTACATTCAATGATACGATCGTCTACATATTTTCAACAGGTGTAAATTTCACTATATTTCGTTAATTTGGAGAAAAAATATGCAGCTGCAGGTATTTTTATGCTTCAACCTTAAACGCAGGCGCATTTTCTGACCCTACCGAAAAACATCACACATGAAACGCGCTGTACGATGTTAAACTTTTCATGACCGCACATTCAAGAGCTGACGCGTAGCTTCTGCGAAGTCGTGTGCGCGATTCTCCGGAAGGGAGCTCGCTTTGCACGTGCGCGTCAAACAACTCTTTCCGGTACCCCTCCCCCTCCCCCCTCCCCCCTTCCCCACCCCCGGTCCTTCCACTTGGCTCGTCAGCGTTCGTGGCACGTGAGAAGAGAGCACGGCGCCTTTTGTAGCACGAGCTGCCTCCAGCGGCAGCGCACGGGGTTTCCGCCACCGCATCCCGCTGCTAGCCGTGTTTCCGTTGTGAGAGGCGACTCCCAGGGCATAATCCGGTTTATCTCCCTCCCTCCCACCCTCCTCCAGCCCTTGCCTTCCCCCCTGCGTTCGCGACGCCGAAATGCGACACCGCACTCGTGTTGAAGTTTGTTTCGTCTGTTTTTTTTCTCTCTTTTTTTTATTTCTCCATCTTTTGTTGTTGTCTTTTTTTTGGGGGGGGGCTCTAGTCGACGACGCTTTTTCAAATGCACTACAGATTGGATGGAAGATCGCAATAGATTTTGTTGTGGGGGAAAACCATTATTGTTTGGTAGAAAACACTTTTTTATTTCTGAAATAAAGAGAATGAAAATTAAGATTTTAAGTTTCTAATCTGAAGGTGTGCGCGCGTGTGTCTGAGCGCGCGTGTATGTGTGTTATTAAACGCCAGGTTTTACAATACGAGAATAGTTGGCATGCTTCCTAAAAAGCTAGATTCTCCTAAATTACAAAGTTTACCCGTCGACTGCCTAGTTTTTAATTTCTTGTCGAGTATCCTAGCCAAAATTGGATCTCCTTACCCACGATTACGTGTCTGGATTGTTCTAGACAATGTTTTTTAATGTGATAGCTTCGTTGTTGGTTTAAAAATAACACAAGACGGCAATTACTTCGCGAATCACGTATTGCTTTCCATGCTCTCTGAAAATATCTTCATAATGTACACTGATACTACCGCGGGGAGAGAATTACTGTTTCTTGACATCAAATAAACGATTATTTAATTACCTTAAAATAGTAATAAGTGATTGAAGTCATAAAGTTAACATTTGTGGTAAAATTTACACTGTCGTGAAGACAAACTGTTATTATTCAACTTATGATGAAACCTACAATGAGAACATTCTTGGTGCTCTTGAGTTAGAGGAAAGATTTCACTCACACCCCATATAAAGCGCTCGTTAACTTAGTATGCTATTAACACACATTGCATAATATTTGTACTGTATCATTGGATTATTCTTATGAGGAAATTTCTCTCATTATAGAACTAAAAACTTGAAGTACTGATTTATTTAAAGACACCAAAACTTATATACTATTAACCGTGAACAAAATATGTATATACAGTAAATCCCCTATGACCACTGGTAGGGGCATCAACATACATTAAGTTAATTTGCAACTGGCAAATGAATGTCAAATGTGAATTAATAACCTGTTACAAAATTTATGGCAACTACAAATTCAAAGCTGTGTGGAATAGTTCAGCCGCCGACTCAGCCAAACGAGAATCTAAGACAGCGAAGAAAATCATTAAAAAACGTACTTCCGCCTCATTTCCTCGTAATCGTAAGTCGAGAAAGTAAAATGACACATGGTGATGGAAGAGGTCGAAGAGGTGGGCATACCGCTCTAGCAATTTTTTTAAAAATAATATGAAAGAGTATGTGCTCTTGTAGCAATACCAGTTCGAACCAGAGCCGAAGAATATAAGATATCTGTCGAAAAATACCCGTTTTCCTGTTCACGATCACAATGCTTTTCTCTTCTTACAGAGTAAGACGAGAAAGTAAAATGTGTCGTGGTGATGAAAGAGGTGGCAGGTTGATGGAAGAGGTCGGACAGGAAGAGGACGAACAGGGACTAGCTATTCTTTTAAATAATACGAAAGAGTGTGTGCTGTTGTAGCAACCGTAGTTCGTTACCATCGCCGGGCAACTTTTTCGCAAGTTTTTCTGTCGAAAAAACTCCCGATTTCGGTGCATTATTACAATGCTGTCTCTTCTTACCGAGTAAGATGAGGAAGCAAAATGTGTCGTGGTGATGTATGAGGCCGAACAGGTGGGCCCATGACACCAGCAATTTTTGAAAAATAATACTGGAGAGTATGTGCTGTTTTAGCAACACCATTCGTTACCAGAGCAAACAATAAAAGTTTTTCTGCCGAAAAACACACGTTATTCTGTGCACCATTACAATGCTGTCTCTTCTTACTGAGTAAGTCAAGAAAGTAAAATGACACACGTGATGATGGAAGACGTCGAAGAGATAGGCACACCGCACTAGCAATTTTAAAAAAATAATACGAAAGAGTATGTGCTGTTGTAGCAACACCAGTTCGAATCAGCGCCGGAGAATAAAAGATATCTGTCGGAAAACACCCGTTTTGCGGTGCACCATTACAATGCTGTCTCTTCTTACCGAGTAAGACGAGAAAGCAAAATGTGTCGTGGTGATGGAGAACACATCGCACGTGCCGACGCGTACGTCGTTCAGCGAGAGACAAATCTCGACGGCGGCGGCCATCGCCCAGTGGCGTGGACGGGTACGCGTGCGTCACACAGCTCGGGCGGAGGCGCGCCGGCAGGGGTCACGGGTCGAGAGAATGCGGGCCGACGATGCACAGTGGGGCAGATGTAGGGAAAACCAACGGCAAAATAGAGCGAGCGAGCGAGCGCGCGCGCGCGACAGAGAGCGCGCGCGCGAGAGAGAGAGAGAGAAAGAGAGAGAGAAAGAGAGAGAAAGAGAGAGAAAGAGAGAGAAAGAGAAGAGAGAGAGAGAAGAGAAAGAGAGAGCGAAAGAGAGAGAGAGAAAGAGAGAGAAAGAGAGAGAAAGAGAGAGAAAGAGAGAGAGAAAAAGAGAGAAAGAGAGAGAGAAAAAGAGAGAAAGAGAGATAGAGAGAGATGGAGAGAGACAGAGAGAGATAGAGAGAGATGGAGAGAGATGGAGAGATAGATAGATAGATAGAGAGAGAGAGAGAGAGAGAGAGAGAGAGAGAGAGAGAGAGAGAGAGAGAGGGAGTTGCTAGACAATTCAGTGCGTAGCGTAGAGATCGCATCATCAAGCAGATTCAGTTCCTAATGGCAAAAGATTACCGAATTCGCAAGTTCCTCTAAGTGAAAATTACTTCTACACAAACCTGTAATATAACACCGTAGTTAACTGTGCAACAAACGTTTTATTTCGACGACTTCAATAATTGATTGTTTAGTTATACAATAGTTATATCTTTTTTTACTAAAAATTACAAATAAGCATTTTTTATTTTTATTGTTTTTTCCGTCATGCCGAATTTTGTTCAGATTATCAGAAATTCAGGACTTGCAGTGTTTGGATTAGAGAGGTTCTACTGAATGTGGCGAATTTTGAGAATAGGTTGAGAAAGATTTCTTTCACAGTGCCAACGTTCCGGACATTTGACCTGCTTCAGGGATATAAATATACACTAAATATACGAGATAAGAAATGCTACTAGTTATACTTCGATTTAAACGTGTGGCGTTTCCATGTCACGAGCTGGAATTAGAAAAATAATACGTGTGATATTTGTAGAACTAACAACAATCTTAGCTTGGCTTATTCCCGGGAATATTTATGTTAAACCTTGTATTTGTGCTGGGCATGCTCCTCATAAAAATATTTTATGTATTTCACTCCTCAAATGTTTGTCATGGGAAGTTAGATAAAAACGTGCCTACAAAAAGAGTTGTTTTTATACAAAATTTTCTTTTGTTAATGTAATGAATCAAGTCAAGTGCATAATATGCTGGAAAGATAATACAGTAATTCATTGCGTTTCTTTTGTTGAGGTACTTTGAACACCTTGAAAACTGTTTTCTACAATTCTTTCAGAATATTGTAGAATAATTCGGGTGAATCGAATGCAAGTGCCAAACAAATTGTCCTGTCAAAAGAAAACAAATAAGCCACTTTTCTTCTCTATAGAGGCATTGAACAGCAAGAGAGTTACGTCTAAACTTCTCAATGTAATTTCATTCTAGAATCCTCTTACAGTATCTTGGAAGAACGTGGTTAAAATATTAGTTCCAGCCAGTAGACCATGCCATGGTAAATGACGTCAAATACTTCGAATGGTAGATTAAAATGGGAACATACAAGATTTTTATAGATTGGTTATGCTGTTCATTTATGTACGACCCCCTCTAAATGTATACGTGTGTTCAAATAAAAACTTGTTCAGACACTTGTACATCAATCGTTCAAAAAATCAAGGTTTGAAAATTTCAACCATAATTTTGCTCTTTCTAAATAACTGTATGATATGAAGGTTCCTAAAAAATAAATATCAATAAAATCAAGGGAAATTAAAATCTCGCGTTCCCTTATTGTATTTGACATACAATTTATTATATGCGCAACATAATGCATACAACAAAATCTTCAAAATTTGAAGTTGGTGATTGAGAAAAAACAGTCGAAAACTTCATTCATTCAAAACGATCATTAGTGTGAAGTAAAAACAATAAATATACCCTTTGCATTAGAGGAAAGAAAAAAATAAAGTTAATTTACCCTCAATAACGAATTTGAACTGTATTGAGATATGTCTTTGAAACTACTGCAAATAATACATGATGGTATAAGCCCATTGCAATCCTAAAAGAACAGGGACCACAAATAATACATTTCATCCATATTTCCCGAAATTATAATGTCAAGTACATTTAAAACCAAATTTTGGATATTTAATAAAAATTCTCCATAAAGTAGGTTTTTCTGAGAAATGTTCAAGAAATAGACACTCAATACATTCTGAAACGCTTTTCTCTTGAGTGCCGACGTTCCGTCGACCTGACGTGGCAAAGCCGTCAATCTTTCTTTGTGTTCTATTTCTTCTCCATCTCGCGCCTTGTCTCTAATGTAAAAGTTCAAGTCAGCGGTGTGAAAACGTGTTTCAAACATAAGATGTTTCTTCGTATTCGTGACATTTATGACTACCGTTCGATATACATACACGCACTTCTAATGCTTACGTATTTCAGCGTCTTGAAATATAACACTTTCTCTTCTTACGTTAGTAAGTGCGAGAAAGTAAAAATAGGTAAAATATCTATTTTTTGAAAATTTTTAAAAATTATTTCATATAAGCCAGCTTCATTTTGTTTCTGCAATCAGAAGAAGTTCTTTTTTATTCATTACGACAAAAATGTTTTATTTATTCATTTGACAAAAAATTAAATGATTATTCAACGAAATAAAAAAATGAGTAGGAGATTCCAACGTAATTCATTAATGCTTACACATCAGAGATTTAACTTAGCTTTTTTGTGTGTACTTCCGCTTTGCATCTTCCGATATCATTGCAATTATCAATATCTGTTGCACCCAGAACATTGTTTCATTTGTTTACGGTGTTTGTGAAGTCACTATTAGAGAAACGTGCGGGCTTGAATTAATATAAAATACGTTTGGTATAAAACGATTTAGCATGTTTGCAATTTTCACTTTTTATCTCATCCCCCAAACAGTGATATTTCGCTTAAAAGTTTGGAAAAGATTCAAAATTCCAATTTTTAGAGGCCGTCATTTTCAAGAGGCTATTAATTTTGCTTGGCTCCAATCACGGGACTACTAGATAATAAAGGTTTTACTACATCATTGCACGGTATATGATTTTAACTCAGGGACTGCTTTAAAGCTTTGCTTATTTAGAGTCGCAAATACCTGATGTTGCCCTTTTTCCTTCACTGGAGATAATTTTTTGAAAGAAGAAATTTTCTATTTTTTTCCTTTTCTAGATTTTATTGTTCTAGATATTAATATTCGACCAATTGGATTATTGTAGCAACAATTGGCTGTGCGGCTTTATATATATATATATATATATATATATATATATATATATATATATATATATATATATATTAGCGAGACTATTAGCGAGAGATTAACGATCAACATATCTAGGTATGCGTATAAATTCGGTAACGCGTAATTTTTATAAACAATAATAAATAAATAACAAAGGTATACGTGATTTCCAATCTTTGAAAAAGAACGAACAACAAGAAAAAAAACATGTATTGGTCTTAGATAATAAATTCATAATCTAATTAACAATTATATAGGTTGTGTCCCAGAAGAAATATATTTTCATAATACTCGTATTAGTTTACGAGGGGGTGATTCTAGTAGTGATCTACTAGAAGAAAAATGATTCATGCAATTAATTGAAAGAATGAGGTTAGAAATAATTAATGTTTAAATGTTAAACTACGAAGTTCAACACCAATTATCATAGACGACGATACTTTGGGAAATGTAAAATATTTTATGATTTAGCGTAATTGTGTATTTTACATTTAGTGTGAAAAATAATATTTTAATATTCACAACTTCTCAATATTAGTTTGCTTTGTTTTATCCGCAATCTAACATAAATGTGGGAATACAAAAAAAAATTTCTGCGTGTGCTTCCGGAACAAACTAGCACGTTCTATCCTATCACCACCTCTGTGAAAAAATCGACAGAGGTAGGTGCAGTGATGCATTTTCATGACGCAGTTGCATTGATTAGCATGTTCTATACATAACATCAGTTCGCTCTAGAAACCACGACAGTCTGAGTCCATTGCATCGGGCCACTGGTGCGAACGGTAGCCATTTACAATGTTAATTTTATGCTTACTGGGCATAATAATACCGCATACGTGGCGTGACGTAGGATCATAGCTGAAACACAGAGCCAACATTGACATCATTGGTCTCTACAACTCGTTTACTGTAGACAAAACTAGTTTCAGAGTGAGTAAACTGGGGAAAATCAGCATATGTTTGTAGTTCTTTGTTGTCTTTATTTTGCTTTTTTTAATGTCGCATCAATATCTGGGTCATTAGCGACCACTATTGGATTTAACGTTATGATAACAATGAAGATGACATGATACGCTAACGATAGCGGGTGAAAGGACAAACACAAATACAACCATGCTCGAGTTGGGACTCGAACCCGCCATCTTTCAGTTCGAGATCGCTACGACACTACTTCCTTAACGATCTCGACCATCCGGACGACTTTGTTTTCTTTCAATGCTTCGATTTGATTTATTTAGTCAAAATTGACTAAATAGTATAATAGAATAAAACGTGTAGGTGACGTATGGGGGTGAAGTATCATCTGCGAAAGTTGTCTTCAACTCCGGAATCTCTTTCCGACATTTTAACTATAAGTAGTTGAATAATGAAATAAAGTTTCAAAGAACGAGCTGCGCAACATTTGAAAACTATACATTTTCCCTCCCGAGTTATAGAAAATTTACGTGCATCGGTAAACAAACTTCAGATTTGATTTTTGCTTTTGCTAAGGAAATTGCAACCCATACCCTGGGCTCTCCTCGTACCATTATTAGCAATACGAGAACTTAACAAAACATTCGCATAATGAAGCTACATTGAAAGATGAACTTGAGGATAAACTACAGTTTAAGGTATACCGCCACATTACGGACGACAATGGAAGTAGAGAGAGAGAAAGAGAAATTATGATAGAGTAACTAAGTGAGAAATGAGGAAGGATAATATAGAAAAACGAGACGTTGGAAAAGATAAGGTCTTTTTTTTTTAATTTATTTCTACCTGCTCGGCATTTCTGCCTTTCAGGGGTGTTCATTATACAATATTCTACACAATAACATTTAGGGATGGACATCCGCATGCGTTACCTCCTCTCTCAGGGGTCTGATGAAGCGTTGTACTTTGAGAAGAAACTGTGGATAACAGTTTTTGAAGTTATATGTGATAATTTTGAGGAGAGAGTGTAAGTGGGTGGAATTTTTGGAAAGTGGAAGATGGGTAGGTGATTTAAGGTGGACGAAGGGAGTCTTTAGGGAATCGTGATCTTATTCTTTTTGATGAACCATACGTTTTACCTAGCTTGAATATTGTTGTACTGCGCGATTGGGGAAGGGATGAGAAGAGTTTATGAGTCATAAGATTTATATATTCGTTAATGGATGATATATTTAGTTCATTTTGGATTTGTATGTTGCTTATGAACCAAGGAGCTTTAATAATCTTTCTGAGAAATTTATTTTGTACTATTTCTATTTTATTTAGGTTTGTTTTTGCGGCGTTATTCCAGATCGGGCAGGCATATGTGAGGGTTGGTCTTATTATTGTTTTATAGATGATTAAGCCGCAGTCAGTGCTAAGTCCGGAATTTCTATTTATTATTGGATATAGTTTGGATATTTTTGCATAAGTTTTATCTGCTATAGATTTGATATGTTGTTTCCAGTTTAGTTTGGTGTCAAGTAGTACTCCTAAGTATTTTGCTGGTGTATTTCCACTCATCCATTCTATATTTGTGTTTTGGAAGCTGAGGAGGGGTGGTTGAGGAAGTTTGCGGAGTGTGAATATTTTTGCTTGAGTTTTAGATGCATTAATCTTTACTTTCCAGTTTGAAGCCCATTTAATGTAGTTGTTTAGGTCAATCTGTATGTTGTCGAAGGCGCAGCTAATGTCTGAATGAGAGGTAAAAAGTGCTGTGTCATCTGCGTAAAGGGCAATTTCTGTATAGTTTGACTGTGGTAAATCCGACATGTAAACAGAAAAGAGAAGTGGAGAGAGGCAAGAACCTTGAGGGACTCCTGCATTGATTTCAAATCTGTTTGAGAGACTTGAGTTAATACGGACGGAAAAATATCTATCGTTTAGAAAACTTCTGATTAGATGGAGTAGATACTTGGGAGTTCCTAGTTGGCGCAGTTTGTATAAAAGACCTTCATGCCAGAGTTTATCAAAGGCTTTCTCAATGTCTAGGAAAACTGCAATTGTGTATTTTTTGCTGTGAAATGAATTTGCAATATATTCAGTTAAACGGAGCAATTGGTGGGTGGTGCTATGTTGAGATCTGAATCCGAACTGAAAGTCTGGGATAGCGCTAATCTTTGTTAGGTAAGTAGATAATCTGCTGTGAATTAACTTTTCAAATATCTTTGCGATTGAGGGTAGGAGGCTTATTGGTCTGTAGCTTGCAGGAAGGCGAGGAACTTTGCCTGGTTTACAGAAGGGTAAGATTATAGATAATTTCCAATCTTTTGGAAAGTGGCCCAGTCTTAGACAGGAATTAAATAAGGCGGTTAAAATAGTTATAGCTCTTTTGGGTAATTCTTTAAGAGCTCTGTTTTTAATATGGTCGTGACCTGCTGATTTTCGGGTTTTCAATTGCTTAATAATTTTAGATGTTTCGGATGGGGATATAAATTTTATTTTATCTGGGACATTATAGTCTGGTAACAGGACGTTTTTTGTGATATAATTAGTAAAGGAAGAATTTGTATTTGGGTTTGGAGTAAAACTATTTTGCAGATATTTACCTAACATATTGGCTTTCATATGATCCGTATAAGCTACATTTGAGTTGTGTTTCAGGATAGGAATGTCAGTAGTTTCTTTACATAGTCTTTTTATGGTTGACCAGAGTGGTCTACTATTAGGGTGTATTTGAGCTATGGATCTTTGAAAATTGTTTATTCGAATTTGATTTAATTTGTTTTTGATTGTTCTCCCTAATTTGTTGATTTTTGCTTTAAGGTCATGTCTGCGGTTGATTTGCCAGAGCCGTCGAAGGTTACGTTTACTTTTAATTAGGTTTAGAATATTCCTTGGGATCGGATTTCTATTGTTAGTGAAAGGTCTTGCGAAAGGAGTTGTTGATTGTTGCAATGCAACGTAGATTTTCTGTGTGATATTAGTTACCTGGTTGTCTATTTCATTTGTTGTTTGTATCTGTTCCGGGTAGTGAAGGTTTACTTCTAATAGGTCTCTAAATTTATTCCAGTTGACGTGCCCTTTCGTGCCCAAAACTGTGAAGGGATTATTAGACTGCAAGAGGTTTGAAGATTTTAGTTCAATGATGACTGGGCAATGATCTGAATCTAATTCAGGAAGTACAGTTTGAGATGTAGGTAAGTGGAAGTTTTTAGACACCATTATGTCTAAAATATCTGGGATAATATTACTATTGTACGGGTAGTGTGTTGGCTGCCAAGGTGCTATTACATCTAAGTTATTGTTTACTGCAAAAGATTGCAATTTAGTGCCTTGCTGGGTTGTGCAATTGCATCCCCAGGCTTGGTTTTTACTGTTTAGGTCTCCTAGTAGAATAACGTTGGCGTTGTTATTAAATATTTCCTTGTATTCTTTTACTGGAAATTGTTTATTCGGAGGTTTATATGCTGTTATTATTGTGTAATCTTTATTATCTATGGTTACGGTGACTGACACAGTTTCCAGGTTAGAAGTGTTGGGGCTAAGTGACCGTTGATGTTTGACTCGGGTTGAAAGAGCAATCAAAACACCCCCTGCTGCAACATTTGAAATTCTGTCACTTCTATATATTTTATAACCGGAAATTTTGAATTTTTCATTTAGAACCAAGTGGGTTTCGGTTATGCATGCAATATCGATTTTGTGTTCGTGAAGAAAAATTTCTATTTCTGATTGTTGTCTTTTAATTCCGTTTGCATTCCAATTCAATAAAGTGATTTTATTTGCCATTATGGAAATTTATTAGCACTGACTGTACAATATTTTGAATTTGCGGGATTATGGCTGAGATTACTTGTGATACTATTGTGGTTATTAGTTGGGATACATCAGTTGGCATTTGGGTTTGCAAAGATTGAGCCGGTGACCACGGGGTATTGGTTTTGGGAAGGGGAGGAAATTCGCGAGGGCTAAATGTTGGAGGGCTACGAGACGGATTGCTGCGCGGCGGCGGTTGTTGCTCTGACCCTGACCTGCGTTCATTTAGGTTTGAACGTGCTTGCTGAGTTTCTTTGAAAATGCGACAGCCTTTGTAATTGGCCGTGTGCTCCAAGCCACAGTTAACGCAATTCGGTTTGTCACTTTTTGGTTTTGTGCATTGAGAATAGTGGTGTGACTCTTTACATCTAACGCACCTCGGAGTGAGTCGGCAGTTTGCTTGCGAGTGTCCATACCTTTGACAACGTTTACATTGTATTGGGTAGTTTCGATTTGTTCTAGGTTGAACTTGTATGACGCAATGCATCAGGCGATTTAAAGTTAATATTGACTTCCCGTCTCTATTGTCTTTTATTTCTAGAGCACAAATTTCAATTGGATTTTTCTTTTTGTCATATAATGTAGTCACTTTGGTAACAGGGTATTTGAGTTCAAGTTCTTTTAAAATGTCAGCTTCCGAGTAACATGTGGGGATGCCCTTCAACACAGCATTAAAGATTTTAATGGAAGGGTCGCGGAAAGAATAGAATTGTCTGTTCTTCTCAACACAGTGATGTCTAAAATTACGGTAATCTTCTATTGTAGTGAGCATGATTTTTAGTTGATCACCGGCTGTCTTGGTTGTGAAATCACATTTGACGACTGATTTAATGTCGGAAATCATTTGGTTGTAGTCAAGTACGTTGTGCATAATTATGGGCGGAATTTTTAATGTTTGTTCTGGAGAACTTAGATCACTGTCTTTAAGATTTTGAAGCACTTCGAAACGCGATGAAGTTTGAACATTGTATAATGGCATAGAGTTTTCATCATCATTTCTCTTTCGTTTACTTACGTTTGAAAGCGTTTCGTTGGAAGTTGTTGCGTGCATCTCCTCGCTTTGGTGTTCTTGGGGCAGGGTCGTTTGGGGCGGTTGCTGCTGCATTAACGGTTGCCCTTGCTGCGCTGTGGGTTGATTCTGTTGAAGCAGCAGTAGTTGCTGCTGTTGTTGCTGATGAAGGAGTTGCAGATGTTGCTGCTGTTGTTGTAAAAGTTGAAATTGTGCTGTTGGGAGAATGCACTGATCGCTGTTGCTTGCATATAGGGTATCCATAGCGTTCACTAACACTTGTGATGTGCTGTGTAGCCCCGACTCGGGGCTACCTTGGACGTTCATTTCGCCACTCGCGGTCACGGGTTGGTTTTCACTCACTTGTGGTAAATATTTATAATACTGTTTGCAAAATTAAACTGTTTTTGATGAAACAGTGTATAATATTTAAAAAAAAATACACGTAGATTGCTGTGCAAGCGAAACTAGTTTGACACTCAATCTAAACACACTAGGCAGTGAGAGAGCTGTGGCGTTCGATGTTCACGGCACGGCTGCTCGGTGCGAACTGAAGATAAGGTCTAGTAAGAATAATATTTAATACGTTTAATATGGAAATACGGGGAAATATAAAAGATGTGAATGTGAACTTGAATTTGTCAAAACGAAGGACAGATAAGAATATATTAATTATTATAAAGTTTCGATCTCACATTTCGATGTTTTTCTCGCACAAGTATTATACTATAGTGTAAACCAAAGCCAAAGTATTATATAATTTTATACTATAAAGTCAATATGATGGAATTCTAAGAGGCCACGAGAATATCTGTCTTATAAATGATCGTTTTCAGCATTTGATCCTTTCTATCACCACAGCCAAGTAACCAACGAGAACACTCGACAAATTTAAACTTGGTTTTAAAATTTCAATTGTATGTCCTTGGCAACTTGTAGTGGCATGAGGATATTATTTACAAGCATTGTTATAATGCAAAAACGTAAATTTAATTTACATGCTACCGTGTATTGTTAGTACTCATTTTCCCATGTATTTACTCTTGCTTCTATCTAACTTTGTAGTGCCCAATCAGTGTACCGTGGTTCTAGAAGAATTTTAGGCTCACTCAGAAGCTTAAATTAAAAACATGTACACAAATAAGTATATTTTAAAATATCAGAGAACTAACACATAACACAAGAAAATTCACATTATAAAACTTTGATTTTCCGTGAAAAATTAGAAAAATAAATATGTACCTTCGAATTTTTTAGTTTTGCTATAGTAAATCAAGTGAAGAAATTATAATAATTATATTATTAATATAATATTACACAAGTTTGTACGCACTATTAATTGCGTCGCAAGAAACACCGTGGTCAAAAAACCATTAGAAGTGTTATAGAGAACAACCACTTTCATGAACAGTATCTCTCATGTTGGCAGCTTTTAAGAACGTTATCATATTTATTCCCGATTTATTGAAGGCATTGAATAAATATGAAAACCGCCGTCAAATATGAGATTATGTTTAAGAGATGACTTAAAACCCCATCCATCTCATGATAATTTCTCCGTACATTCGACCCACTATCTCAGAAACTATTCAATATCGTTAAAGTTTAGGAGCACATTGCTGACAAATGTTTTAGTAAATACGATCAGATTTACATATTTTGGATACCTCTTGTAATACATAGCATTTTTCTAAGTAAGATTTTTACAATATTTTTGTAGCGATTGTAGTGAGATATATCAACTTTTCGATTCTTAAAGTAGAGATACCAAACATTAATCTTATTTAAAGTAATAGTATTTATGGTACAAATTTACTGAGCTATTGCCATTTGACAAATGTCTTCCTCTATGGTTATATCGAAAAAATGGTCAAATTAGGACCAATGTGGCACACTGTTTGAATTAAATAAGTAACGTTTGATGACCACAAACTTGTTGCAGAAAACCAACTCAAGGTCACCAACTCAGCTAAAATACTTTTGAAAAAAAATGCCATTAAATAATATTTATTTTTTATTTTCTAAAAAGCAGCAAAAATATCGATAATGACGTGTTTATGAGGTTTGTGGCAGTAAAATCAGATTTTTACTTTATGTCTCCCCTTAAAAAAGAGCTTGGTGAACACTGAAGTAGCAAATGAAATTTCCTCTGCAAGAGTTCAGGGCACCGAATTTGACTCGCAGAAACGTTTTCTGTAATGCGCTTTTTGTAATCAATAAGGCATGTTCTATTTTAACATGCAATATCAAATATAACGATATAACATAAAAAATAACTTGTAATTGCCATATATTAATATTCAAAAAGAATCCTGAAGATGAGAATGTACGAAAGTTGTCGTAAAATTGTGTTAGTGTGGAGAATATAAGTAAACAAAAATGTGAAAATTGCATTATGTTTTTTAAATAAGCCAACTGAAAAAAGGGGTATTTATAGTTAAATAAAAAATTGCGAATATACTTTAAAGGGGTAAACAACTTCTATAATGAGGAAACGCCTTAGAAGGAGAAATCCAAAAATTTAAAACTCATCCATCGAGATTAAAACATACGTACTGTGAACTTAGAAATGTAACAGCCATGTCATATTTAAACAAGAAAACAGGTCATTAACCGTAAGATATGATGTCAGTCGTCAAAGACATCGATATATCACTGTGTATAAACTTACCCACGCACGCCCTCACAAGCTCACGCACGCCTTCAGATGTCTACGCTCGCTTTCGTTTGCCCGCACCTGTAGTTCTCCTACACTGACCCACGCAAGGTCTAGCACGCTCTCACACGTTTGCATACGCCCTCACACACCCTCAACGCTCTCATACGCCTTCATACGCTCTCACAAGCCTTCACACGCCCTCACACTCCTACTCTCGCTCTCATCCACCATCACCCGGCCTCGCTCGTCCACGCCCGCCCACGCCCGTTCGCGCCTGCCCGTCCGCCCACCCAGCGGTCGACCGCAGCGGTGCACGCTGCGGTTGCAAGTTGCGCGATAAATCACTGGAGCGAGCCACCGCATCCGCGCCCGCCCGCACTCCTCACCCGTGCGGAGGCTCCTGCTGCACGCTACAGTGGGCTAGGCGCTCTCTTGTTCTACTTCAGTGTTCCTCAGCCCTTTAGATATTGCGAAACGGTCGACGGCGGTCTTCATAACTCGCGGCACCCTGCAGGAAAACACCTGCTCCGTGATAAATATGAGAACTCTGGGACGCGTTGTCCAAATGAAAGAAAGAGCTTCGTGATGTTCTGTTCTTTTTTGGCATTGTTCTACACGTACATATATAAAAGTTCCTTCTTGGGGACTGGCAATATTTAAAATGTTTAACTCGCCACTTTTCGGTCTTGGTTTGAGCATTTATCAGAGCTTCGCATCAAAAATATGAATTTTCACGCTTTGGTTTGTGTTTATGGTGATTTTTGTTATCAAAAACTCATCGAGATCATCAAAATCTCTCAACTCCTTCAATTTGCTTGCGCTCGCGTCTTTCGAGCGATCGTGACTCGTGGAAGTATTAAGTAGCACCAAGTACACAGTATATTGAAAAACAAATTGAATATAAATGTTGAACCATTTTCATCGAAATAAACACATATTTGCTTACAGAGAAGATATTTGGATAAACTCAATCTTTCCTTCTAATAAAAGAATTTTTTGTTTGCAAAATCACTCTGAACCTCTATGTTCAAAAATACTTGACATAAAAGATAATAGAAACACAGAAAGGGAACTAAATTCAAATCTAATGAATTAGAAATTCTTTTAGGAAGTCAATCAATATGAAATTACTATCTCATAAATTAATGAATTACTTGTAAATTTCCATATATTAACAAATTGGAAACTGTTTTTTCAAAACCACCAACCTTCAACAACGCAATAATTTCATATTACTAAAATATTAAATATTATTTCAATTTAACATACTTCCAATTACACTATACAGGTATTAGTGATGCAAATAATTAGAGTTTAGAACAACTACATTTTCTACGCATTTTTGCTAATATGCACCAAAATGCACATTGTCACCTGTAAGCTATTATTCTGTGTTAGTGTCTAATCCAAATATGAGATAATTCTCAATTAGTTCAGAGAATTCTGTCGCAAAATATTTTTCAACTATATTTGGTTCTTTCCCGGATTTGCGTAAGACTTCCATATTTCCCCCCTCATTTTTAAAGAGATGAGAACTCCGTCACCTCTGATTTGTGTGATTTCTACTTCTGCAATTGCTCTATTAAATCGTTTTGTATGCGAATCAATATAAGCGACGGTTTCTATCTTTATGGGAATCAGATGTTAGTTAAATTTAACAAGAATAAGTTGGGATCACATTCATTTGAAAATCAGTATTTGCACACTTAAGAACGTAAATGTCAGAAGTCAAACATAAGTACGTTCATTCATTCTCTGGCATCTATCACAGTTTTGTTTTCTCCATATTCACTTGGAATTCTTCAAATTTAATTAGTTCCTTTGAAATACTGTTATTGGGTTTTGTACATTTGTGTTTTAAAAATATGGTAAAACGGAAGAAAATTAAAATATAATCTACCGCGCGTTTCATATGGTAATTCACTTAATAACTTCAAGTTGGCAACATCAGTGTTGCCAACGTCGTGAAGGAAAATTATGGCGTACGGAGCAAAAACTTGATAAAATGAAGTATGATAAAATTGCACGTAAGTAACATTTCTTAACGTCCAACCGCTGTCCATTCCTCCTTGCTACTTGATTGGTAGGCGCAATGGAGCGGTCAAAAATATTTCGTTCACTTGCGAAACAGTAGTGAAAGTGTAATGGACCACCAATTACAAACAAGTGTCACATATTAAACTTCGTTGTGTGCAATTTCCTACCGCGTGTTCATTGACAAAAAATAAAAGTCGATTACGCATTCACTCAAGATGGTTGTAAAACGAAATTCTAGTCACTGTAAATAACAGCTTGTACCGTAACATAATGAGAAGGTGCAGATTTTTAAACATCTTCGAAATTTCATGCATTCTGTTAAATTGAGACCACATTCCGAAAAATGGCCGTTTAAAACTGTTTCAACAGAGGGAATTAAACCATTCTTCGTTCATTGAATGTATAATTTGTGGAAGGCTTCAGTTGCTCGCTCTTTTTTGGTGAATTTTGAAACGCTGAGATTACAGTTTGAGAAGTGACATTAAAAATAAGTGTCAACAATCAGAATTAAACCATTCTTTCATCATTGAATGCAACGTCTAGTAACGTGACTTCATGAAAGTTTATATTCCAAATTATCTTATAATCTCATTATAATTTCGGGTATTTTGTGAAGCAGTGTTCACTTTACCAAAAGTGAGTAGTAGTGGAAATTTTTAACAATTAGGTGCTTTTCTCGCAATTAAAAGTATATGAACAACGGTTTCCGTAGTCTCTTGCATATAAATAAATGCATAAATACATTTTATTTCGATATCCTTTCAGAAATTGCGCGTTCGGATAACGGCATCCGACCCATCACGAAAGTAAGAGAGGTTTGCGTGGATCGCTTCGTGAGCAAAATCAGTACAAACAAAATATTTACCACCAAGTTTAAACAAACATTAGAACATTCGCAATTCCCATACCTACAGCGCTTCTACTAGTTAGTTTTTAGTCATCAGGTAACAAATATTTACAAAATCTCTAAAAAATATATAAATATATAAATATAAAACAAAGAAAATAGAATAAAAATAAATCATAATATTGCATTCAAGCATAGAAACGTTTCTCATTGATACTAATAGATAGAACAAAAACAATTTAGAAAAATTTAAATACCAAAAATTTATTGGAAAAGTAAAAATGTTATGAAATCAAATAATATTTATTTACAAGGCAAAATTATTTTGATTGACTTCATTCGAAATTAATTTACAACCTGGTATAATATAAGTGTTACGGCAAGTATACGTGTAATATTTGGTACCGATTTTAAAACCCATAGACCAACTAAAATTTAGGATGTAAAATGACAGTTAACAAAATATGGATTTTAAATGATTCAATAAACAATTTATTAGTATTAAAAGGTTAATAGGCATCTACTCACAAATTTCTCGTATCTTGGGTTTTGTTACATTTCTTCCCGGTTTTTCAGTCTTGTTGGACTTTTTTGGTTTTAATGAAATATATGGAAAATGTTTAGATCCTTTTCAAAACAGAACCGAAAGGTTGTGATATTAAAATTGATAAGAATATGGTCATTTTTTCATTAATATTAATCATTTCGAATAAAGAACGCACCTATTGAATGTTGTTTGGAACGGTTTGTTGCTTTGGCACAAACTATTTTCGTAAAGTTCTTGTAGCTACTGAAAGTAACATCCTGGCTCACTTGGACGAATTCCTGATCTTAAAATTCAACATTTACATTCTCGAAATGAACGTTTCATTAGTATTTGACAAATTGTGAGAACTAGTAATATTTTCAATAAAAACTTTAAAAAGTGGGTAGTATATACCGTGTGCTTTACTCAACAAAACTACTAAGTAGCATATTATGGAACTATCCTTTACATATTATATGTGTGTACTCACATTTCTAAATTATTCACATTTAATCTCCATCTGCAGCAACTTACCTAAAACAAAACAGAGATAAAAATTAAAAGGACAAGCACTAACTACTAAGATGTTTTTTTCTAATTGTGTGTTTGAGCAACAAGTTTGAAATTACTAAGTTGTATCAGTTTTATCTCACAAAAGAAGGGCTGCATATTTAAATAGTAAACAGAATGAATCTTTTCAGGTGCGTACAAATTTGGCACCGTCACTTCCTCACTCAGATGAGCAATGTAGTTTTTTTTTTTGAGAAACACTTTGTTTCTGTTTTGTGACGGTTTCTCTTTTTCTGTAACACGTATGGGGCTAAATGTTCTGAGCGCCATGTCGTGTGTGTGTCTGTGTGTGTGTGCTTGCTTGTAATCAGGCTATTCTAATTGTGTGCCTGTATGTACTGCGGACTATGCCAATTGTGTTAATCGTGTGTGTTGTGGATAGCTCCGCATGCCTGTGTGAGGTTATGGTGGTACCCATTAAAGAGTAATCTATAAGGCCTAGAGATGTGTTAAGAAGGTCGTGTGCACGCGCCTGGGCATATTTATGGTAATGACACTATGGGTTGAAGCGTCATTTAGATAGTGTGAGCTTACGTTTGAACAGAACTTGAGAAGGGGATAAAGAAACTTTTCACAAAGCATTGAGACCTTTTTTAATAGATGTATGCTTATCTGGGTTTATTGTCTTTGCTTTTAACCGAGATCGTGTGTTTTCGTACTGCGAGCTGTTCTAATCAATGTGTGCCCCGCTCACTTGAAGCCGTAGCATTAACAAGATGAGGGCTCAGAGAACTAGCAATGATGGTTTCTAATATGTACAAGTATATATATACACTGAATTTGTATATATACACTGAAGAGCCCAAAAAACTTGTACATCTGCCTAATATCCTGTAGGACTCCCACGAGCATGCAGAAGTGCCGAAATACGACGTAGCATGGACTCGGCTAATGTCTGAAGGAGGTAATGATGGAGGTAATTGACACCATGAATCCTGCAGAGCTATCCATAAGCACGTAAGAGTACGAGGGGCTGGATATCTCTTCTGAACCCACGTTGCAAAGCATCCCAGATATGTTCTATAATGTTCATATTTAGGAGTTTTGGTGGTAAGTGAAAGTGTTTGTATTCAGAAACGTGTTTCTGGAGCCACTTTGTAGCAATTCTGAACCTGTGGGCTGTCGCATTGTCCTGCTGGAATTGCGCAAGTCCGTCGGGATGCACAACGGACGTAAATGGGTGAAGGTGATCAGTCACGATGCCTACGTACATGTCACCTGTCAGAGTCGTATCTAGACGTATCAGGGGTCCCATATCACTCAAAATACACACATCTCATACCATTAGAGAGCCTCCAACAGCTTTAACGGTCCCCTGCTGAAAAGGAGGGTGCATGGATTTATGAGGTTGTCGCCATACTCGTATACGCCCATCCGCTCTAAACACTGTAAAACCAAAATCATCAGACCAAACAACGTGTCTCCAGCCATAAACAGTCCAATTTTGGAGTTGACGAGCCCAGGCGAGGCGTAAAATGTTGAATTGTGCAGTCATTAATGGTAAACAAGTGGGCCTTTGGTTCCGTAAACCCATATCGATAATGTTTCGAATGGTTCTCACGCTGTCACTTGTTGATGGCCCAGCAAAGAAATCTGCATCAAAACGCAGAAAAAATGCACTTCTATCACGTGTAATAATTCTCTTCAGTCGTCGTCGCTCCCGTTCTTGTGAGATCTTTTTGCGATCATGATTTTTTGAGCTTATATCGTTAAATAACTCCCGAATGAAGCGTCTTTGGGCATTGAAATCTAAAATTGTGAGACCAAAGGCCTCAAAGGAATGTTTTTCACAACGTAATGTACAGGATAAATACTTCTTGGAAGTTCTATTATATTTTTGCTGAGGGGGGAGCGAGAGACAGAGAGAAACGGAGATGAATGGCATAACAACGTTCACCGAGTTCCGCTAGTATATACATATTTTAGGAAGCTTACAATTATTAATATTTTTCTGATGTGGTTTCGTGTTAAAAATACAACACAACGTATCACAGCCAATCCGGTGCCGAGATCGCTAAGGCAGTAGTGTCGCAGGGATCTCGGACCGATGGATCGCAGGTTCGAATACCGCCTCGGGTACGGTTGTATTGCGTTCGTCCTTTCACTCCCCTATCATCATCATATCGTGTCATCCTCACAGCTACCATACCATTACAAGCAATAGTGGTCGCTAATGAGCTAGAAGTTGATGCTTCCTTAAATCACAAAACGAAATCGTATCACAAGTATTGTGTCACACAAACTAATATATCACACAAATTGAGTTTTTATCATGTCTTTGGCCGTGGCTAAAATACTCACACTATTTGAAACCAGCATTCAGAGCACTTTGGAAAATATTTATAGAATTTTAAGTCTTATTATATAATGCTCTTTAATATATTTCTATATGAAGATATATAGAAAGATCTCTAGAAGATACATTTGTGTATCAAGATACAATTGTCTTTTTTAACACAAACATGAAATATGTTTTGTCATTACATACATACTAATATTATATTGCAACAAGAAAATTCATTTCTCCATTTTCAGAAACAAAAAAAACAATGTTTTTTTTGTTTGAATCAATTCAAAATGTATTAATGGCTATATCAATTTATAATTGATCAAAATCACCAAAAAAATCAATAAAATAAAAATTTAATCTGTAGGTTCTGTGGACCCTCACCCATGAGTAATGCACGGAACCATTTATACATTTGGTAATATTATGAATATAACTGTGTCCTTTACTAATTCCTGTGTAATTATGTGAGCCTATTTTGTTTGCTATTTACAGAGTATCTAAAATTTAGATGGACCAGACATTCACAATGAAACATCTCTATTAGGCAAAAATTGAATTGTGTTGTTTTTACCTAGAATTTCATTTCCAGAAAGAAACGTGAAATGTGTCCCAATACATTAAGAGTGAAGGTGACATTTGTTTGGAATGTTTGCTTCTCAATTGTAGTTAATATGCCTGTATTATAGTTAATATAGTTAATATGTGCCAAATATAGTTAATATGTGCTTCTGCGAGCTCAGAGCTGAGTCCAGGTGCGCTGAGGGCCGTACTAAAAGCGCATACTGCGTGCGCGTGCGCAGGCCTGTACTCTCTGACGGTGCCCGAGCCCATCATCTGGCGCGCCTTCGACCACTGCCGCGACCACCTGGGCGGCGACATGGCGCGCACCCTGCTCCTGCTGCTGGCGCGCCGCGCGGCGCAGCGCCAGCCCTGCTACGAGGACAGTGAGTGCACGCACGCTCCCGCTCCCTCGACGTCCTTGGGCTCGTCAGCGATGAGGTGAAGGGAGAGGAGGGGGTGCTACAGGAGAAGGGAGAGCTACAGGTGGAGGGGGAGCTACAGGAAGAGGAGAGGGAGCTACAGGTGAAGGAGGGGGGGCTACAGGAGGAGGAGGAGAAAAATGACAAATAGGAGGTTGAAAAGGATGAGGAGGAGGAAAGGGATGAGGGTAACAAGGACAGGTAAGAGAAGGATGAGGTTGAGAACGAGTAGGAGATAGATGAGCGGTGAGAAGGATGAGTAGTAGGAAAATTAGTAAGAGGTTGAGAAGAAGCTACAGGAGGAGGAGAGGGAGCTACTGGAGGAGGAGGAGAAAAATGACAAATAGGAGGTTGAAAAGGATGAGGAGGAGGAGAGGGATGAGGATAAGGAGGACGGGTAAGAAAGGAAGGATGAGGTTGAGGACGATTAGGAGGAGAAGGATGGTGGTGAGAAGGATGACTAGTAGGAAAATGAGTAGGAGGTTGAGAAGCCGAAACAGGAGGAGGAGGGGGGAGCTGCTGGAGAAGGAGGAGAAGAATGACAAGCAGGAGGTTGAGAAGGATGAGTAGGAGGAGAGGGATGAGGATAAAAGGACTGGTAAGAAGAGAAGGATGAGGTTGAGGACGATTAGAAAAAGAAGGATGGCGGTGAGAAGGATGGGTAGTAGGAAAATGAGTAGGAGAGTGAGAAGAACGAATAACGATGAGGAGGAGGGTGAATAGGAGGGAGGAAGGAAGAAAGAGAAGGGTGAGGTACAGGTGGAGAAGAAGAGTGACAAGAAGGCGGGTGGAAAGGATGAGTAGCGAAAGAAGGTGGGTGATATGGTAAGGACGAGGGCGATGAGGATAAGGACAAGCAGGACTAGTAGGAGGATGAAGATGGGTAATGGAAGGAGAAGGACGAGGAGTAAATTGGAAGGATGAGTAAGGTACGAAGAAGGAACATGAGTATGACAAGGGCGCCGGGGATGAGGATTAGAAGGATGAGTAGGAGGAAAAGGAGTGGTAGGATGAGAAAGATAAATAGGGCGTGAATGATGAGAATGAGAAGGATGAATAGGAGGTAAAGGATGAGGATGAGAAGAAGAAGGTGTAAGATGAGGGAGGACAAGAAGGAGGGAGAAGGGAAAAGGGAGAGGATAAGAAGAACATGAGAAGAATGAGTTGGGTAAAAATAAGAGGGAGGGTGAAAAGGGCGAGTAGAAGAAGGACGAGGAAATTGGAAGCATCGGTTGGGGAAAACAGAGGTGGAGAATGAATGTGATTAAGACGAGAAGGGTGAAGTTGAAAAGAATGAGAAAGAAGAAAAGGAGGGTGGGTAAGAGAAACAGAACGATGAGTACGAGGAGAAGGATGAGAACATGCAACAGGGGTAGTACGGAAGGACGAGGAGGAAGGCGAGGAAGGCGAAGGAGGAGAAAAATGAAAAGAACGTGGATGAGTTGGAGGAGATCCGGAAAATGAAGAAACTGAGGCGAATGGGGTAAATGTAGATAATTTTGGCTGATGGTTACTCACTGCAACAACTCACCACTACAACGTCTCCCATCGGAAGGTTCTAAAATGCGAGCCTCAACGGTGGCGAATTTGTGATATCGATAGAATTCTCTTTCTGGTTACATTTAACCACAATCTGGGCGAGAATTCTAACGGTTGGCAAATCAAGAGATATCGAGTGTTTTAAGTTCAGGGATTGAGTGTATGTGTAGGAGTATATAAAAGTACTTAATGTTCAATAATTGTCAGTTGCATCTGGTTCTTTACAAATATCTTTCAATGATTACATTTACAAGCGATTCGTTACACCAATAGTAAATACAGGTTTCATAAGGAACATCATTTGTAGATTAGAGGGGCCCGCGATTTTTTTGCATAAAAGAAAGTGTGTCAAAAGTTCTTGCATTAGAAAGTGTCTTAGAAAGCAATTCTCTGAAAGATTTTTAGTGCTTTTATTACTTAAGCACGATAGAAACAACTGCAAAATTGCGATCAACTGGAGTTATTTGTTTATCAACAATGACAAATGCCTGTTCAAAACAACGGTAAAAAATACACGGACGCCAGGTCCTAAAGAAATTCGTTAAGAAATACTTTTAAGTGATTTTATAAATGAAAATGATGAAGGAAGATGGGTCTAAGATTGGTGCGGAATACAGAAGACACTCACCATATTGGCGAGAATCGAAACCCTATATGAAGGATGTCCATGCCCGAAATGTCGAAACACATACGCTACAACTAATCGCCAACCCAGCCAACGATGACGGTTACTTCCGTGATCGACCACAAAACTGCAGCTATTCACAATATGGATTTGGATCGTTGCCGAAGCGACATCAAAATGATTTCAACGGCCAAAAATACAGCAATCAACCTGAAAACGGTCTCAACTGCCAAGAATACTTCAAGCAGCCTCAAAATAATCTTAACTGCCCAGAATATCACAAGCAGCTTCAAAATGTTATGAACTGGCAAGAATACTGCAATGAACATCAATATGATCTCAATTATCACGAATACTACAAGCAACATGAAAATGATCGTGACTGGCAAGAATACTGCAAGCTTCGACACGACGATCTCAAGTGGCAACAATTCTGTAAGCAATGTCAAAATGATCACAGCTGGCAAGAATTCTGCAAGCAACGTCAAAATGATCTCGACTGGCAAGAATACTGCAAGCAACGTCAAAATTATCTGAACTGGCAAGAATTATACCAGCAGCGCCAGGATGACATCGATTGGCGAGAGTTCTGCAACCAACGACAGAACGATATCGACTGGCAAGACTATTACAAGCAACGTCAAAATGATCTCGACTGGCAAGAATACTACAATCAACAGCAGAAGGATATCAACTGGCAAGAGTACTACAAGCAACGTCAGAAGGATCTTGAATGGCAACAATATGACAAGCATTTGGCAAGAATACTGGAAGCAATGTCAAAATGATCTCAACTGGCAATAATACTACAGTAATCTCCACTAAAAATGCACGCGTGGGAGAAACAAGTTCTGTCCTTATCCATAGATCAGAGCAAGGGAAAGATGTTGAGGGTTAGTTTTGAAGGAGCAAGAAGGTTGCATAAGACACTATTTGAAGCGTGTTTGTTTTAGAGATCTATGATCATACCATATAAAAATTGGTGTGAAATGCTTTGGTTGCATCGGAATTCGATCCAGATATTCCTCTAAATCATTACAAAAGTGGTGTTAAAAAGGCAACGATCTGCGTGATTAATATCTTAAAATTAGCAGCAAACGCTGACACATTCAAATCCCAATCACAGAAAAAGTGATGAAGTTTTTTTACTGCATCGTAAATCGTAATTTGTATAGTATTCACTAACCTCACACAAGTGATTGCGTGATGAATATCAAAAAGTGTATTGAATCATTAAAGAACTTGTAAAAATATTTCGTAAAATATATATTCATTTTTTCAAGTCTCTTAGTTTGTACTTAAATTAATTATTCATCTTCTTTAGGTTGCATAGAAAAGAGTTAAAAGAGTTTTAATAATATTCTGTGTATTGAAACTCCACTAGAACATATTTGAGTTTTTAATACATTTACCATCTTAAAATTAATATCAAACTGCTTTGTTTATTACACTAAAGTTAAATATTAATCTTAGCATTATTGTTAAAATATACATACTCTAAAAATGGCAATTGCAGAAAATGAAAACTGGTTTGATTTTGTTTTATTTAGTTTAAAATAAAAAACTATGCATTTTTTGTGGATTTCTTAAGAATTAACCCTTATCTCCCTTAATTATTTAAAAAGAATTACACTATTTTATAATTTCGAAACATTATTTACTTTTTTCTCAAATTTTTGAAATGCATATGGTAACATATATACGGGATTACGTAGATAACCGGAAGTTAGATTTGTGTATTGGAAAAATTGGAAATGTAAATGCCATATTGTATGAGAGTTTCGAGGTTAAACTCATTGTTGAACTGGTGATTTGATATGAACCAAGGTTCTTAGGGATTGGTTTCTATTCATTTTAATTAAATTATTGACAATATTACACATAATTTATTCATTTTTGGCGTGCAATTGAGTTAACAAAACTATTCTGCCTCAGTTTCTTTGTCAATGATCCTAATCTTCAACCCCGTTTGTTTGTCCAATTTATCTGATCCTGTGAGTAATTACTGAGTAGGACCCTTTTTTTGCTTCCGAATAAAACTTAACCTTGGGGGAGACAAATTTTAAAAATATCGTTGCCAACGAGTAGTAAATATTACAGGAAAGCTACAAAACGGGATAAGTTTTAGAGTTTGAAGTTAGTTTTTGGATTTGAACTCATTTTTGTCGTTAGTTTTGTAATTTATAATAGCAATTAATAGAGTATGATATTTTTAAATTGCTTTTAAACTCTGAGGCATACACTATTTTGCCAAAGTAATACAAATGACTGACATTCAACATGTTGTTTTTATGAAATTAAGAAGAAAAATATTATTCTTGAAATATGGCATTTTCGTCAGGTGGATTATTAGATGATGAATCGATTAACATCAAAATCTCAATTTCATAAATTATGTGGGTTATATTTTGCAGTTTCATGAATGAAATTACTTAAACAATTGCTCTCCATGCTTACTGGTCAGTAAGTCGCAATAAAATATAACCGAAAAAAATCTCTCTGATTCCCTTTTGCAAATAATTTGCAGTACATTACATATATACCTATCAATTCTTACCAAAAACGCTCATTACATCAATGTAGTTATAATTCAATTTTACATATACAGACGATGAGGATTCTAGAGCTAAAAAACGGAGACAGAATGCATTTCTCCCACTGGTATGTCACATACAGTTATTTACTGTTTTTGACGTGAAATATATAAAATAATAAAATCAGAAGTAAATAAGCCACAAACATATAATTTTTCAAGAAAAACGTTTGAAGTGTTTTAGGCTTTTGAAACAAAAATCACACATTCCAGACTCTGACATTTTGTTTATGTACGACGTTGATTACGATAACATTTTAATATCGTCGACTCTCTTTACAAGAACCGGTTCACGAAAAAGTTTCTCTGTAAAGTATGGCTGTCCAGTTTCTCAAATGATCTTTTGTATTGTTTCTGTGCCTAAATATAGCTTCACTAGGCGCACATTTTCTGGAGATCTCCTTCAGCAAGTTGTGGTAGAAGTAGCCGGTGAAGTAGGTTGCTATTTTGTTAATAGGACTATCAAATCAATGGTTCGTTTATCGATTTAATTACTTTTACTTTTTCTTGAGAAGAATTTTTACTTTTCAAAGGGATTCTGAATCTCCAGAAAACATGCGAAGATTATAATTTTCCATACGTCACATACAGTTTTTATCCTTTTAGACGAAAATATATGTAAATAAAGTTTCTCGATTCTTGTAACAATGTTATTTGTGGTTGTAAATTATTTATTTTTAGTTATTAGCACTCATAGAAGATTTCTATTACGCGTGTACCGATCCCAACTGTATTTGCCTATAAAAACACGGCAGCTCGGCTTTCAATTTACTATAAAGATAGTGGGCTTTAACCACTCGTAAATCTATCTCGTTGGTAGAAACAATTGAACAACGAGTTGCAAATGGAGTTGTTTACTTCTGAACAATGACAAATGCCTGTTTTTTCTTATAACAGCAAAGTTTTACCTTATACTTACATATAATAACCAAATTAAAACCAACATCTAAAAAAATCATGAACGCCAGATATAAAGGAGATGCATGGAGATATTATGATCCGTGTCCCTACTCCAGAAACACGTCATATTGGCGAGACTTGAAAGTCTTCGTGAGGGATTTCCCAGCACGTCACTTCGAAAGACACCCTTCGCAACTGTTCTTCGATCGAAACAATTATCACGTGATCCCTCAGTGTTACAACCGTGATCGGCAGAGGTACAGCAGCTACTCGCCGTTTGGACCTTCTCCGTATACCGAGCGTCGACGTAACAGGTTTTTCAACTGGAGGGATCCCGACAGGGAGATTGAATCCAAGCCTCGAAGGAAAAAGTGGAGACGGTATTTTGACCCTCCTCCGATGACCCTCAAGGCATGGCGGATGGCGGAAGCTTTGGGGGTGGCTCCTATGGAGCGGCAGGAATTTTTTGAGCGCTGTATAAAGCGTAGTCTGGACAGTGATCAAGACCTTCATCACAGGAAAAATGATTCTAAAGTATGTGACTGCACTGTCAAGCAAGAACCGGGCTGTAGTAGAAAGTTTGATAATCGTAGAAGTAGTGAGCAGATTTTTGAAGGCATCGTTAAGCATGATCCGGACAGTGATAAAGAACTTAATCACTGTAATAAATGTAATGAACCGGACAGTAGTGAAAAACCCAAACATTGTAACTGGGGTAAGGAATTCTTCAGCTCCTTTGGAAGACGTAACCCGGATAGCAATCAGAATCCGTGCAGACGTTGTAAACTTTCATCGCAAATATTAGAAGTCACCATCAAAACTGAACAGGACAGTATATCAAGTCCTTTTGATCAAAACCTAAGAGTTGGCGAGACAAAACGTACAAAAGTGATGGATAAGGGGAAAGAAAAGTGGAAGGAGATGCACATCAAGAAAGAGTATGATGATACTCCGCAGGAAAATGAACTACATGAAAGTGGTAACACGACGCCTCAGCTTTTACCAGGTTATTGCTGTTTTCTTTTAATTTCTTCTTTAACAACGTAGCTTTGTACGTCTTCCGCTTGCAATTTAGTTCCATCAGTTTGAGCATGTTCGTACTTTTATGCTAATTTATTTATTTATTTCATCATGTGGTTTTATTTCTGTCATGATCATTTTTTGTTCTAATATTAACCTTATCTTCGTTTACTTAGGGTGGAGTGGGGGAAATTTGTATTTGGTGTAAATGCGTACTGATTTAAAAATGTGGGAATATGATTTCTACCATTCTATAGTGATTGTAAATTGTACCCACATGAAGAAGAAAGATTGGAAGCAAAAATATTTGTTTATTGCTCTCTCCCCCCGCAAAAAAATCAGAAATAAATCTCTAAGGTTTAGTTCGTCTTGAACTGCTTTTTAGTTCACATTTGCCCCCATAGCGAAGTAACTAGATCTTGTGAAACTACCAAGCCTAGTTCTCTACCAAGCCCATTTGTCTCACAGTCTGGGGTAAATGTGTACTTTACAGAAAACTTTCAGAAAACTTTAATTAACCCATGAAAATTTCGTTTTTAAACGTTCAGTGGCTTACGTATAACCTAGAATAACAGATCCAAATAATAAAATAAAAATCTAATTTTAATTTAATGTAGGTTCACTAGAAACTGACAAAGTTAAATTTTACTGAAATACGTACAAATTACCTCACTCCACCCTTCAAACATTTTTCGAATATAATAGAAAACGTCCAATTAAATGTGAGATCCATGTACATGAAATGTAACAAAAAATTAGAAATCAATCATATTCCAAAGTTTTCTAGTAGAAAGGATTTAATGTATTAAAAGAGTTCATTCTTAGATCTCATATTCAAGACTACATGTGCATAATTAATTTAGAATGTAAAGCAAAAAACACAATTTTAAAACATTTTATTCATTGTGTTAACATATGCTTTAAAGTGTAATCCATGTGAAGAAACAATAAACGTTCCAAAACTTTAACAATTGATACAAGAAGGAAGGAAAGGAAAGGGAGGAAATTAATATTTGCCTTATTGACTACCGTATTATATTATTATAGTACTAAATATTTTCTTAAATATTCCTCACTTAATTTCAATTTTGATACTTGTATTAAGGATGTGGGATTATGGGTGTATATCCCTAATTGCAAAAATCATCCGACATTCTAAAATGGCATCTCCATTTGACGCATTGTAATTTTTTATTTTAAAACATTTTCGATATTCCATCCACCCAATAATATATTTCTTTTAGAACAAGAACATAACCCAAGAAAACTGTATTGATTTACTGGAAAACTATACATTTTGTCCATTCTTTCTCAATAATTTACATTTTCTGTCTTAATATATTATCTAAATGTATTTTTAACATATGAGATTAAAGAAATGTTAGAAAGTAAAGAAAATTGAAAGTTTCTACAAAGTGTCAGAATTCATATTCACACAAATTTGAAATCATTGTGTTATTATTAATATAGTCATTATTCTTCACCTTTGCCTTTGTTTTCGTTCCTACCGCTCAGATTCCGTCTTATTCATTTCCTTTGTTTCTTCTTCTCCTCCGTCTTCTCCTGTTTTGTTATTTCTACTTCTCTGACATCTTTTATTCCGTCTTCTTCTTGCCTTCTTCATTCTCCATCTTAATTTTTACTACTTCTTCTCCACTTTCATAATTTTTTCTCTTTCTCCTCCTTTTTATTGTCCTCCTTACCAGCTTTTTATTTTCGTTCTCCTAACAATTATTATTTTTACTATTATTGCCATTGATAATAATAGTAATTACTGGCCTGAACCACATTTAGTTTTCCTTATTGTATTTTCCTCAGTCTTGGAGATAAGTCGTTACAATGTGTGTTTCATTGTGTGTGTGTGTGTGTGCGTATATAAGACAGTACGGGTTGCGACGCAGATTTGCGACACTCGCTATATAACCAGGGCTTAATCAGCCACTCTCGAAAGAATTCTACCGGCCACCTGCTCTGATCCGCAATTTTCTGTGGTTTATCGGATCAATATCAGATGAATACCACAGCAGTACGTTAACAAACGGCAAACGAACGAAAACTACCGATCAGAGCAGCAGGCCGCTAGAATTCTGACCTACCGGCTTAGCTGGTGTTGCAAATCCGTTGGGATTTATGTCCGCCCGGTCCGAGGTTCCGAAGAGAGCTTACTTGGGCCACCTCTCCACGCGCCGGGGAACAACACGAGCGAGTGGCGTTGCAGTGCCGGCGGCGGTGTCGACGTGGGGCGGCGTGCCGTGGGGGCCCGCGCCGGCGCAGCTGCCCGAGGCGTGGCCGGCGGTGGCGGCGGCGGGCCCGCTCTACGGCACGTGGACGGGCGCCGGCACGGCGCAGGCGGCGTGGGGCGGCGCGTGGGGGTGGACGGGCGAGGGCTACGCGCAGCTCACCTACCCCGACACGGGCCAGCCACTCGGCGTGCCCTCCGTCGCGCGCCTCGCCAGAGAGGTACCCCTCTCTTTCTCTCTCTCTCCCTCTCCCTCTCCCTCTCTCTCCCTTCCTCTCTCTCCCTTCCTCTCTCTCCCTCCCTCTCTCTCCCTCCCTCTCTCTCCCTCCCTCTCTCTCCCTCCCTCTCTCTCCCTCCCTCTCTCTCCCTCCCTCTCTCTCCCTCCCTCTCTCTCCCTCCCTCTCTCTCCCTCCCTCTCTCTCCCTCCCTCTCTCTCAGTGTCTCCTTTTCGTTCCCTTTCCGTCTCTATATCTTCCTCCCTTCCTTCTCTCTACCTCCCTCTACATCTCTCTCTCAGTGTCTCCGTTTCTTTCCTTTTCCGACTTTCTCACCCGCTTTCTCCCTCTCTCTCCTTTCCAGGCTCTTCCAGTCTTTCCTTCTCCGGACTCGGTTTCCGTCTGTCTCTTTCAGACTTTCTCTCTCTCTCTCTCTCTCTCTCTCTCTCTCTCTCTCTATTTCTCTCTGTATCTCCGTCTCCCTCTTTTCGCTCTCTCTCCGTTTTCCTCTTTTTCTCTCCGTTTCCCTCTTTCTCTGTTTCTCTCTACTTTTATTTTATTCCATTTTTTACAAATATACAAGGAGAGAACCTTTTTGTAATATTACAGTTATTGAATAAAATGTTTATCATTCAGTTTCAAACATTATTTGATGTGCAAATTGCCCATTTACACCACACGTCAAACACCCATTTAAGGGATTTAATCGCGAAGTATGTAGATAAATAAATAGATAATACAGTTCTTTAATTCAATGATTGTTTATTATTGCCAGTTTGATTAATGGATACGAAAGTCTTTCAGGTGCTCCTTCTTACCACCTAGCACTGATTAGTCTCTCCATCACATCCAAGCCGCGGAAAAGAGACTTTATGAGACGAGAATATCTAATAGCACACATACTGTCAGGGATGAACACACTATAATCATAACTGGTTTAATAAATTAATAAAAGCAGGCTCGGAAACAGTATTCTCTTCCTCCCTGCTTGAAACTAAGACTTAATTTTGCTTTGCGTAACACTAGGTGTTGTGGATGTACTACTTTACTGTTTTTATAGGGTCACAACCAATAAAATATTTAAATCGATCAAATTTACTGTATACCTGAAGCTGTTCAATTGAAATACTAATACAAGTTGTTCCACCAGATGGAAAAGGAAAAAAATAGTTTTAAAGTACAGTAAACTTGTAAGCATTCATAACAAATGATTATTTTTTTCTCTATTTGAATATTTAGAAACTTTCCTAGCATCCATTGCACTTGACGGTGAAGGCAGCACCTCTACGATTGACCTTTTTGTCATGAGCTTGCTGGACACTGAACTTTTGGTTTGAAGTTAAAATAATCTCTAAATGTCACGTAATTAGAAAATGGAACTTTTTGTGTTTAAAAAAGCTAGGTTCACTCCCACTAGGTTTGCACACGCTCTCCCTTATGGTTTCACCTGAAAGTATAATAATAAAACTACAAACACTGCTTTTGACTTCGAGTAAATATATGTACACATTAAAAACGTTTACAAATCAGTCAAGAACAAACTTATATACGCAAATAAATGCATAGTTGAATTAAGTCTCCCCAAAGGATTCCGTACATCAATATTATTTTCATAGTTCATACTTTTTGTTTGTGTATCTAATAAAACTGTGACAGTATATGATGACAGATGTATTTTGAGTCATATTGAAATGAATAAAACAAATTAAAATGTTATTTTCAAATTAGTGTCATATAATGAAAAAAATAACAGCCATTTTCCTTTTCAGCGTTCTTTAGAAATTTAAAGTTGACTATCTGTGATCATAGACATTTCAGGAAAAGAAATTACTCATTGGAAGACAGAGTGAGGCAAAGTGGTTTTTTAGAGGAAATTTAATGGGAATTTATGCTCAGAAGCACAGGTAATAATCTCCTGGGAAGAGCAGATTTCTCTTATTCAATTCCTAAACGTAAGAGGTTTCGCAAATGCAGAAAGTAACGAAAGTATAAAAATTTTAATGTTTTACACATTAAAATAAGCACATTTTTTTGGTATTTTCTGCGTAATTCACTCTTGCGATTTTGAATTCAGGTGAAAGCACAATGCAACACGCGAAACATTGGAACATTGTACTAGAATTATGGGAATATTTATTTCCTCTAAATATGTGTGCTTTCATCTTCAAACAATCACATTCGTGGAAGGAAACAGGCATGTTAATATACGATCCAGTAAAAATAACATAGAATCTCTACTTTTACGAGTACTATGAGGTGTTTGCAAATCAAAGGTATTGCATTTTTAAATAGAAATCACTTTGTGACATAATAGTACTGGAGTACAATTTTTCAGCGATATCATTTCAATGATTTGAATGTGGTATAGTGTTTTGTACCTTTTTCTACAAATGCCGAAAGAATGTTCAAATCACAAATTATGTCTTCCAACAACCAAGTTATAGATGTCAAAAACCTCAATTCTCTGTTTGTGAGAAGTACTTAATATTGCTTATTCATTGCGTTCGTAGAACTAAATTTCAACATATTTCGTGTTTTAAGTAGAAAAACGGGCAACACACAATAGTTATTTTTGATCATGGGAAAGAAATATTGTATATTTATTAATGTTGTAAAAATGCAATATTTTATTAGGCAACACCGAAGCTGGTTTATACATTATATTTTTCTTTGGGGTACCTTAATAAGTTTGATCCAAAGATTTTTCATTCACAATTTTCCTTTCCCAGTATAATAGTTTTCTGAATTCAACGTAAAACGAGCACTGTTCGCAAGGAATACCTATCAACCGTTTTTCCAGTCAGGAATTAAAAATATCTCTATTTAAAAAAAAACAATTGAAAGAAAATGGGCCACGACAAGGTTCGAGTTGTCTAAAAATATACTAAAAGTAACCAGACCAATCAGTATTAGAGAGAAAAATGTTCTAAAATTGGCCTCTTGTACGAGTGCTATAGTTACATTAGTACTATGATAAGAAAAAATGCTTCGATTCGGATGGCCGAGATCGTCAATGCGGTTGTGCAGTAGGGATCTCGGACCGAAGGATTGCGGGATCCACTCCCGCTTAAGACATGGTTGTATTTGTTTTCGTCCTTTTCCCCGCTATCATTACCGTATATCATCTTCACATATATTCACTTCACATTCATCATCTTCTCCATACCGTTAAAGGCAAAAGCAGTAATGACCTAAATGTTAATGCCACCTTAAATAACAAAAAAAAATGCTGACTCTTTCGCGTGTTCTCTCTATCAGGTATGGATATCCCTGAAACTCAAATACTTAACTTTTCAATTCATGAACTAAAGTGAATGTCAGTGCCAACGCTTTTACATGATCAAAACTGATAGCTCGGCGAATATCAAATTTTACATATCTAAAATCTTTTGTTTCAGTCGTCGGCTAATGTCAAGTCTGCTGTTGTACCAATTTATGAGAGTGGTGACGTAACTGTTTTAGAATATTGTTTATCGAAAATTATTACATAAGTTTTACATAAATGTATGAAGTATTCTATTACTATATACCACAATAGACAAGAATGGAAACAAAAAGATTGGCAATTTCAGGCAAAGCATGAATTCAGAAATAGTTTTTCCTTCGAGGGATAGTATCATTGTTTCAGGACGTAGGATCTGAATCTAATAACGACGGTACAACGTCGGTTCGAATCTTATAAAACGATCTTTATCTTCTGCACGTCTGTAGTGCACCTGAACGAAGAGGCCGGTCAAATACACACAGTGTTAGGTTCGCACCGAAGTTGACCCATATGCAAAGATTGACATCGGGTTGAAGGGCGTACCTGAATGCAATCCCCTCGCGTGCTGCCTGCAGGTGGCGGAGGAGCTCATCAACGACCTGGACCCGCAAGCGCACGTGCTGCAGGACCCCCACCGCTGGGCGAGCAGGGTTGGGCAGGAGGTGACGAGGCGGGTGAGCACGGCCGGCTGCGAAGAAGCAAAGGTGAGTCGTTATTGTAGATAATCAATCAATTTTTCAATTCGCAGGTTATAGGTATTGTAACACCCCCCGGTCGTCTCGGGAGAGAACGCCCGGTAAGCGGTCCGGTTAATAGCTCAGTCGGTGATGGAAGGAATTGTTAAACAGATACTGGTAACATGAAACAAACACTTTGATCACTGGTAAAAATCACTTTTATTCCTGGGCAAAATAATTTAAAATGCCCCAGGGAAGTTACACTTGTAAATAGGATAAAGAAATCTGAAAATTAGGTGGAAAGAAAAGAAAATGAAAAGTTAGTATTCAGAGTGAAGCTTAAAAATTAGGAAGAAATATGACTAACATTACAATGACAAAATACAAAAGTTACAAATCGATGCGCCATAGCGCGGCGCCGCATTACAAAACTTTACACGGGACGAATGCCCATTGAAAAATACTGCCTGGAAAGGGTCTCTGCGCGCCTGGGGAGGGCGCGGCGCGGGCGAGGAAACGGCTGCCGTCCTTCGGAAGAATTCAGCGGAGGTCGGTGGCCTCTCGGGCCACCAGCTGGCGGTCGGGTCGTGACGTCACCACAGGGGCGGCGACGCGTGGCTGCGTTGACGGCGTCTAGTAGTGTTGTCTGGTTGAGCGCGGGGTCGGCCAGGAGTCACTCTCGATTTCAAGAGCGTAGTAACCAATCACGGATTCTTCTGATACTCGTGATGATTCACAATTACAACTTTGGAAAGTCTAGAAATCCTGCAGAGACACATTCGCCTCACTTTGCAACTGATTCCCGCTTCAGAGAATTTTCTCTGCCCACTTTACTCAGCCCTTTTACAATAGCCCACACCGAAGTTTTTTCTAAGTCCATCAGAGGCGCACTTGCCTCTGGTCGGTGAACAGCTCTCCCCTCCAGAGAAGTTTCTCTCCCGACTGCCCTGCCTTGAATGCCAATTTTATAAGTCGAATCGTATTAGGTTAACTTTTACCCCCGCTCGTTTTCTCGTATGTTCCAGCTCCTTATGATAGTTGCGTCGCTATTGGCCAAAAGAAATGGCGCATTACGTTATTTCAGCCAATCGTGACGTGAGTAGTGAAGAAAGTTTCAACTCTTTGTGTCACTGTGAGCGTCCAGAATTTTCTTATTCCTTCTAGAACACCGGCCATGCTTGCACAAGGCAGGCGTTTTCCGTGAAAGAATTTATCGCTCTGGGATTCCCTGGATGTAAGCGAGCGTTCTAGAAGGTTCGCAGCTGGCCATGCGAACACGTGCCTCTCAGTGAATCTTTCGACGACTGACCCTTGTAACGACTTTCTTAATGTGCCGGGGGCGCAAACGGGTGTCGCGATAAGCGAGGTTGCACGTGCAACGCCGTCTGTTCATTTTCCCAACTGCCCTCAGCCTTATGAAATTTTGTATGAGGAAATTGGTATTGCTACAGTATCGACTTATTGAAGGTTATAGTTTTCGACTTATTGTAGGATATTGTCATTGACATTGTAGGTTACAGTTATCGATTAATGTAGATTATGATTATTGACTTATTGTAGGTTATTGTTATTGTCTTTGCTGGTTACAATTATATACTTATTGTATGTTATTTTTGTCAATTTATCGCAAGTTATCGTTGCCGATTAATCGGAAGTTATTGTTGTCGACTTTTCGTAAATATCGTTGTTGACTTATTGTAAGTTTTCGTTGTCAGCTATCGTTGTGGGTTTCATATCGATTAATCGTAGATTATCGTTGTTGACTTATTGTATGTTGTTTTCGACTTACTGTAAGTTATTGTTGTCGACTTACTGTAGGTTATCGTTGCCGGCTAATTGTAGGTTATCGTTGCCGACTTACTGTAAGTTTTCGTTGCGACTTACTGTAAGTTTTCGTTGCGACTTGCTGTACGTTATCGACTTATTGTAGGTTATCATTATCAACGTCCCGAGAGTTATCTACATATTTGTTGAGCAACGTACCATAATTTAACGAACTGGATAGTTGCGAGCGAAAGATAATAAAATTCACATATTACAAAGAAACGAGTGCATTCGATAATTGGAAGTTTTTATTTGTGTCAAGACTAAACACCAAAATGCTATTCATATTATTAGGGAAAAAGTAAATCACACATTTCGTTTGCATTGATCGTTTTGGACTTTATCAAACTAATATTTGTTTCATCCCAGGGTGCCATCTAAAGAAAAGTGATTGTGCGAGGAGTGTTTTCGGAAGAAGTAGTTTGGCATACAAGTGGGTTAAAACGTACACGTACTACATAGTCTTTGTTGTCCTATGCAAATAGTTAAAGCTAAAAATTAGAGACTTGTATTTCTAAATCGCAAACCTTTACAAAATCGTCAACTGATGTATTCAATGAAATTAAGATAGATGGTATTGTGTTAAAGAAATTTACGAATAACACTGTCAAAATGGAAACTTTGCACCTTGTCTCTCTCCACCATAAGAAATTTTCCAACAGCAGATCTACCCATTATTATCACCGTAGATTGTCCTTCTTTTTACAGTAAAACACGTCACTTCCCCTAATCATCTCAGTTGTCTAGTAAATTTATTCGGCTAAGGTCCGAAGTGTCCCTCGAAGCTGTTTCTTTTCCGGAATTTATTCCACTTATTTTGCACAATGTTAATATTAAACGGCTAATGCAGAAATGAGACAGTCCCCCCCTGCAACATCAACAAACTGAAAATATTTTTCACAGAGATCGGGGTATTTCGGTCATTGCGATCTAGTCTTTGGAAGCTAAAATTTACTTAATTTTTAAATCGTACTTTTTACTTTACAAGAGTAACAGAAGTCGACATAAAGTTCAACCGATATGAACTTGAACCGTTATATTGAACTGAAAGGAAGTGAAATCGTCTCAATTGAATTAAGTTCTGTTCCGTTTGTTTCGAATGTAATTAAGTAAAGTTTCTTTGAAGAACGAAACAAGGTATAATTGTGATTGAGTGGAAGTTAGCTCAAAGATGGTTTTAAGTTAAACTGCAGGAAATCGAATTCGCATCTCATTTACTACTTATCGAGGACAATTTGGCACTTGAACTCGCCATTGCACAATTGAGAAATTTGCACATCTCTTCCGCTATAAAGTGACAGTTCTGTGCGCTGCCGAATACAGTATACGGCATCTCCTTTCATGTTATTTTCATTCTCTACTTTCTTGTTCTTCCGATGGTAAATAATTAATTTTCGCTTGAAAAAATTATAATGATATTTTTGAATTTAAACAATGTTTTTACACAGAGTTAATAAAAATAATGTAACACAAAAATAATAATGTTATAATTTAGATTACTGGCAACCGTTGACATCTTCTTCTACAACTTTTTTCTCTTTCTAGGGTAGTTAATGAAGAAAATTATTGGGTTTTTCGGGTCGTTAACATTCTCTTATGAATAAAGCTTTGTTTTCTTAACTTTACATTTAGTATCCCTCACTTTTTCTAATATTAACTGACGATATTTTAGATGAAATAAATATGTATAAAATGCAATTATTTAAATCCGTAAATTTTTGGTGACAAGAAAATTCTAACTGATATTCCACAAATAGAAAATATAGACTGTAGAAGTTCCTCAGTAAACAAACAAGGCGCAACGCTGCGTAAATGTGCAAACAAGGTGCAAACGATAATAAATAAATAAAAATCATCATCGAAAAAACGATCATAAATAAAACTAAATTTAAATGCCTAAAGCAAAAAAATCATGTGCACAGAAAGTAAAAGATGGCCTTATTAGCATAAACTTGATATTTTTTCTGATTTCCAAAAAGTTCCAGACTGAATATTATCATTGTTTTGTCACCTCCTCCACTCAATAAAGCAAGGCATTGCTTTATTAGTGCTGTAAATATACCAGTGACGCTAGAATCAATACTCCATCAGAGAACTGTTCCAATGATCTCTGGTTGTCAGAAGTATAAAAAGTATAAAGTGTCGAGAAGTCTCGAAAAGCTGTGGCTAAATTCCATCGTTTACGCTTCCTGGAATATAATAGTAAGGCCCTGCCTTACTCACTCACTCACCTCTAAATACACACATGTTCTACCATCAGTGTGAATTTTCTCCTTTGCAAAAATGGTCAGGATGCTTCTTACAAGCGAAAACCTTAAACTACCATCTTACTGTGCATAGAACACGATCCTTCAGTTCTGACAAGAACAGCCCAGAATGAGTTGTACTGATAGTTCCAATCTTTAGTAGTGACCAACCTGTGGATTTCAGATTTTTAAAGGTGCGCACTCAGCATCCGAGACTACGACAGCGAGTCAGTGAGAACAATCGATCACAAAACGCGTTTTGTCTAGTTGTTTACAGATAACAAATTGATTCGTTGGAAATAAAGATTTTGCCTTAGTTGTTGGGATGTTGCCATGCTACGTTTATACTCGATTTTGGACAGGGGGTAAACGGTACAAATTTATAAATTAGAAAATGAGCACTAACTCTCATTATCTACATCAAAATGTTACGCAGTGAAGAAAATATACAATCAATAATAAATAATGTAATATTACAATTTTCCAGATGAAAGTTTGGACAGAAACAGAAATTGTGTTATAATTTATTTCTTCGAGAAGATACGAAATGTAGCTTGGCCAACTAGTGAGTTCTTGTTAACTTCTATTACTTCACACAGATTTTTATTATAAATAATGATTGTTAGAGTGAGTTTTGAAACGTGTAATTTTGACATGTTACTCCCAATTTGTAGATTACATTTTCTTGAGAACTAATATGATATTAACTGTACTTATTATGAAAAAGAATTAGTCAAGGCAGTTATACAGCAAACATGTGTAGATTTGGGCTGCAAAACTCCAAAAATTCTTATTTTGAATTTTCATTTTATGACATTTACTAGCGGACGCAACCCCTACGTTGCTCGACATTTATAAAAACTGTTTTTAATAGAAAAAACAAGTTAATACTAGCTTCAGAGTATAATCGACAAAATGTTGGTAAAGTCCCCATTAGTTTCGTCATAATGTAGACTTTACATTACCTTAGCCACTTATCTGCTCAACCGTTCACATACTCATTCATACACTCGCACACACACATACACTCACACTCACACTCATACACCCACACTCATACACCCACACTCATACACCCACACTCATACACCCACACTCTCGAACAACCCATTCATGCTTTCATACACGCACACTCCGCTTGGCTGCTTTATGCCAAAGCACAGTAAGTGGAAAAAACAACAACAAAAAAGTATTTTCAGAAAAACGGTTCAATCTTTTTTACCCTTGTAAATACTTGGTTTTAAGCTGGCGAAATGACTGAACCTTCTAAAGATGTATTATCTAATACGTGTGTAGTTTAATAAAGCACTTTAAGATAGTAGACAACCCAATGTGACTGAGGGCGTAAAACCCATTTCTCTAAAAGATTGTTCGTTTCTGTGTTTTGTCATTGTTTAGATCATTGAATTTTGGGAGGCACTGAGGAGAATAAAGCATTACAATTAGAATAATTTCAAAATTGATGGATAATAGGCACCCAACCATAAATGTTTAAGATTTAGAAAAGTCAAATATTTGAAACTGAATCAATCATGGAGTTTGAAACAACTAAAACATTTTATTCATGTACAAGAACATGCAAGGCAATTTAAATACAATAGTGTACAAAAACTTGTTCATGGTTGTAACAACATTGCAGTTTTTATATATGTAAAACTAACATGGGACAATATGTACTACAGAACTTAGTTGATAACATCGATTTAATGTCGAAGACTTTTGTTTCTTACCGTTGCAATACTACACTTCTAACAGAAACCAAGCGGAAACATTAAGCGAGAAGAATGACTGGGCACAGATACAATTTGTTTCTCTGTACACTATTTGTACGAGGTCAGTAAATTCTATTTGGAGATAATACCCGACGAAATGGGTCTCTTTATCGCCGAAGAAAGGAAATTGCGGCTGTTAACACAAGATTACAGGAAACGATGTTTGTTGGTTAGGAAGGGTAAAATTAACCTCGTGCATTGTAAGGTTGACCAAAACCAATACATAAGTGAGATTGTGCTAAATGTTTATGTTCGTCGCAGTATTATTATTACTACAGAGAATTACCCTTGTGCGTACCTTTCTAGAATTAATGAATACGCAACTGAAGTTTCATTACAGCACTGCGCACTTGGCTATCCGTCTTCTTCTACTGTTATAACAAATTAGCCTGCAACTTAAGTTTTCGTATTATAACATAGTCTCACTTAAAACGTTAACTTGTAATATACTGTAATAAAAAGTTATTATGATCGATATAACATTATAAATATTGTAGTGTAACCAAAACGAACTCATTATATGCAAGTTATTGAAGAAAATGGTGTAAAAAGAAGTTCACTCGAATTTGAAGTATTATTAATTACGTTTGATGTATTTCTTTATTGGTTCAAGAAAACAGTACACAATAATGTATTCAAAACTTTCAAAAGAGACCAATAAAAAATAAAAGAGTTCTGTGGCGTGTCATCAACAAGTAGTCAAATTATCCTGACTTTCATTATTGAGTAGATATCGTTTTTTATTTGCCTTACTTCCTTCTCGTAGTGTCTAAGACTCTTTGGGAGTAAAAACTATGTGTCTCATAGTATTATCAATATTAATTTTCCTTACTTTGTAATGTTTTTTCCGAACGTTTTTTTAATTCAATGATGAAGAAGTTGAGAAAAAACATTCATCGAAAGTCAAGAAATAATAAATAGTGAAATATTAAATTCAAATGCTACTGAACATTTATTTCCGTATGCCAACTATTTGAAAGAAATTAAAAATAGTATCTCAAATCAATTAAACCATTTTAATTGAATTACATTTTTAATTTTTATATATAACCCTTCGAATAGTTATGTTGCAAGTGTAATATTTCTTTGATAGTTTTAATACAACGGCGAGTTTTCGAAATTACATTGAAATGTATTTTTGTAGAAAGAGAAAATTTCATTAATACAAAAATATTTGTACGTTTCATAAGGCAAGGGAGAAGAATAAATCTTCAAATTATCCACAATGTCAAAGAATAACTTTTCAACAAATTAGGAGATTGAAATTGCGACTTATTTTAGTTCTCCGTTTTGGATGGTGTTATGATATTTTGGTCAATGTATTCTATCGTAAAATAATGTTTCATTGACCTACGACGTATCGTTTAACAAACATAATATTTTGAATATATGATACATAATATATAGAAATGGCTTAAGAAGGGAACGGTAGAGTGATTGAAGGCATACAGCCATCGACTTCGAAATGCAGACGCAGGAGCTAAGCGAATTATCTGACGTTTGCAGTCCTACGTAGAAGACAGTAAATATTAAGAAAACTTTTATTTTTTGAAAATCGTGAAGCAGTCGCCGGTAGGCCTGAGCCCGTCCAAGGGCTGTCGCGCCTAGTACATTCATAGAACATGATTGCGGGTCCGTGCGGCAGGCGCTGGTGGCGCGGGAGATCGCGGAGGCCGTGCTGCGCTACTCGCTGAGCGCGGCGACGGGCGAAGGCGGCGCCGCCGCGGACGCGGAGGCGCAGGCGGCCGCCGCCGAGCAGGTGCAGCGCGTCGTGGACGCTGACGACTACGACGCCGCCGCCGCCGCCTACGACCCGGGTAAGCCCCACTACGCCTCGCAGGGAACTGGACTATGGCGCGTCATCAGTCCCGTGAGTGAGTTGCAAGGTTTATCGCGGGAGGTGGCGGTGATATTTCGTCGCTGGATGGTGAGATCCGGCGCAGACGTACACGTCCATTTCGCCGCCTACGATCCGGGTAAGTCTCACTACGCCTCGCAGGGAACTGGACTACGGCGCGTCGTCAGTACCGTGAGTGAGGTGCAAGGTTTATCGCGGGAGGTGGCGGGGATATTTCGCCGCTGGATGGTGAGATCCAGCGCAGACGTCCACGTCCTTTTCGCCGCCTACGACCCGGGTAAGCTCCACAACGCCGTTCAGGGAACTGGACTGGAACGCGTCAAGGGCGAAGGTCATCAGTCCCGCGAGGGAGGTGCAAGGTTTACCGCGGGAGGTGGCGGTGATATTTCGCCACTGGATGGTGAGATGCGGTTTGCCGGGAATTTCATCTTCTAGATATCGTCCCCACTTTCCATGCAAATGTCCCACTATCTATTTCTGCGTTACGATGAGAAAGCCCACCCTAAGTCTATGAAGACCAGTACGGTGGAGGGATGTCTTCGTGTTAACCACACGAACCCCTTTATCCCATGGCCAAATCACCGTTGGTCGGCCAGTGCCCTTATCGAGATGTCGTGCCAAGAACAGGACAGGACAGATACGAATAGTATCAACTGTCGTAACAGCTGGGTAACAACCAAGCCGGGAGAAGCTTTGTTAATAAAAAACGAATGCAGAAACAGTAATCGCATCCGGTAAGCAAGCGCGGAGGTGCACATGATGCTTCAACAACACATACTCTCTCGTTTTATTCGTTACATACAATCAATCCCTTGAATCCTACCGATACATAAATTACACTTTTATTAGACATCGTCTTTCTTTTCACAACAACACTTGAAAGACGAACCGACTTCTTTCCTTCTCCTTCCCTATTCTATCCTCACTCTTTACATACACACACTTACATGCACTACATCACTACGCACGTCGGGAGAGAGAGAGAGATTGTATCGTTTGGGGCGACGTCCCGCTGATTAGAGATTTCTGATTGGGAAAAAACGCAAGCTGACGTGTCGTTAAGCGCCGAATCGTGCCATTAAGCGGGGAAAGATCAACGAAATATTTCGCGTAAAATGCACTGTCCTTACATGACCAATAACCTCAGCGCCCAGAAACCGCGAAACGATGAACCAATCGCTGATAGAGGGCACGTTGCGTGCGCAGCGGCGGAGGCGGGCGGGCTGGTGGGCGAGGCGGCCGACACGGCGGCGGCCGTCGCGTTCGGCGGCGCCGAGGGGCTGGTGGGCGCGGCGGCTCACCAGGCCGTGACGAGCGCGTTCGGCGGCGCCGAGGCGCTGGTGGACGAAGCGGTGAAGGCGGCCGCGCCGCCGATCGACGCCTTCGACGCCTTCGACGCACCGCCGCCCACGCCGCACCCTACCTCTGCGGGTACGTTACGTTCCGTTGCGCTTAAAGCGTTCTGCTTCGCTGGTCTTCCTTCTTCGTCTGCGTTTTAAGGGTTAGGTTGTAGAAGCATTTTTCCGGTGTCCACTTCCATCTGGGCCTTCCTACATCTCGTCTGCCTCTCAATTTGTAGTCCACTGCGACTGCTGATTATCTATCGGGAATTCTTATAGCAGTGATTTGACTCCCAATTTATTTCTTGTCTCAACATTTTTTACTTATTTTACTAACTTTTATTTATCTAAGATGTTATAACCAAGGGTGCTTTTCAAAAAAAATATTTCTGCCATTTGGGGTTTAGAGTTATCTTTTTTTGATGTTGCTCTTGCTTCACCTCCATACATTAACACTGGCACAGCAATTGTGATGGAGTATTTTACTTTTGTTTCATTATTCGCTTGTCTATCATCGTCGCTTCGTTTTCTTTTTCTCACTCGAGTGATCTTCATATTTTAGAAACATTTTAAGGAATACTAGTTTCATATTCTATATTTCGACTTACATTTAGTAGCACTTTGGGGTCACGGGCTCGATGGTGAGAGAGGAACACTGCCATCCAATTGGGAGCTCCAATACCAAATATTTAAGGCTAAGGAAGCTCCAGCTGGATATGACAGTGTCCCTCTCTCCGTTGAGCTCCGGACCTTGAGGTGCTACTATGTTTAAATCGGAAAGTATCAGTATTCTTATTCCTCGTAATAATTCGTCTATTTTCGATTGATTCCATCATTCTCCTACATTAATAATATCAACTTACCTGTCATCATACCGATCAACAACTCCCGATCGGCAACTCCCGATCGAATACTCAGAATTACGATTAGAACATTTGTTTACTGACCGCCGGAAAAAGTCACGTCATTACGGTTGCAGAGCGCAAGCACCGTGAGACGCCCCCGGCGCCGAGCGGGCTGCTGCAAGAGGTGCTGGCGGCGGTGGGGGCGGTGGGCTCGCGCGGGGCGGCGGAGGCGTTGCGCGCCGACGCGTACGGCGTGCTGGACGCGGCGGTGGACGTGATGGCGACGGCCACCGAGGTGGTGCAGCGCGCGCTCGCCCCGGACCCAGGGGAAGAGGCAGACCCGCTGCTCATGAAGGCCGAGAGCATCAACTCGCGCCTCTTCGACGTGCTGCTCGGCGAGGACTTCTGCCCTGGGGACGACAACATGCTGCTGGCCTACAGGTGCGGTCGGGCGTCAAAGAACGAGGACTGCACAAAGGCGAATGTGTTAACCTTTGGCATACCAGCCGTGAGGAAGACCACGACAGGATGGTCGAAACGTTGGCAACACAGCCTTCGACGCGGTGTAACCTGGACAGCCCAGATCACCCACATGACTCTGGCCGCGGAAGCCTACAACTTCTGTTTTCCTTTGATTCCCTTCCCTTGCAAAGTCTCGCTCGTGTGTACACTCCAATTATGAGTTAGGAACTTACATTATATCTCGTGTAAAAAACTGTAAGTATTTAAGTTTGGCCCTGCGAAGCCACTTGGGTTGGTCGGATCATATTAACAATTCGGTTAACAAATCCTGAAGGGCGCTGCACTCTAAAATGCGTATTCTAAAAAATAGTAGTCCAAATTCCCGACCCCTGGCATATACTACAATTGTTTGTTGTATGTTATAATACGGAGCGGCATGCTGGGACGCGTACAGAAAAGGGCAAATCGAGGCGTTAGATAAAATTCAAAAAACGGGCCGAAAAACTTGTAAATCATGGGCGCGTTGTTGATGGAGAAAAATAATGAAAGTCCTTATCGAAGAGAAAGTAACGGTTGCGTTTATGCGTAATGTATAAAACATTCAGAGGGGACACAGCGTCGGTAGGTATCGGTAGAAGATTACAGAGACCAAATTATGAAAGCAGAGACCATTCTTGGAAAATACGATGTAGAAAACAATGAACTGATATAAGCATGTTCTCTTTTGTAAATCGAGCTATAGTGGATGGGAACAAACTACCTGCTAAAACACTAGACGCTCTTCCTTCTACTGTTGTCAAATTTAAAAATATGCTTAATTCCATCTATATCGTCACTAATAATACTGTCACTTTTATCTTTATCATTATTATTATCATTATTATTATTATTATTATTACCATGACCCTTATACAGTAAAGTGAAGTATAGTGTTTTGTAGTGGAGGGGAATGGAGTGGAGTGAAGTGCAATGAAGTAAAGTATTAGATAAACTAGAAGTCAATTTAGAGATAACTAGAAAGTAGTTAGAACTAAAATATTCACATCCAATTCTCATTTAAATTCTAATTGTAAATATATGTAAATATTTGTAATTGTACTAACTCTAATTGTAATCATGTTTGCCACCGCAAAGCAAACTTTAACATGTATATTTACATAGACGAACTCTCGTGTATTAAGATGAAAGTGTACATAAATGACATTCCGAGTTGGAGGTCACCTGTTTCGTTTGTGATGTACCGTACTTACACGAATATAAGACGAGTTTTTTTTCAAAATATCCAAGTCGAAAAATGCGGGGTCATCTCATATTTGCAAATTAAGTCTAGACGCTTAGGATTTAATTTTTTACATTGCCATTCCATGTTGCGAAACTCGTAAATGCTGACGTAACAATAAACTGCAAAGACAGTAGAAATATCACGCGTAACAATAATGATTATATTCACGTTCGTATTCTCGGCATCCACCGCGAATTTGTCGGGCAATTTCGACCGATATTTTTGAATGGGCCGGTAAAGAGAATCTATAACCGAATGGCATTGTATCAAATGAAACGTAATATGAAAATGAATGCTAAAAGTTTGTTACACGAGGCCGCGCTGAACCACCGTTCGACGCTCGGCGAATACGCATCGTCATTTTGAACAGAAACAGAATTTATTAATATGTGCGAGACGAATAGCAAAAAGGCAACACAAGGGAATGTTCAAAGATGGCGTCCGATGGAAGACTATGAACAACGCAAAATGTAGTCCACAAAACTTTCAAGAGGGGTCCGAAAAGTCAGAAAATATCACAGCATGGAAGGAGGACCAAACAGAAAGCAACATTGATACATGTCAAGATTATGAGGGAGGTAACAAAACCCATCATTATGATGATATTAAAGAACAAGGAAATAACAGTTCGGCAATAACTCCTTAAGATTTTCATCAACAAGGCAAATTTCTAGACAATAAGACACATCGTAATTTTATTTTGACTAAATAGTAAGAATTAGTTAAAAATTTTAAAAATTCCCAAGAGGCCTATTCAAAATTAGAGGGTCGTCTTATATTTGAGGTCGATTTATATTCAGGTAAATACTGTACTTAACTTCGGTGGTGTACAGTACGCACGTTAATGAGTTCAAATCCAACCAACGCCCTGGATGTTCTTAAACATCCTCAATGTAGCAACAATCTCAATGTAGGCGACCATGTAGTTCGCGTACTGGTGCGCACGCCGAGTACACGGCGGATTCACTCGATGTGGTCTTCCGTGAGAGTTCGAGGACTGTTGCGGACGAATCAGTCACGTGTTTACACGCATATACACTTGACGTGAAAAATCTTATCGCCCCAAGACGGCATTCCGACTTGAAGCATTAATGTGCGGTTTTGATCGTAAATTAATCACGATCGATTTGCCATGTTCAGGCACCTCACACTCATGCGATTGTCCACCGCAGAAAGAAAAATTAGATGACGTTCATTTACGTACATTACGTACAATGGAAATGAAAAGACGTAAACTGCATTTGGTGTTAAAGAGCTAATGAGATCGTTTTAGTTATTAATATTATTATATAAAACAAATGACCAGTATATATTGTATTTTTTTTGGCCAAGGGATGTTCAATACTTTTAGGAACACCGCTTTTTCGTAACAAAATAAATAACAGTATTTTCGTGGCGATTTCAAGCCTTACCTTTACCTTCATCTTATTTGTTTGATTGTTCGTAACGGACGACGGATATAGACATAACAGTATAATATTAAGGAAATACTCTACTATAGCGAAATATTGAAAATAACTTAAATAATAAATTAAGGTGAACGCTGTAAAAGGCTACAAAATCATCCTTTGTGTCTACGCGGAATCAAAGACAGGTAAAACATTCGATGAATGCTCGTGTACAAAGGTGAAGGACCATTGCGTACATAAACGTCATACCGCATTGTAGACTTCATATCTCCTGTTTTGCTTCGGTGGATTAATGTACCAAAATGTGCGGGTTCAAACCCTATCAAACCCTTAGATTTTTAAGAGAGAACAATCTTTCGTTGTTCTTCCTTTGAAGGATACGTAAATCTAGCCTTACTATGTACATTTATCGCACGTAAAACTTCCTCTTCGTTTAATTAAAATCGCTTGATGTGTCACCCGAATGAGACCTTTCTTTGCTGGATGGCAAAAAGAGGGTAGCAAAACTTTCATTGTCACACGAAAGAGCAGGCCTTCTGGCCTGAGCCCCACTGTGTAGTGTGACACTTCATGGATAGGATGGATAGGATGGATAGGATGTATTGGATGGACAGGATGGACAGGATGGATAGGATGGATAAGATGGATAAGATGGATAGGATGGATTAGATGGATTGATGGATTGGATGGATTGGATGGATTGATGGATTGCGTGTGTATGTGCGTGCGTAGCGCGCTGCTGGCGCAAGAGCTGCTGAAGGCGGTGGACCGCGAGCGGCCGGGCGGCAAGGTGCAGGACCTGGAGGAGGCGGCGCAGATGTTCTCGCTGGCGGACATCGAGGTGCCCGAGGGCGTGGACGCGTGCGTGGCCCAGCGCGCGCGCCAGCTCATGGACGGCGCCTTCAACGTGGCGCGCGAGGTGCAGACGGCCGCGTGGGACGTGGCCTTCAAGTACGGCGTGCGCACGGCCCTGCCGCCGCACTACCTGGGCTACCCGCCCGGCGACGTGGCCGGCCTGCCGCCGCGACCGCCCAAGGTGAGCGGGGAAACGGGGTGGGTCAACACGCGCGCCCAAGGTAACCATCGAAGCAGGACGTCTTAACACGCGCGGTTATTCACATCTTGAATTCAAACATCAAATTTTGGGGTCCAATAGACTGCATTCATTGACAAAGTAAGGGTATCAATGGACTGCGTTCGCTCAAAAGTTTGACAACGAATAGGGGACGGTTGACAAGATGGGTCGAGCAAAGTAGACATGGAGATACCAATCGTGAGACATCTAAGGACCGTTTCAGAAATTATATTATTTTTTCCACTGCACTATGACGCTACCCAACCAGCGACTTGGCAGTCCTGCCGCCGCATCCGCCTAAGGTAGAGAAATAAGACGTGTTAACCCGCGCGTATGGGGATAAACATCCTTCTTCTAAACGAGGGGTGTAGTTGACATTTGACATTATTCGAGCAAAACACATATGGATATGAGAATCGCGAGACAACTGTGGACCGTTTTTTATTTTTTATAATTTTTTTCCACCGCACTATGAGGCTAACCGCCCGGCGACGTGGCCGGCCTGCCGCCGCGACCGCTCAAGGTGAGCGTAGAAACGGGACGTGATAACACGCGCGGTGAAGTGGATGTGATTTAACACTTCAAATCAACGACCAAAGTTTGGATATCAGTGGACTGCGTCCGCATTAAAAGGTAGACAACGTGTAAACACATATAAACATACGTAAATAAGACAGTTACTCGTATATAAGACAGTTAACAAGTTACACATGGAAATTCCAATCGTGAGACATCTAAGTACCGTTTCATTAATTTCGTTATTTTTTCCACCACACTATGATGCTTCCCAGCCAGCGACTTGGTCGGCTTGCCGCCGCGTTCGCCCAAGGTAACCGGAAAAGCGGGGCGTGTTAACACGCGCAGTGATGTGCATGTGTTGCAACAGTTGAAACCAGACATCAAATTTTGACGCTCAATGGACTATGTTAATTGTCATATTAAGGGTATCGATGGACTGCGTTCGCTCGAAAGTTAGACAACGCGTAAAAACTAAATACAGTTGTATAGTATAGTACGTATATACAGTATACGCAGTTGACAAATTATAGTTCGAGCAAAATACACATGGCACAATACACACAAAAATCACCAATCGTGATTTTATTATTTTTTCCACCACACTATAACGCAATCCATCCAGCGACGTCACCGCCGTGCCGCCGCGCCCGCCCATGGTAACCAGAGAAACGGGACGAGAAAAGACGTTTAGTGTCGTGGATGGGGTTGATCACTTGAATGCAACCATCAAATTTGGGGACAAACGAATAACATGCGTAATGATGCAACCCGCACTACAGAGGTTGGTCGAAGTCATGACCTTGTATAAACAAATTTTCAGTTTTAGCGGAATACTTTGCAAAATGTTCAATGATTTCTAGGGACCAGTGAATTTTAATTTAATTGCACAATATTTTAATCGCTAATTTGAATTTGTAAACTTTATTAAATCCATAAAAGTATCCCAATTTTATATTCTGAATTTCCTAAAATTCTAAAAATCGTACGCTTGATAATTAATGTAAAAAAATTCACAAGCACTGTCACAATATTTAAGTGGGAAAATTTGAGTATTTCAAACGTGTTAAAACAGCAAAGCGTAACAAGTAGACACAGTAACGATCGAATTGTTAAGAAATTTTCGGAAATCTCAGCAATTAATTGTAGTTCTATTCATTTTTTTACAGAATTAATGTGAAGAAATCTTCCCATATTTAAACGCTAGCCAGTATATATTCTAGTTTCACTAGTACGTCCAAGAACCACAAAAGTGCTCCAAGCGAAAATAATTAAACTTCACGGATCAAAAATTCAGTATTTATATTTATATTTAATTACAAAATATTTTACGGACATTTTACCTCAATCTTCCAGCAGAGTGCACGTTTTTCATTTATTCTACGCATAATTGAACAATGTGCAATAATTCAACAAACTAAACACTTTTAAAAAGTCGGTGATAGAATTAAAAGTATTTAAAGCAGAAATATGCGATGTTCCATTATGCTAAAATGCATAACTGTGCAATAAAAGTCAAAAATGGTTTTCACTGTAATTGAAACTGTATAATATACTCGAATGAGTGATTTGAGACATTATTTAATTAAATACGAAATCTGTGTAAATACTTAATTCAGATTACTCTAGCTTTGGTCTGCATCAAATAACAACCAGCGTGAAGCATAATATTTCAACATTGAAATATGCACTACTTACAAGTGTTGAATTAAACATATATTTCCATACATTTATGTATTAACTAAAAATACTATTTTGGTTTCAAATATAACTAACTAATAAATACTAACTAATAAATTTGGTTTCATATATATTTATGTTGTAACGGATGTAAATAAATAAAAAGCGAATGAATGATGAGAGATGATGCGACAAAACATTGTAACTCCGATTGTCATAAGTAATGTGTTGACACACATTTGGCCTCTGGTTGGTTGTACTTCTGGCCTCCTGCAGATATCACGAAGAATAACCGATACTGAAATAAATTGGACATTCCCCTATTTAGAAACAAAGATTAATTCCAATTTTTTATATGCCTTGATTTTAACATTTAAAAATGTGCAAATCACAAATGAGATTCTACTTCAAAATGGATTAAGGTAATTGACCCTGGCTACCATTGCCGGATATCACAGTCAATTTTTTGGTTAAAGAGATCAGTACCGGAAGGACATAGAGTTCGAGACTGGACAGCAGTGAATTTTCGACACTAACTTCATAGCTGGGTCTAATCCAATTGAAAGAGAATTGACCGCTCGGCACTGTGGTCGGCAATTTTTTGTGGTGTCTCCGATCAATAGTAATCGAATGCCTTTACTCTAACCATCGGACTACAGATAGTGCGCCATATTCCTTATTGCCCCTTCTTTCGCTTTCCATTACGAGAGCATGCACTTACCATATGTGAACTACACTACCAATAGAGCAGCCAGAAGTTTCGAGTTTTTCCAGCTAGAGCGATGCCTACTACAGGACAGGGCAAAGAAGAGAAAGGGCAGATTGTGCGCATGCCTCGTTTGTTAGGGTACTTCTCAGACGTTCGGCTGGTGATGAGCAGATAAAGAATGGAAAACCACCCATCAGAGCAGCCAGTTGTTAGAATTCTCCTCCAGGCAACAGTCTAGCTACCGAGAGAGGTGGCTCAGGGCATCATCTGATGTCACTGCAGTGCCTCTGACGAGGAGGTCCTAAGTTTGAGTCCCGATAGTGGCAGGATTTTGGATACTAGCTTGTCAGCTAGGTCAAAATTCAGCCACTCTTTGGAGGGGATTTCTAACGGCCAGTTACTCTCATCGGCAGTTTTCCGTGGTTTCTCCGCTCAATATTAGGCGAATGCAAGAGCAATACCCTAACAAATGGGCAAATAACGCGATCTTTCCTTCCCCTTCCTTGTTTCTTGTTCCAAGACGCACAGACGCACAGACGGACAGACGGACAGACGCACAGACGGATGGACGGATGGACGGCCAGGCATGCGTTTTGCTGTCATTCTATTTTTCGGTATCAAGGACCCTCAAAACAAGGATTCTGGCTACACCACTTGTTAGAGGATCTTTTTTTGGTTGTAAATTCAGCAACTGGATTGATCCGCTTTGTCGTTACTAGAATTCCATAATGTTTTTTGACCGACAATTCCCTGTTGTTTCACGCAGCACATACATAACTTTTCCTCTACTCCTCAGGCAGAAAGTAAACAGATTTCAACCCGAACCATTCGAAAGGTCCCTTGTGCGAAGCGAACTCATGGGGCCGTCCTCGTGCCTCAGACGGAGTCGGCGGAGCGCGCGGCGGCGGCTGCGGCGGCGGAGGCGGCGGAGGAGGAAAAAGAGAGGCAGAAGCGGCCGAAGCGGAAGCGGGACCGCCAGCCGTGCCAGCTGTACCGCGAGTACTTGGAGCGCGAGGCGCAGCGCGACGGCGTGTACCGCCAGCCCAACGAGTACCCGCCGGCGCAGCCCGGAGACGACCCCAGCTACTACTACCCGGGCTTCACCGGTGCGCACGTGTAGACGCGCTGCGCGTAGACGTGGCGCTGGCCTGGCGCTTCTGTACGTGTTGTAAAAGGGCGCGGAGCGTGCGTCATCTCGAAGCAGCACGTATGTAGTGATGTATGTATACCGGAAAATAAAATATTTACACTATACTTGTTTTATATTCTTATTATTATTATTATTATTATTATTATTATTATTACATTATTATTATTATTTCCCAGCAGCTTGTGCTGGATTCTATTTGCTCATTCCTGCCACGTTAAGGAAGGAGCTGTGTCACTGAGCATAGAGATTTGACTCTGACCCCCAAGGCCGATATGAGAGCCTCATTTGTTCAAGAACCAGCGAACTATATGACATGTTTGCAGGATAATTAATTGTCCGTAATTTAGAAATCGTTGCGGTAATCCATTTTTTTTTCAGATTTTTCCTGAAATTGTTTGTTACTACGCCTTCAGCCGAAATAGCAAGTTGATATATTTTTACACTGTGTAGTTTCCATGTTTCATTTCCAGAGCAAGATAATCATAGTTAGTTATTTTCTCGGCCTCTGTTTTCTTTAGGTTGTGTGGCCACGCTACGTCAATATCAACAAGCATAACTTCTTTCTTGTCCCTGTCAATCATATTATATCTTGACTATATAAAGATACAGTTTTATCTGATGATGGTTTTACTTGCTTCCATTATAGGTGCTGGGTTGTATTTATGATACGGAGGACTCAAACTATTTAACATTCCATGCTTCAGTTCCAATTGTTGATGGACAATCACGTTATTATTATTATTATTATTATTATTATTATTATTATTATTATTATTAATCTAATTTACGAGTAAAGGTGTTATAAGTTGCTTAATTATATTAGTTAATTAAGTTAATTATAAAGTGTACTCCAGGTTGAAACCAGCTTCCTAAGAAACAGATCAAGGGACTGTAGGAGCCTCTACCATACTTCGCACAAAATCTGGACTGTTCCCAATAAAGCAATGTCTTGTACTTCCCAGTCTTTTGAATGACGTGAGAATTAAACCAAGTTCTTACACCAGGATTTCGGAACCTACCCCAGAGATCCAATTTCCATCGCCAGTGTTTTTACGGCCTACATTTGGCAGATCTCGATTTCCAAACTCTGGCATTTAAGACGTTTCTCTGTCTACTTCGTTACGACGTTTTGATCACATGGCACAGCAACATCTACAGGTAGACACGATTTTTTTCTCCCAATCCCGGATATCAAAATTCGGTTTGTTGGCCTCTATTGTGCAATAAGTTTAAATTTGTTGGTCGTACGATAATGTACACAGTTCAACAGATTTCACCGGTTTTGGTATTTGTATCCCTTGGAGATGTAGGTAGGGTAGATAAATATCGAGAAACGTCGGACCTGCAAAAATGTAATATAATGATCAAGAAAATCTCATCCAACACATTACTGCCTGAAACGTGGTCGAAAAGCCGCAAAAACGAATTTTTCGCGGCTTCTGACCTCCAATTTTTGTTTCTAATGCCCTGCAACGCTTCGTTTAGGAGATAACGATATAGAGTCAAGAAATCTTGCTGGATATTGCGGGTTGGATTTGACATGAAACATTATTTTGTTCTTTTCTTTCGTCAATTTTCTCGATATTTTAATAGTTCTTTTGCTATTCGGGGAAGAGATGAATCCCACAATTCAGAGATAATTAAAATTGGTCTAGCCATTCTTGAATTATAAATGGTGTAACCAACTCGACCTTGTTATATATGCAGCCAGTTTTGAGAATGTGGCATTTAAATGATTCTCAAAAAGCGAAATATCATTCATTTTCAGAAAAAATTTTTGACTTTTCAAGAAACTTCATAAGACATAATTTGAAGCACAAGTAATCATAAATACAGTAATGTATACAAATTGCAGTAATATATTAACAGTGAGAAAGTGACGTCAAACAAATTATTTTGTATAATAAAAAGGTGCAACATTTTGCACTTTATTGTTTTTTCAGTCTGCTATTATTTTTTAAATATTTTAAAAAAGAATAAATAATACAGCAATATGGAATTGACGTCATGATGCATAAAGAAAAGTTTTGAGAAGTTTCTGAGAAATTCGCCCAGATCGCTCGGAGAAATCAATTTTGAAACGTTTAAAAATATTTGTTTGGCATCTGGGGTCTCTAATCGTGTATTTTCTTTGAAATTTCGAAATATATTACCAGCAGCATTACATTCTCGATACTAAGTATAGAGAAACTCTCGTCTATACGTACGTATACGAGAAAATAAAAACACGTAAATTAAATATCAGTAACAAAGTATGTATTAAATATTGTCTATTTAGCTCTAATTGATATTAAATTTAGGACACTACCTACAGTGAAATGCAATAGTAAAGTAATATTACATGAAATTGAAATTGAAGTTAACATTTAAATGCTGAATATTAATTTTGCTTTATTGTTATTCAATCCACAGATTCTCAAATTGTCGCTCAAATATTGCCAATCAAACAATGCGTTAATAATTCAATCGACTTGGAATTATCTCAATAATCATTTACACAAATTAGCACATGCATTGCACTCGTAGTTGTATAACTCCATACTTCCAGAATTCGCGGAGAGTTGGCAGCGTAAAGTCGTTTGAGATTCGAACACAAAAGATGATAGCAGTGTGACTGGTATTGGGAGACATCGTAGTGGGTCTATTGTAGGAGAAATGGTATAGTTTTGAACTACTGTTAATACATACAAATTTTATGGGCTGTTTTGTTTGTTTTGATTTATAGGTGTGACTATTCAAATGAGCTGTGACCTTTAGGATGCGGTCGTGTGTGATCAAATATGATCATTTATTTAATCAATTTATATCGTGACATCATAGAGATGGCTTTTCCATTGTCCCTCTCTTTGCGATGATCTGTATCTTCTTTATGTGACATCTTAAAAGTAACACATTATACACAATGCGCATTGTTCTTTTATTTGTAACAGATCCGAGTAGCTCTAAAAGCTTTATTAGGGACCGTTCTGTCGGTGATTTGTGGTTAATGAAGTGAACTAAAGGCACGATTTATTTACCTCGTATTTGTCAGCAAAAATATATGCAGTAATTGTTTCAAAGTCATAATTTGCTGTATTTTTTTAAATATTATCTGCTGGATACTCCATCGACATAATTTATACGCCTCTTCAAGGTAATAAAAAGGTGCATCATTTTGCACTTTACCGGTTTTTTCAGTCTGCTATTATTATTTTTAGTATTTAAATATTTTAATTATATATTTTACTAGATACGTTCGAAACAGTTATTTTTTTAGTTATCACATTAATTTAACACGCTGACGGACACACAACGTCTTGAAAATTTACTTCAAAGATGAGTTATTATTCATTCAATTATATCACAATTTTATGAATCGGGCTAGACAAATTTGAGTTGAAAACATTATCTTGTAATATTTTAATATTTTCTACATCTTCAAGTGCTTTTCAGGTTAAAATTACAACTACGCTCAAAGACATGCCTGAGATGGCAATATCCTGAAATTATCATTCAACCAACAACTTTCATTAATATTTAATCACACATTCTCACCACCCACTACTGAACCCAACACACTCTGGACTAAAGTTTCTTGCAGTCTCACGCCAGAATGGCCGGCATTTGTTTTCCAACGCCCACTTAGCAGTCTCGCCCACTTCGTCATATTTCCCTAACATTTCCCCACCCAACCTGATCTCAAACCCCATTGGAAGCATTTCAACCCGCGCCTCACTTGCTTCGCTTAACAAAGCTGCTCAACAGAGCTTGGCAATGAAACTGCTCCGTCGAGCTCGTCTGTTGAACTGCTCAGCGACGCCCAGCCGCGCGACAAATTCGTCGCCGCCCGCTAGTTGAGCTGGGCGTCGTCAGAGCGAGCTGCAGGCACCTTAATTAAGAGTCCGCGGAATAATTCAATTATCGGCGCCCCGACCACGTCGAGGAGGCCGTGATCCTGGCAGCGCGCGGGAAGGGGAGGGGGAGAGTGGGGGGGGGCGGATGTGGTAGACCGGGGGAGGGGGAAAGGAATGGAATAATAAGGTGCTGGAGCAAGAGAAAAGGTGGCAGAGAATGGGAGAAGAGGTCGAAGGACTCAATAGAGGTGGGGCAGACGAGAAACTGCATGAAGCAGGAAGGTGATTCACAAAGAAGAAAATTACAGAGGAAAGTGATTGGAAGGTGGAAGTTGTTGAGGAAGAGTAAAGTTGTCGAGGAATGGGCAAGTTATGGAGGAAGGGGAATGTTATAGAGGAAAGGGAAAGTTAGGGTGGAAGGAGAAAATTGAGGAGGAGGGAGAAAGTTGTGAAAGAAGAGGAAAGTTGTGGAGGAAGGGTAAAGTTCGAGAGGAAAGTGAAAGTTATAGAGGAAGTTGAAAGTTGTAGAGGAAAGGGCAAGTTATGGAGGAAGGGAAATGAAAATAGGAAGATGAAACCGACAGGGGAAGGGGAAAGTGATAGTGGTCCAGCAATGAGAGAGAGGAAAGTTTATGTGATAAAAGAAGATACGAGGGACGGGGAGGGAAGATTATGGAGGAGGAAATATGGATGATTTAATACAATGATTAAGATGGAGAAAAGTTGGAGGATAAGGAAAGCTAAAAGTAATAGCAGAAACTGTAATAAGAAGCATGCAATGATGAAGAAAGTTCAGGAGAAAAAGGAATACTGCATGTGGAGAGTGAATATGAAAAGATGGAGACGAAAAGTTATTTTTGAGGAAAGTGAGAAAGAAACCTTCTATTTAAACCCAGTTACATTTAAAGATCACGAGAAGGGGACACTTTCTTCCAATCCCCAGCTTCGATACGATTTGAGTTTTTCATATTAGAGCTCTTGATTAGATGACAATGTTTCCATATCCCTCGAGCTCGCAACCTCCAAGTACCACAATGCTGAAATTCGAGTATGTTATGAGACGATAATTATGAATAAAATTCAGGTGTAAAGTGAGAAAAAATGTTAATGAAAGAGACACGAGGGAGAATATCGAATACGTTCAGGAGAAATCATGGAAGGGACTATAATTGATGAGATGGCCAAGAAACTTGAAGAGGAAAATGAGATGGGGGAAGGAAATGTAGGTGAGTGGTGATGGCGAAGGGGAAAGAAGGCACAAAATATGATGAGATGAAGATGTGAGAATTTAGGACGGCAATGACAATAAAAAGAAATATGAGGCAATGGCAAACATAAGAAAAGGGAAGAATTTGAAAACCAGCGGAGATAAGGGACGAGAAAGAGAAAACGTTGAAAAGATATAAATGAAGTTGAACGGAATGAACCCAAACAAAATGTAACAGTATAAAAGTAACACAATCAGAAGAAATAGGGCAAAATTCTACGAAAGGAAGTGTAGTTGAAGATGTTAAAGAATACTCAATTCACAAATAAGGTAAATAATGATTATTTTACAGACAAAAGTGTTACTGATACATTGACGAGTACATGTACGCCAAAAATACCACGGGAATAAATCAGGTATTGGTAAATACCTAAAAGAAAGGTGTAAAATAAAAGCTTCAAACGAGGTAACACAATCGCAATAAAATGGTTACCATCAGATACAGTGGGGTGAACACCAGCCGAAAATTACGCTGGACGAAGTCAGCGTGCCAGAAAGGTTATTATCGATAAGATCAGATCTAGAGAGAAATAGGACGTGAACACAAATGGAAAAGATCTTATCGAGAGAGCAAAAACGAACAAATCTAAACCATTGTTAAGTAAAGCACCACGCTCTCAGTGCACCAAAGTATCCTTCTAACCACGCAATCTAAAAGTACAAAAGCGTCTCTATTTCCCTGCTTTCCTCTAAAGCACAGAAACATAAGAGAACAGCACTGGAACTTGGGTCGCAGAAAATGTAAACCGAGGGACTTCTTGAACTACAGTCTTCGGGCCGGATTAGTCATGACGAGATTTTATCAGGCCCGCAAGGATTCTAGAAAAAGGAAGTGTAGTTGGTCTCTAGAATAAGTAGCGGAAAAAATTATGCAGGTAATGAAAATACAACGTGACAATGAGTGTTGTACTCTGTATTCACGACGATTTTATGCCTTTGTATTCTCTCTTTTCATGCGAATTGGTGTGTCCACTGTGTCACTGTGGTGTGGCTTCACTTCACAAAGTATCTTATCTGGATCTGAGAAGGAAGTGCATTAACAGACGCTTATCAGTGTCATTCTGTCTCTCGGAGAGCTCAATGCAGAGTAATTAACAGTGGAGCACAGAATTAAATGCACAAAAAAATAATTGAAGGAGCTTTGTATTGCTTCATTATATTTAATTAATATTCTATCAGTTTGTAGTAAACTATTTTTCATTATTTCACGCATGTCAAGGGGAAAATAAACTAAAGTTTTTACGCATTTTGGGAGAGACTAGATTGAAAGAGAAGTCTGATTTTCAACTATGTGAATACGCATGGTCACGGTTTTGAATATAAACTAACGATAAGAGTTGAAATGCGAAACTGTCACATAGGGGGTTAGGAAAGTTTACATCAATATCTCAACCTAAGTCATTGTTTGAAAGAGGGAAAAAATACTCTGAGGTCCGTTCTTACACCCCCGCCTTCGAATGCAACTGATGAGAACGCAGCTTATTGCTTGTATGTCACTTCAAACTTAGGATTTATACAACCATCGTCATAGTCATCATCATTATAATTGGTTAATAATTGTATGTGTAATACCAAAAATGTTTCGCACTGTTACAGTCTCATTATTTTGTATTTATAAGTAGGTATTGTCGCAGATCACCATGTCTGCTACTTAAAATAATTTTTTAAATAAAACTGTGTGAAATATTGAATAATGTATGCACATTCTTGGCATGTATGGGCGTAATATAAGCATTGGTTCGGAGGGGACAGATAACAACACGCGAAGACTTTTCCCAGAACGCGTAGAAGAGGAAACCAGATGATGCAAGATGGGTTCAAAAGTTCATTATACAATAAAACACAGGTAAACAAACATGTCTCAGACGACCTCGAACACATGTTCAATCGTACGAAAATCGTTACTGCATTTTGCTGTATCGATCTCAGTCGTCTGGATCAACAAGAAACCTTCATTAATTACATTGTCTTGACTTAAAAAAATTGAAAATTTCTATTGTATATTGAAGAAATTAAAATGACTTTACCCGAAAACCATAAACACGAGAATAGAGGAGAACTGAAGGAAGTTAACCTCACGGAGAGTTAGTGAACTGGGTGGTGATGCTATAGCTGATAAGGGTGGATGGTCCTGGGAACATTGGAGGAAGATTATGTGAAATGTACCGGAATAGAGATAGGAGTCAAGCAGGTTCAAGGTGTCTGGGACGAAGAAGGCTGGAGAAGGACAAAAAGTAACGGTCAGAGTAAACGACCAAAAAATGCGGGTTGAGAGATAGGGCGAGAGAAAGCGAGAGACAGAGTGGTGTACAGCAAAACAGACACAGAAAATAAAGCCATGAAAGAAATTTGTAAAATAGTAACAAAATATTATTGAATTGGTAGGGCCCGTGCACACAATTCTCGTTCTAAGGCATTGTTTATTAAGTTAAAATATCGTAACTTGAAATAACAATTTCTAACAATCTGATTTCGAACTGTGTGATTCGTCTAATAGTTTTGGTTTTGTTCTGAATGAACATTCTGGCGAAATATATTAAAAAACAATGCAAAACTTTGACTTTCATAAATCCAAATGTAATTTAAATAATCTTGAATACCAGAGATACAACAATGAAAACATGCAATGGGTTTCGAAATGCAGGAGAACATTCTTCAGTTTGTATCCTTTCCCATTCTTAAAAGTGGATGATGGGCTGGACCCCAACTTTTATATAGTCCGTTCTCCTTCATCCAAAAAATATATAGGAAATTTAATTGATTATTTCATGATCACTGGCGCGTTCAGGGATTTGCCTAATATTCCCGTAAGTGTATTGATTAACTGATTGTTTTAGGGATTTCGGGGACGTCAACTACCAGGATCATTAGCCCCGCAAGTGTAGTCCATGTTTTTGCTCAGGAGGGCGCGGTGATCTTTTCCTCGCTGAATGGCGAGATCCGGCACCAATCACTGTCGGCTAACGGTTTTTTTTCCCTCGCCAGTTATCTCCCACAAGCGTAGCACCGCCTCAGCCGGAACAAGCTCTACGCTCCAGACTGGTCTCCCGGCACGTGCGCTTGAGAAGTACGTGTTAGTGTAAGTGGTAAATCTAGGATAAGGAAGAAAAAAGATCGCACCGGTCCGTAGCCCGTTTGATAGGGTACAACTCCAGCATTCGCCTGGTGTTGATTGTAAAAACCACGTAAAGCTACCCATCATAACAGCCGGCCACTAGAATTCTCCTCCAGACAGCGATTAAATTCGACGTAGCTAACAAACAGTGTCGAAAATCCTGCCACCTTCGGAACTCGAACCTAGGACCTCCCAGTCACAGGGACTGCAATGTCATTAGTTGATGTTCTGAGCCATCTCTTCCGATCCGTAAAAGTAGTGCATGGTATTTTGTCTCGGGAGGAGCCTCTGGGGCAGTGAAATGTTGGTGGGAAATACCTGGTTAGGTAAACCCCTTTAGCAGACGGCAGGTCGGCGTCGAAACTCTTCATACAGAGGGAATAAAATCACCAGCACCTCCGCACGATAAACATGCACTAACTTTTGGCACTAACGACCATAGCTTCACCATACTTCCATAATCACTAATAATCATCCGTGATTAATCGCCAGTGCCCGAGTGATTCCGTGATCGTAGAAAGGGAGTAGCAATCTGGCTGGCAGAGAGCAGCTGAAGGAGGATGCTTGTTCTAAGAGCGAGTTTAGAAACGTTTGTGGGGAAGTAATAAGTGAAAGAGGATTATGGCTTTCATGTCATGACAATGGTTGTTAAAAATGGGTTTACAATAGCTGATCAGCCTGACATCTTGGAAGACTTTGAGAAGTCTTCGACTTCGAAAAATAGACGAAATTTTGCTTACTTAGCAAATATTGCGGTAAAGTTTTCATTTTCCATTTTTCCAGCAACGTGTAACATTTTTTCTTTATTTTCTTTTTCATGTTAGGAATCTAGGAAATCATGACTTTTGTGAAATGTTTATGAATTTCTGGGCCTCAGACTTTTTCATGGAAGTAAACTCCTGGTTTAGAATGTAAATGGGGAAATCGGCATCCTTGTTCAAACAATTTAAGGTATATTATCTGTTGTGTGAGATGGAGACATTGCAAATGAAAGATGATAAATAATAGTGTAAAAAGTCATTGAAAAAATTGAAAAGGGAAAATTACATAATGGTTAAGAAATAAGGAGAGTTCTTATTTCTAAAATACCGCCTCAGACGCAATGCATAGTCTGAATTGTCAAGTGAGAGAGCCATTGAACAATAAAAGAAGAACAGAAATAATACAGATAATGCGCGAATAAATATAAAACTGTACGAGAAAACAGAAGAAAAAGGAGAGAATTAAAATGACGAGGAAATGAGATACTGTGAGAGGTCGTGTAGAAAGAGCGTTATCTCTCAATGTAGTCAAACTGAGAGGAAGACGACATTCGTACTTTTTGTTCCAGTGATGAAGAAATGAGGTAGATAGAAGATTATTAAAAAAGGAAGCAAAAGTAAAATCAGGGTAAGAAAGAAAAGAAGGCAAGAAGGTAAGAAAGAAAGGAACTTTCGGCGCAGTTTTGAAGATGACCGAACTTGTGAGAGGCTTTATAATCATCTACCCTCTACTAAACTAGTCGCGGACTGTGAGTTTGAAATTTTATATCCCTGTGAACAATTACCTAGAAATAGGGCCAGTGTAGTTTAAAGTATCTCCCTTCTAAACCGTAAGGTTTTTCATTGTAACAATTTGAACACAGGTACGTGTCCACTAAAGAGAGTCAATCACTAATTATTGCCTTTCATTCGTTACTGAAAAACTTATGCAAGAATCCAAATATTTAGGCTGATAATGACTTTTAGAGAACTCACCTTTAATTGTATATAATAACGCGAACATAAAAGCCACCATATTTATACAATATTTCTTAGTTTTTATATCATCTTCGTCTTCTATTTTTCATTAAATTTTTTAAAACAATTTTTCCAGGATGGCCGAGACATTAAGTACGGCTGGCCGAAATTGTTAAGGCAGTAGTGTCATGGCGATCTCGAACTGAAGGATCGCGGGTTCGAGACCGTTCTCGGGCATAGTTACATTTGTGTTCACCACCTATTATCACGATATTAAATCATCGCAGATATCACACCGTTAAATGTAATAGTGGTCGTCTATGATCCAGATGTCAACGCGACCTTAAATAACAAAAAATATATATTCCCAAAACGTTTTTCCCAAAAACGTTCCCCTCCGTTTCTCAGTTTAGATAATAAAGCATACTGCATGTGGCTTCGAAACAAAAAAAAAAACTTCCAGTAATATTTCTTCTTATCCAAAATATATCCATTAATATTTCTTATCTTAAAAATTCCAATCTCAAAATTGAGGACTTAAGAGTTACCGCAGTCTCCTGGACGGGCGACTTTCTAGGAAATTCCCTTACTATCGGCGCGGAGCCCCAAGACGATGATGATAAAATGCAATGACTGGCAACGACTGAAGATGTCTAACTTTAGCAATATGAGAGTATAAATAGTACAGGATATTTCTAAGGCGGGCTCGTCGAACCCTCTCGTGTAATTCGTTCAAAAAAGTGTATATGTTATTATCAAGAGACAATTACTGAACACAGAAAGACAATTTTCTTCAAGGAATCAACTTTTAATCTCATACATTATATCACAGTTACAAGCATACTTTTATTTTCTATTCAGCCATCCTTTCTGACATCTTCAATGAATAAACGATTGAAAGCTAGTAGACTCTTACCGTCAATTCTATTCAGAACGTTTACGAAAAATAATGAATATTGACAACATCTCAATGCAAACACACAAACGTTTTCCTATATGGTTGAAAGGGAAAAACAGTTCAATAACTAAATGCACTATGGAAAAACTACGACTTCTACATAGGGAGGGTTTATTAATCATACACTGGAAAACCACAAAAATAAAGAAAAGTGATACAATCATTGTAAAATTCATGACCATGATGTAATGAGGGATGTAGTTCATAGGATTTATTCGGAGAATAAACAATTAAAATGTTACTTTCTCAACGTTTTAGAATCTTTTGACTTAATAATCAAAGCTAGTGTATAAAGAACAACAAGGTATGAAGCCAACATCAATAAATATACAATACATAAATGAATATACGCAAAAATGTTGTGATACATTTTCTATCATTTTGCATATTATATTTTTAATTTCTGTATCACTTTATTTATTAATATTGATGTTGTCTTCAAGCCTTGGCTATTGCACTCTAGGCCAGATAACGAAATTCAAATATTCCGAAACGTCGGCAAACTAATATATTAATTGTTTCTCCCCGACCAAATCCCGTGAACTACATCCCTCAAAAGTGATATACTTATCTTCTGCAATTGTTTCGAGAAACGATAGGAGAAACTACCTCAACAATTACATTAACTCTGTATGATGTAGAGCACATGAATCAAGTGAACTGAAAGCAGTATCAAGGTGGTGGGCTCCATGAGTTCGCTTCGTATTTCTAGGATTATAGAAGCGCTATGTTTATCTTCAAAAGGGCTTGGAATGTTTTGCGAAGTAACAGAATTGAATCGTTTATTTCAGAAACCCGTCAAACGCCAAAGTACAAAACACTATTTAGCGACGGATTATTGTTCCAGGAACATAGATACATCGTTTAGAGCATATTTATATGAAACAAATTCATGTGTCTACTCATTTAAAAAAAAATCGTTTGGAATCTGAAAAATTATGATACATATTCTCAGTTTTCTCGAAAGCGGAATTGGTCGTTTGACAGGTTTCTGAAAAAAACAATTCAGTTATACTCAAGTAACAAAGACCGCACGTCTCGTGAACAGCCCAATGTCTGTGAGATGCGCCCCGATTGCAAACGTTGTTCATCAGCCGGTTTGCAATATCCTTGCACTCAACAAGGTGAACTGCGAAGATCCTCGCAATTAGGGTAGTATTTCTTCAGGAGCAAAGAAAACAAGAGCCTTCCCGCGTGGATTCGTCTCTAGAGACAAACGAGCTCTCAGTCTGCGCACGTGTAGTTGTGTTACAATCAAGGACGCGTGGACTGGAAAGTTTACATGAAAGGGGGAGATAGAGAGAGAGGGAGGGATGGCGGAGAGAGTAAAAGAGAGAGGGGGAAGAAGGGAGGGAGAAAGATAGAAAAACAATTGCAGAATATAAATGGAAAAATGGAAATTGGAAAAAAACAGTTCAAAGAAAGACATGTAAGAAATAAGATGAAACAAAAAGGTAGTGCCTGTGCCATTTTCAACCGGAGATTAAGGTACCGACACAGAGGAAGAGAAAATGAACACGAATCAAGAGAAAGCTAATTATAAATGAAATGTATGAAAAAAAAAACAAATAAAAGCAGCAAATATTTCAAGCAAGCGAGACGAAAAACGAGATGCGAACAAACAACCAAGCCTTTGTATTCTGTTTCATATTTATCACAATAAGAGAAGCTCAGAGAACTGGGTTGAAGTATGTCATAAAATAAACGAAAATATAACGTAGAAATCAGGGAGGAAAGAGGAAGTTATGGCGCAAGACCCGTAAATAGTGTGGAACCACCTACCTCAGTTTGAAAATCCAGGACTACTATAGGAACATCTACTACGAAGAAAAGACATTAGAGGACGGAGGGAGAGAGACGGAGAGGGAAATTGAGAGAGAGCAGAGAGGAAGAGTGGAGAGGGAGAGCTGAGAGAGAGCTGAGAGGGAGAGCGGAGAGAGAGAGCAAAAGCGAAAGGGAAATAAAAAGGAGGAATATCGAGTTGAATTCGAGGAAACAAGTTAAAAAAAGAGGCGGAGGTCTGTATATTTTGAGCTATCTTCGACGCAGTGACGACGCCAAGCCGCGGTGCGGGTAGAGCGATGGGCAGGGAGGAGGAGGGTAAGGAGGTTGGGGAGGAGGAAGCTTCTGGGAGAGGTATTAATTGAGGGCGCCTCGGGAGGGTGGGCGCGCAAGCTGATTGCGAATTCAGAGTCAATAACGCCTGTGTTTAGGCGGCGCGGCGAGACGCGGCTCGGCTGCAGCCGGCAGCCCACGCCTACGTCTCAACCCTGCCCACGCCTCTCTCCCGGACACTACCCCCCCCCTTCACTCGTACCCCGTTCCGCCTCAGTTTAGACCCACATCCCACCCTGCCCCCACCACGACCCGACACGTTCCACCTACACCCTGCCTTCGCTGCACCGCCGCCCCTACTCCGCCTCCGCCCCGCCTCGCCCCGCCTCGCCCCGCCTCGTCCCGCCTCGTCCCGCCTCGCCCCACCTCGCCCCGCCTCGCCCCGCCTCGCCCTGCCTCGCCCTGCCTCGCCCCGCCTCGCCCCGCCTCGCCCCGCCTCGCCCAACCTCCCCCCTTCACCCCACCTCCACCCCGCCTCCATATCCACCGAGCCACTGCGTTTGCTCTGCCTTGCCTCTACCCCGCTTACTGGTTGAAGCCCATCTCCTCACCTCGTCCCCTCTTCCACTCTCACCCTCATCCCTCTTTCTCTCCAGTTTCCGCATTCCTCCATCTCTCGAGTCTATCCGCTTCTTCCTCTTAGGTCTCCTTCCACGCACTATCTTCGCCCCATCCCCGTTCATTTATGCTCTTTAAGTGCTAACTTCGTACTGTCCTGTCACGTCTTGCTTTGCATCAGAGCTAGAACCTCTCTCGCTGTTACTCATCGTGGAATCAATTTTACTCTGCCCGGCACATTCTCCATTTTCTTACCTTCGCACCTACTATCATCCTTTTCCTTTCCTCTATTCTGCCATGCCCGATCCGCATCCGGTTCTCCGGTTCCATACTTCAACTGCATTTATCTTTATTTCAGCCGACATTCAAAGCACTTTGTTTCCTCTCCTTTGATTAACCTCATTTGCTCCTTTTACTTTGTTTATATTACTCTTTCCTTAATTTTTCACTTTGCTATTACATTTTCCTCCCAATTTGCATATTTATTTTCCAATTTCCGTATTTTTTACACTAGATATTTTGATCTATCTTCTATCTGATCCCACATATTTTGCTCTCACATATTTCTTCCTCGAACAACATTCTTTCTTTTCCATTATTTCTTTAAATATTTCCATACCTCTTTTCTCTAGTTTCCTCCCCACTAATTTTCAAATCCTCCGACATTTTTTTTGTTTTTTTCGCCATTTGACCTCTTTCTCGCTCCCTTTCCAACTTCACAAGTGCCTTCGTTCAGCCATCTTGTCCGTTTCTGCCTTTGCCATACCTGCCCCTTCAGCTCCTTGCTTCCCGACTTTCGCCAACCGGCAAATCACTAGCTCTCTCCAGGAGCTACAACCGCTAATTAACTAGAAACTCTTGCAACTTCATCAAGTAGTTCCAACTTGGGATAAACTTTGGTAATTTATCTAAAAACTATTGAATAGCTTCACATTAAGGTACAATATTGACTCTTCACAGCTTTCAAATTCTGCACAACTAGCATTATCGACACTAAAGACTCATTAAGGTACGTGGGAGTATAATAAATTGAGTTTACACGTTTTGGAATCATGTTGCACATTGTACCAAGGAATAATTTATATCCACGAGTTGAGATAATTATTTAAGATGTATTTGAGGTCGAGGTCTTCTGGACACTTACCAGAAAAATACAAAAATAAATATAGAAAGATAATATTTTGTCTGTTATAATGCTTTTTGGTTTTGTTCAAAAATATTTAAGGAAAATACAAGAAATATCTTCTTGTTTGCCATAGTGTAAAGATAATGATCGCAAACTGAAAAATATATATTCTGTCATAAAAAATTAAAAATATCTTTAATCATTTCTAAATAGAAAGGAATATATAAAATGTATTATGTTCACTAATCATTTATTTATAACTTCCAATAGAAAAAAATAATTTAAAATAACTTACAACTTTAAATACGAAAAATTGCATGTTTTAAGGATAGAAACGTTGTTAAAACAATGTTCATTTAATTTAACGTTCGAAACCTTTTTACACAGCTATTCATTTGGTTTAATATTTTAATTTTTCTGCCCTTTTGTATGACAAACGTTTCTTTATTACGTCGCTATAGGGAGTTCCTTATTTCGATTATGTGTAACCATTGTCACAGAAAATGCTTAACAGTCCCTTATCAACGAACTAGAGAATTCCTAACGGACACCAGCGTCGTTTATTCCTTTTATATTTGCTTAGACAAAGATTTACTACTGTTTCTTCATTTGGACGTATATTATTAAAACCAGTATTGAATCCGTCGTGGCAGTTTCGTTTTTTAAGACTAATCAAATATATACAAAACAATTCAAAACGGTTCCATGCGTAATTGCAATGTTCTCTTAGAGCCACGCCTGTCCATACTCACGTAGATTTTTTTGTCGCTTATCGTCAAAATATGAATAATGACATCTTTCCGATGTAGAAAACAGTTGTGCAACCAGAGCAGCATAGCGAAAGAGAATGAAATAGTTCTAGAAAAAACATTTAGCCAACTGTGACTCTGCGAAAGGACAGAAAGCGCAAAGAATCTCTCCATTGGTTTTCTTTGAATAACAATTGGCATTTATATGCAATTGTTAAATGTGTGAATAAAATTCATGACATTTTAATCTAAATAACAATCCATAGAAGACAGAAAAGACCAGACCAAATGCTATTGAAGGAAAGGATAATACTAGTATATATATATATATATATATATATATATATATATATATATATATATATATACACACTTGTAATTATACTCATATCAGGTAGTTCTGTTCATAAATATAACTCTTAATTCAGTGTTAAATATATGTTATATTGATATCCTAGTTGGTTAAATATTTATTTCTTAGAATTTTGTCTTTATTGTTCCGATTTGACTGCTTTAGAACTGGCATCGCTATTACCACGCATGCAACAAACTTCATGTGACACTTTTCAACAGACACAGTCGAAGTTGTTCAAAAGGTTCGATGCGATACTGTCACCGTTAGTGAGCAGACGGTCACTGGGGATTCTTGAACCTGCTAAATATCGTTGCAGAAAGAGTTATCTAACTATTAGAGACTAAATATTAGTTGTAAAAGTGGTCCATCCTGTGCGGTTTTTGGGAAAAAAGCGGTTATCTTTTACTCTTATACTTTCTCTCTCTCTCTCTCTCCGACCTAGAAGTTTGTAACATTTTTTACTAACCATCCTGTATACTTTTTGGCACAAAGGGATAATTTGTACCCTCTCTACACTCCATAGAAGTTTGCAACATTTATTCCAAACCATCCTGTATACTTTTTGGCACAAAGCGGTAATTTGTACACTCTCTATACTCCCTAGAAGTTTGTAACATTTATTCCGAAACATCCTGTATCCATTCCACCTCACATTACATCAATACATCTTTCGACGCAGGCTTTAACCTCTGACGTTTACCCCCACTCCAACGTCTTCATTTAATTCTTCCCCCACCTCCCTCCACCCACGTCGCTCATTACTCCCACAGCGCGCCTGCTCCTTCCACGGCAACGCACTGCGGCTGGCGGTGGCATCTCGCGTAATAGGGCTGCGAAACGCGCCTTGGCGCGGAGGGTGGGGGGTGGGGGTGGGGTCTCGTCTCGCTCACACCTCCCACGCAACCCTTCCTGCCCTTCCAAACGCCTCGCTTCCGCCCACATCGCGGAGAGACGCGGCGCATTAATTCACGCGGTACCTCCCAAACACACCACGATCCAGTCGCGTGTGGAAGGGAGGGCAGATTTATGTGCTGTAGGTGTTGTGAGTTAAGGAACAATTAAGAAGACAACAGTTCTTATGAACAATGCAGGTTTATCATTCCGAGTTCAAACGCATAAACCAAGTACAAGCCAGTTCGCCGTTTTCCAGAAAAGGTCCCTTTTACAAACCTGGAGAATCACCGTTACCAACTCTGCACGTCAAATGGCACCTTGGCCCCTCGTCGCTCACTGCGCTCGTTGGCTCCACTTGGACCGTCACTGTCCCCGGCCCCGCGGGCGGCCGCTTTACAGCTCCCGGGCCTGCGGAGCGAGTCTCTCTTTTTCCCGCGCCGTTCCAGCTCAATGGCGGCCCGGACGCTGCCTCCGCCCTGCCCCCTAGCGGTGCCTCCCAGCACTTTCCATTGCTGGGCCCAACGCCCAGTCGGCCGGTGCCTGTGTGCCACCAGCCTCTCCGGCGCGCTGCTGGGCCGCTGCCACGGCCCTATCTGTTTATGCCGTAACAGTAGGTCGTCGGTAACCCGGATCGACTGACACCGAGAGCGGTGGCTCAGGGCATCAACTGATTTCCCTGCAGTGTCTCTGAACGGGAGATTCTGGGATTCAAGTCTCAACGGTGGTAGAGTTTTCGACAAGCTAGATCGAGTTCTGTCGCTGTCTGGAGGAGAATTCTAGCGGCCAGCTGCTCTGGTCGGTAGCTTTCCGAGGTTTCTCCCGTCAATACCAGCAAAGTGCCAGAGCAGCACCCTAACATACGGGCCACGGTCCGCGCGCAAACATTCCTTCCCATTTCCTGTCCTTACCCCTGACACACACTTACATGCACTACACTACCACACATACTGAGAGACCGCTCGGAAGCTTAGAGCTAGTCCCTGCTTAGGGCAGTGTCTCGCTGGTGGGAGATACCTGACTGGAGAAAACTCCACTAACCGACAGTAGCTCGGCACCGGACCTCGTCATTTAGCGGGGCAAGACCGACCACACCGACCCTCCTGAACAAAATCATTCATTTCAGTTACGGGACTAATGACCTTAGCAGATGACGCACCCGGAATCTCCAGACAGTCAATCAATAAATTGAATCAACTGAGGCCGGAGACGATCAAAGAAATCAAAAATATGGGTTATCCCGTGAGGCGGAAATGAAAAAAGGGCATCGTCTTACCATACAAATGTTTAATCGAGGATAAACATTATTATCAACGCTTTTTTCCGTAAAACATATTGTAATACGTACCTACAGAGTATACAATATACATCAATAAAACTTAGTTGAATGCCCAGGGCATCTTCCTCTTGCGCGGGCCACTACATCCCCTCCCTTCTCCTCCTTTTCCTTTTCCTTCCACCCTTTCCCTTCTCCATTTCTCTTCTCCATTCTCCTCTGCGAATTGCTTGTTGGTGGAAGCATGAGGTTGCCAGATGTGGTGATGACAATGAACTCGACCGCTGGCAAGTGAGTTCGAGTATTATATCTTCTGAGAATAGCAATTTCTCATTTGAAAAACAAAGCTTCAACTACTATGCTAATATTTTACATTTTTTTTCAAAACTAATCCGGGTTAACGATTTTCGTCTGTACTATACTTTGGAATTATGATGTTGGATAGACTAAATAATGTTTTATGTTAACGCATGTGTTTTAAGTTGTTTTGAAGACTTTTTTAAAATTATGTGTTATTAATAGTGTTCATTATGTTGGCTGATCATTAATCAATAATCGTATAAATTTCCTGACTTACTGTTTCTTTTGTTTTTCCGAGAAATTGCCTTTCCGATCTAGTGAACGCTATTCACAGGAGACACTTGAGTTCCAGCAGCAGAAATTATGGACTAGCATATTCTAGCCTTTAATGAACGCGTTGAGGTGTGGAAACACAGGCAGGAAACATTTGCAGCATTCAACATGTTGAAAGAGACGAGTTAATATTCTACAGAAACGCGGACTGGTATTAAGTACCAAGAAGAAATAGAATTACAAATCCCATTTCTTTTGTCAGGCACAGAGGAATTGCGTGCAGAATAAAGTTACGTATTGAATTTTCTGCAATCACATGTTCATTTACAGGTAGAACCTTCTTTTTGCTCCGACAAGTGACTAGACTTTCCAGAACGAACGTCATTTCCGAGTTACTAAAGTAACAATTTCCTTGGAATTTTTGTCCGTGTTTTCACTACTATGAAAATTAAAACTATTCACAGAATGTTTTTCCATTATTTTTTTCGGTACATGAAACATGCATTTAGAGTTACTACAAAGACTTCTACGAAGTTAGAAACAAATGGTCACAACATTTTCTATAATTCTTGATCTCTTTGTCACAGGTGCCATTTATACACGCCGCCTACAGATTTATAAAGTAATTTAAATTAAATGAGAGATATAATAAGAAATAGAATGTGTTATCCGTACACAATGATTTATTGACATGATACTCAAAAAAGAGTTTCGTTACATGAAATATAAAATTGAAAATTACTTAAAGGTATATTTCTATCCAAAAGAAGGACATATACGTATTTTAAATACATTTCAAAGAACTTAATAAGTCGTTTACGTTTGAAAGGCAATGCACAATATTAATAACATTAAATAACTTAATTAAAATGTTTTATTTTTCGTAATCACTCGTTTATTAAACACCTTTAATAAACATACGATATAATAGGTTTCATCCGAAATATACGATGTCTAATAATAATACAGCTTTTTTTATAAAAAAATAAGATTTGTCCTATTTAGTGACCGTTTCTTTAAATGCCACTTTCTCGCAAACCAAGCGTGCTTGCTCCATACAGGTTTCACCGTATAATAATCGTGTGGAAGTTCATTTTAAATGTATTCAATTTCCAAGAAATAGCGAGAGTATGTAATTGACAGGCCCATTAAAACTCGTCCATACACCGCAAAACCACGTCACACGTAAAACACGATCCATAAAATACTCCGATATTCACCAACGCGATCCATCTCACCACGATCAACAGATCAATACACACTCCGTCACGCTCCTACCTCTTGTGACTCTTCTCTCAGCCACAAATTGCTTCCCAATTCCTCCCTTACCACTTTCTCCTCCTCTGCCATATATGACTTCCCATTACTTCTCATTCTACTTCGTCACCATCTGCCACGATAAATTTGAAACTCCTCCAGTGGCACGTCGTATCGCTCCGCCACATACGATTACCCGTTTCTGACCATACCACTTTTTGTCGCTCCCTGTTCTGGAGGTACAGGGTTAGTTTGCCGATTATGGCAGGGATGTCGTCACTAGCTTAATAGCTAGGTCAAGTCCGCGAGCGGTTTGGAGGAGAGTTTTATCGCCCGACTGCTCTGATCGGCAGTTTTCCGAGATTTCTCAGATCAACACCAGGTAAATGCCAGAGCAGGATCCTAACAAACGGACCGCGCGCGATCTTTCCTTCCTCTTCCTCATTATTTCCCCAGCCCATACTTACACACACTTACACTAACATCCACTACAATAACACTCATGAAGGGAGACCAATCTGGAGTCTTGTCACGGCTAGGGCGGTACCCCGTTGGTGGGAGGTACCTGGTTGGGGAAAACCCTGCTGCCCGACGAGTAGGTCGACGCCGGATCTCGCCATACAGCGGAGGAACATCATTGCTGCCTCCAACGATAACAAACATACACTACACAACCATAACTAATGACCTTAGACATTGACACGTTCGGAATCACCAATCAATCGTCTCGAACCACTTCTAATGATCTTCCAATTCTTCACGTTCCAGCCTCCTATCCCATCACGTCGATCTAGGATACGCCGTGCTACTCGGTGTTGCCTTCAATATCCCACCTCGCCCTTTCTGGCACCCGACCTCGCCATACTGTGGGGAACATCATTGCTGCCTCCAATGATAACAAACATACACTACACAACCATAACCAATGACCTTAGACATTGACACGTTCGGAATCACCAATCAATCGTCTCGAACCACTTCTAATGATCTTCCAATTCTTCACGTTCCAGCCTCCTATCCCATCACGTCGATCTAGGATACGCCGTGCTACTCGGTGTTGCCTTCAATATCCCACCTCGCCCTTTCTGGCACCCGACCTCGCCATACTGTGGGGAACATCATTGCTGCCTCCAATGATAACAAACATACACTACACAACCATAACCAATGACCTTAGACATTGGCACGTTCGAAATCACCAATCAATCAATCAATAAATCAGTCTCGATCCGCCTCAAATGACCTTCCAATTCCTCACGTTCTAGCCTCCTACCCCATCACGCCGGTTTAGGATACGCAGCGCCGCACGGCGCTGCTTTCAATATCGCGGCCAGCCTTCTCTCGCACTGTCCGTAATTTTCCTCCTCCATCTCCGTTTTTGCCGTTCTCCTCTTTATTTTCTTCCCGATTGTTCACATTCCGCTAGGGTATTTTGCATGAAAAACACGTTATCGGAATAAAAACGATAACGACTAGATGGACTCGTGAGATTAATCCAAACTTAGTAAATAGCCATTGTTTTAACAGTCTCATACCAAAGCCATTCTACCCGGAAAACTCTAATGGACGGAGGTTGCAACGCTGGACCCCAGTAAGCATAAGAGACAGACTAATAAAATGATAAATCACTTGTTGTATATGATAATTTATATCCATGTAATTAAATACTTTATTTCAACATTACATAAAAATCAAAGGAAAAAATCAAACTAGAATTAACAATATTTTTATAAAAGAACGTAATATAAAAATATTCTACTGGTCTATTTTGTAGTTATATGAATGTATAATCTAATTTTCAGAAAGTATGACTCACTATTTCATTTCACGTAGTTTTGTTATCAATTAAAATTTCAACCCATAACATCTATTGAATGGTGAAATTTTCAGAGTTCACATTTTGCATGTAATATTCTAAAGAAAAATTCCAATGAAATAGGTTAATAATTACCCTAATAATTAGCATTTTAGTGAATGTAATGATTTCCCCTCCAACAACACCGCAATTATAAGGTTATGTGTCGATAGTTCCTTATAAATTTTTCAAAACTAGCATCTGTTCTTAACACACAAGTATTAACTAAAGAGTGTGAAATTAATTATGGTGGAAAATAGAATGAGGGATAGAGAAAGGGACCTCATTCCCTCCCCCTCAGAAAAATCTCCTAGAGCTCCTTTTGTTTACAGGCAACTACTTGCATTGGCCGTGGTATTACACGCGCTACTTTTCTAGAACAATGACCTTTCTTCTCTCTCTCTGGTACAATAAACAGTTGAAGGAGAAAGCTCACAGTGAGCACTGATGACAACATTCCGAACACATATTCACTGGCGTGACATAAAAAAAATCTTTTGAAGACGAGAACGTCTATCCGTTATTTTCTCCAAAAATCTAAAGAAATGACCGAAGCAGGTAACGATCTATTACAGGAGATACCTCGAACACATGAGAAAGTTAGAACGCAAATTATTGAGAACGTTGCGAAGGCATGACTGATTATCCAGAGATTGGCATTGCTTCATAAAACCTTGTGGGCGATTAACACACCCATTCTACCCGCATTTCTTTAATCCATCGTTCAAGAAATGTTGCACGAGTAATATCGAGACTGTCTCTTGGCAATAAATCGGGTATGTGATAGCCATTACGCTATAGTACGTGTCCGTCACAAAACGTATTGCGTACGCACGGATTCTGTTCGCATCGCATACCATTTTCATTCACTGCCACTTGCCGTGTCCCGCTTGGCTATACCAACCTCTTTTTGAATTGGCTGGAACTTGCATAATGCCAGCTTTGTCCCGTCACGCCGATCTAGGATACGCCTCTCCGCGCGGAGCTGCGTTCAATATCCCACCCCGCCTTTAGCGCAACCTCCGGAATTTTCCTTCTCCATCTCCCTTATCATTCCATACCTGATTTTCGCCATTCTCTTCGTCTCTACGTGTCTTGCTGCTTACCCTCTGCCAAAATCCACCATTTCCGTACTATAATTAAATTAAATTGACGTCTTATTTTACGAGACGAGACTCTGGCCATCAGGCCCGCTCTTCCGTCTGACCACGCAAATTTCGCTACACTCCTTTCACCCACTAGTGAAGAAAGAAGGTATCACTTGGGCGACGAATCAGGCGATTTGAATTTAGCTCAGAGGCGTCATTTAGGCTTGAGGATCTTTTACATGCAGGAAATCTGCTAACATGGGACAGTCGGCTTTACTTCCCCTCCAAAGGAAGGCGTACGAAGAAATTTATTTACCCTTAAAAATCCATTCGGGGTTTGAACCGCCCAAGTGTAGCATACCAGTTCTATACGCTAACTGTTACACCACCGTCACCGCCTATTTCTTTCATACAATCCTCCCCTGACATTCCCATATTATTATTAATTTACCACAATTTTCCAATCTGCCTGTTCAATATACGCTTTTTTAGTATTGAACTTGTATATTCCATTATAGTAATTTGTTTCCAACTGTTGCACCCCGCCTTTCGCGCATCCTCTCTCTCTCTTTGTCAATTTCCCCTGCGAGTAAGTTTCCATTTCATTATTCCTTGCCTACGATTTCCAGTTCCGCGATTCCCGACTCGCGTCTCCTATATTTCCATTGCTCACATTCTCCTCGAGGTCGTGCTCGACGTCGCCTAGCAACATTCCATTCCACACTATCTCCTTCGCTCGCTCGCTTCTATCTCGCTCCTATGCGCGAAACCGGATATGTCGGTAACGGCGGTGGGGGTGGTGGTGGCGGCGGCGGCGGTGGTGGTGGTGGGGGTGGTGGTGGTGGTGGTGGTGGTGATGGCGGAGGCGGTGAAGGCGGTGGTGATGGCGGTGGCGGCAGGGGTGGTGGCGGCGGAAGAAGTGGCGTTGGCGGTGGTGTGGGCGTTTGCGGTGATGGTGGTGGTGGTGGTGATAGCGGCGGCGGAGGTTTCGGCGATAGTGGTGGTGGGGGTGGTGGTGATAGCGTTGGCGGTGAGGGCAGGGGCGGAGGCTATGGTGGTGGTGGATGGTGAAGCGGTGGTGGCGTTGGCGGTGATGTCAGTGATGGCGGTGGTGGTGGCGGTTGTTGTGGTGGCGGCTGTAGTGGCAAGGATGTTGGCTGTGAAGGAGGTGGTTTGGCGGTGATTGTGGTGGCGTTTGCAGTGATGGTGGTGGCAGCGGTGGCGCCGGCAGAGGCGGTTTCAGTGATGGTGGGGGCGGTGAAGGCGTTGGCGGTGATGGCAGGGACAGATGCTTTGGCAATGGGGGGGGGGGTCGCAGGGGCCGGGGGAGGCGACGGCGTGTGCGGTGATGGCGGTAGTGGCAGTAGTGGTGGCGGCAGTAACGGCGTTGAAGCGGTGGCGGGGACTGTGGTGAGGTCGGAGGTGGCAACGGCAGGGGTAGTGGCAGTGCTGGCAAATAGCGAAGTGTACGACAGAGATAGAACCGGGTGTGCGAGCGGCAAGCAGAGCTGAAAGGGGTGGAGGCGGCGGAGGCTAAAGGGGCACCTCCTGACTCTCCATTACGCGCTTCGCCGTTCTCCAGCGACGCCGCGCCCTGTAATCTCCGCTCCCGCGATCATCACGGCGCTCATCGCGTTGCAGCAGAGCACTTGCTCCCGCACGGGCGCCCCGCCCCCTCCGACGCCCGCGCCACTTGAGGCACGCCCACCGACTCGCCTCCTCGCGGATTCAACCACCTCCCGTCCCCACCGCCCTTCCCACCGTCCTTCCTACCGCCCTCACCGCCGCCCTCGCCGCCGCCCCCAACGCCGCCCTCACCGCCGCCCTCGCCGCCGCCCTCGCCGCCGCCCTCGCCGCCGCCCTCGCCGCCGCCCTCGCCGCCTCCCCTCGCCGTCGCCCCTCGCCGCCGCCCTCGCCGCCGCCCATGTCGCCGCCCATGTCGCCGCCCCCGTCGCTGCCCCCGCCGCCGCCATCAAATATATACCACACAAATATATATATATATATATATATATATATATATATATATATATATATATATATATATATATCAACAGAGGAAATAGAAGGGAGTATTGTCATAGAAATTTAAAAATGAATATCTTTCTAGTACTTCGCTTTTCAAAGCACGTTCAAGCACACTATTTTATCGAAATCAAACTTTTTTGAAGAGTTGCAAGATTTCTTAACCCCCTTTTATGTTTCTTTAAACAATGTCTTCATATTCCTACTGTTTAACAATATCATCTCTCTAACACTTTTCATCATCACAAACCGTCTACGAACCGTCCTCTCCCACAAACTCTCACATTTTGTTCTTTATCTAAGCAAAACGACAATAAGTAACATAGTACTACTTGAACATAATCTCTATTTGTTTACCATCGAAATCGACATCACTTTTATATCTTTCCTTTCTTGTTTCCCAATAATTCCCCTACTTTAATCTTCTGTTCGTTTACAGTTATTATTTTTTCCATTTCCTTGGTGTAAAGTTCTTTATTACTTTCTATCTGAAAATTTCCTCATCTTTCCATCACATGCTTCTAAATTTTCTCTTTGAAGCTAAAAATTTATTGAATTCATCCTTCTTCTTTAACCAGTGTCTGTTATTATTCAACTATTTTCCCACTCTAAATATTGCTATAATATTTATATTTGACTTCTTCAAATTTCAGAGATCCGAATACTGCTTTATTACGACAAAATGCAATATTTATATAGCGAAAATATTTTATTAGAAAATATTAATTTCATTGCCGTCTTGGCAAGAGTCAATTTTTCTAATTTGTTGAAATTTGTTACTGCTTTTTTCAAGTATTTTCAACTAGTGAAAAATCTCTCCTAACATTTATTTTTATAAAGATGTTACGCATTAATTTCTCTACAAACATATCGTGAAAGTGAAATAACCACTGTAAAATGTTTTAATACAATACTTTACAATCTTTAATTGAATTGAAGAACAGTAGAATACAAATTATTATGTAGTCTGTGATGCCTTGGCTTAATAACTGTCAAATGAAATATCCAAAACCAAACACAAGAAAAATATAGATTATTTAATTCAACCTGTAATTGATTTTGGTCATGTTCCACTGCTGTTACATTCATGTCAATACACATTAAAAATTCATTTTTCTAGTATTTCAAGTTAAATGGTCCAAACATTAATAAATCAAAATACCGGCATAAAATTTCTCATAACAGGAAAATCCATTTTAAGTTTTATTTCTTGATTTGATATGGTTAGTAATATTACTTAATTTGATTAGTTTTCAAAATATTCGCATTGCCATTAAAACAATACATGGCATTCTATCTGCATAACATACCTTTAATTTTCTCCCAGAATATCTTTACCATCTTCCATTTTTCATTTCACATCTCTTCTTTTCTCTCCTACTGGTTTCGAGCTATTTCAGTCTTTCCTGATGACCTATTTCTCTTGGATACTTTTTGTGTCGATTGTCCAGTTCATTACACCGAATAGTTCATAGGATATTTTATGCTTAAATACTAGCTTCAATTATTCTTGTCTTTAGTAGATAACATAATACATCCAAACATCACACGCAACATTTATATCGCGACGTATATTAACGTTACTGCACCACACTTCACACTTACAACAACATCAACACACTGTGGCACGGACGAATTGTGTATGTCGTTTTCTTAGAAGACAAGTGAATATCAGAGCGCGTTAGAGCAGCTGAGAGACTGTTTATCAACGTATATATGGAACTTCTTTGTAGAGCGCGTGATTCAAAATTACATTAGATAATTCATACCGCCAAAATTGTGGCAGTTTTAGAAAAAAATGACTTTTTATTTAAACTGGTCATTATTTTACAAAATTTATGTAATTTAAATCGAAATTGCCTTTTCTTAAGGTGACAGGCTAAATTTTAGACATGCATTTATTTCAATAAATACATTGAAAATTTTTTAAAAAATAATATTAAATTTCAAAACTGTTGATTTTATAAGACCATCTTTAAATAAGTACCGATTCGAACTATTATTAATTTACATCATGACCGGAAACGTTCGAAATGTTCATAAAGTGCACAGTGACTGCCATTGATTGAATTTCTCTTTTGAACTTTGGTTTCGTCTCCCAAAACAGTAAATCTGGTTCCTAGTTATTAATGTCAGTTTAAACTCCGGACATGAACGTTTCAGAGGCTATGCCGTATTCTAATTCGAGATGATATTCCGAGTCGAGTGATCTCGCCCCACTGCGCGCTCCCACTAACTTGCAGCAGTTGAGGCGGCGCGCCCGCGGGTGCTACGTGCTCTGCCTACGCGCCGCCTGCCCGTCGCTTCGCCCTTCACTTCGCTCCGTGGCAATCGGCAGCCGCCTTTGCCCCGCCACACTTTGACCTGCCTCGCCCCCGCCCCGCCCGACACGCTCCTCTCTGCCCCGCCCCGCCCCACCCCGTCCGAAGCAGCTAAGCCTCACCTCACCTCATCTTGCTTCGCCTCTCCCCGTCCTTCCAAAGTCTCCCCATCCCACCCCTCTCTCCCCCATCTCCCCGCCCTTTTCCGCTCCGACCCGCCACGCCTCGCCATGCTTCATCTTACTTCAACCCTTCTTGTCCCTCCCTCGCTCTCCGCCCCTTCCTAGTCCACTCCTCCCCCGCCCTTCCCCGCCCGTTCAGTTCCGCCCAGCTACGCCTCGCCTCTTCTTGCTTCAGTCCTCCCCGTCTCTCACAACGATTCGCCTCCCTGCTCCGTGATCCCCGGCCTCCTTCACCGTCCTGCTCCGTCCCGTTCCGTCCCAACTCGCCACGCCTCGCCTCACCTCGTCTTACTTCGCCTCTCCTCGTCCTTCCAAAGTTTCCCCGTCCCACCCTCTCTGCCACATCTCCTCTCCCTTTTCCGCTCTGACTCGCCACGCCTCGCCATGCTTCATCTTTCTTCACCCCTCTTTGTCCCTGCCTCCCTGCTCCTACGCTCCCCCGTCCCTGCCCACTCCTCCCCGCCGTTCCCCGCCCCGCCCAGTCCCGACCCACCACGCCTCGTCTCATCTTGCTTCAGTCCTCCCCGACTCTCACAACGAATCGTCTCCCCCGGCCCCCTTCCCCACCCTGTTCCGTCCCGTTCCAACTCGCCACGCCTCGCCTCATCTTGCTTCACCGTCCTCCCAACGCCTCCCCGCCCCTCCCACCCCTCTCCCACCCTTCCCTGCCCGCCCCATCCCGTCGCAAGCCGCCAGGCCTCGCCTCGCATCACCTTGCTTCGCCCCTCATCGCCCCTCCCAACACCTCCCCGCCCCGCCCCTATCCGCCTCTCCTGCCCTTCTGGATCTGTCCCGTCCCGTCCCAATCCACCAGGCCTCGCCTCGCTTCAACTTTCTTTGCCCCTCCCCGTTCTTCCCGACGCCTCCCCGCCCCTCCTCTGCCCACCCCACACATCCACCTCGCTACTCCGTCCCTGCTCCGCAGCGCCGCTCCCAGCTCCACTTCGCTCCGCTTTGCTTCGCAGCTCCTCTTCGCACCCCGCCCCGTCACGCCACAACTTGCCCGGACCTGGTCTACATGCCCACGGCAGGTCCCTCTCCACCTCGCTCCGTGGCTCACGGCATCAAATGAAGTCACTGCTGATGTGCCTCTCGCCGTGAGGCCTTAGGTTTGAGTCCCGACGGTGGTAAGGTTTCTGACTCTGGATACATAGGTAGGTCCAGTTCTGTAGCTGTCCGCAGGAAAACGTTAACAGCCCGCTACTCTGATCAGTAGTTTTTTGTGGTTTCTCTAATCAATACGAGGCAAATGCCGGTGCAGTACCCTAACAAGGCCACGGACAGCTCACGAACAATCCTTCCAATTCCTTGCCCGTCACTATCTCTTATTTATAAACTCATACTCTTAAATGAATTACACTACCACACGTGCCGGGAGACCGGTCGGAAGGTTAGAGCTTGTCCCGGCTGGGGCGGTGCCACACATGTGGGAGATCCCTGGTTGAGGAAAACCCCGTTAGCCGACGGTAGGTCGGTGGAGGATCTCCCCGTTCAGAGAGTGAGATAACTGCCATCTCCCGAGGGGGGGAAGCATGATCTACACTTACGGGACGTATGAGCTTAGCAGCTGACGCACCCGAAATCAGTAATCATTCAATCAATCGTCTTGCTTTTCCCCTCCCCGTCCGCTTTGCATTGTTTGTCCCGCTCCCCTCCACCTCACCCCGCCACGTGCCGCTCCGCCTCTCTCCGCCTCGTTTCGCCCTTCCCCGTCCCGTCGCGTCGCGTCAAAGCGACTCCCCGAGGGGCCCCGCCAACTGCCGCTGTCGAAATCGTGATCTGCCAGCACCAAGTCGCTTTGCCTCGGTCGTACTAACAGAAATTACCCTGTCAACGGATCCGTCTACAGCCATGCTCGCGGCGGGATGTTCCCTGGTTGGATGGTGGTGGTGGCAACGGTGTGATGCTGTTGCAATAGTAGTGGCAATGTTGAAGGTGGTATTTAATTGATTGAATGATTATTTAGTGTTCCTGGCTTGTCAATATCATGATCATTTGTCCCTTTAGTGTAGTTAATGTTTTATTTTTAGAGTTGGCGGTGTTCCTTCTCCATTGAAACGTAGATTCGGTGCAGACCCACACATAATCTCGCCGGATTTTCCCTCTTCATGTATTTCACCCAGCGAGGCACTGCTCCCCAGTCAGAAAAAAATCTAAGCTCTCCATATAGGAGGAGTATAGTGCACGTATATGCGTGTGTGTTAAGGGAGAGGAGGGGACAGTGATAACAAAAGAATATCGTTCAGCGGCCGTTACAGTACTGCTCGAGTATTCCCCTGGTATTGATCAGAAAACAATTAATAAACTACCTATTAATGCACGTAGCGTCAAAAAGAGTTCTTTTCCAGGCATTGACATTGATTGAGGCATGTCTAAAATCCGGTACACGCCAAACCTAGTGTCTCCTCGTTAGCGATTCTGCTTAGAAAATGGACACCCAGAGAGGAAACAAGAGGTTTGGGGCATTATATCCACAGGGGCCTCTTATTTCTAACAAAAACTCCGCTTTCACTCAAAACATTAATGGAGTTAATTTCTCCATACAACAGAAGTAACACTTAGCGGTTAATTTGAATGCAAATATATTTTAGTGTCGTAAATATTTTTTAAAAGATTGTCAAGCCTCGATTAGCTAGAGGCTTCACGTTTCCACGGCTGCACCTCCTTGGGGCACTGGGCAACGACAAAAGTGTCTTTGAGCCATCTCAACCGAAACTGGTGTTGGTGGTGGTGGTCGTTTTGCGATCATGGGGGGGGGCTGAGATACCGGTGGTAAGGAAGTGGAGATAATAAATTTGTGGTATTTGTGGTGCGATGAGTATAGTTAAGGGTTGTCGAAAATGAAATCTGAAAAAGTTAACCTATCGACTATCGAGGTATTTTGCACTCGTCGAATATCAAGAGAGTAACAAAGTTACCTCATGGTAAATTCAATATTGTTTTAATATATCTTTACCGAAAAATTCAAAATATTGTTGAGGGTTTGCTGATTGAACATTATTTTGAAATATTAATAATTTATTTTGCGATTTTAACAACATATTTTACATACAAATCTTCGACCACGACCAAGAGGTCTCGAATACCAAATCATGACATATTTAGAACAAATTGTACAATTCGTATTGTCTCTTTGACAAGATACGAATCAACAGTTTCTGAACTGATGAATGTCATCATTCTCGTTTTCCTCGCTTTAGCACAAATAATGTTGTCAATTTTATCTATAACGTTTACATTATCATCACTCTCACACGTTGCAAAGCAGTTTGAAAGTGTTACATTGTTTTCCCTCTCTGTAACAATTTTCTAGGATTTTTGAAGAAAATGTTTACTATCTTGGTTGTGCCACATTTGAAATGCATACTCTCATATATTATTTTATGCCAAGGACAGTTTTAAGTTGTTTTATTTGAGAGTAGGTACCAAATTTGAACTAATTTAGGCCCTTTGGGTTAACAGTTCTTAATAGAAAGAAAGTTTAAACATACATTTTTCTTTCTTCATTCACAGTTGTCGATTTAGAATAAACATAAATAAAAAAATACAAGACATATGTGGTCACAATTCCACTTATCGGATGATCTTTGGGGTTATTGTCAGTACACCCTCCAATATAGGTGCTAAAACCCAACACTCTCCGAAGATTTGCAGAGAAGAGCAGAGTATTTCAAGTAATATCAGGCGACGTAAAGAAAATGTGTGCATTTTCAAGCTCATATCATAGAACACAACTTACCATTCTTTTAGATTTATATAAAAGGGATAGAAACGAAAATAATCTAGTAATCCGATAGAAAGACTGTCATTAAATGCATTAATAAAAAACGTTTAATTTAGATCAATTTTATTTATTATAATACTGAAATGCATTAAGGAGGGAAACGACATTGTGCATATTTTTTGTTACAGCAACGTATCATGATGGAGAGAAATATATCATAAGTTCGAATTTTTATTTCAATATAATAACTTTGAATTAGAACCTGCCAATTAAAGTAAATTTGATAGTTTCATAATTAAATGACAGATTGCCTTGACATTTAATATTCTCTCAAATAAAATGACTAACTAAATATAATGTGCTAATATGTTTTATTTATAATGTAAAGAACATTATTAAATGAGTTTCTAGAAATATTCAGAGTGAAAATTACTAACTCAAAAAATAAAACCCAGATATTGTTTTATATAAAATTGCTTTGTCCTACTTCCTCTCATTTACTGAATGGCACCAGAAGAGAATAATTTTGAAAGTAGCGTTTATCTTGGGATTAAAGCCGCGAAGCTTAATTAAATTTCAAGCATAATATTTTCCGAGAAAAAGAAGAGAAACACTTCTGCTTAAATACAGGGCAGGCGCTGCCTATCTTATTTGAAACTACATTGAAGGTGTACGTTTCAAACCACAGACCGAAAATACTCCGCCAATTTCTCTCTTCTTTGGCTTATATGCAACCATAAATATATAAACATTAAACACAATGGGTTTTTGAATGACTTGTTTCGATGCAGGTATTGTTTTGTAGAAAGCTACTGGCTGGACCCGTGTGAAATTTCTTCAATGTGTAAAGTATTGTTTTAACTCTGGAATACTATGTGTTGTTATTTTTTGCTTGGTGCAATTCATGAATCAATTTTACAATTCCACGGGGAAAAAACTATAAAATAGGCGATTAGTAAATGGAAAAACGCTTAACAACTTTATTACGACAACAGATCTAATTAAACATTGAAGCCACTTTTATAATATCGCATAACTTTATCACTCTACTTGTCAAAGGCACGCTAAAGTAGGATTTCTAAATACCCTTACCATTAAGTACTTTTTTCTTAGAGATTCAACGCATTTATTTACTGCACGAAAACAAATAAACACACCAGAATATGACCGTATCAATGCACAAATAATAAATAATTTACCGCAAGATGATGTAACCTCCACACACCATTGATTAGTAATTTTCAGATTTTGACTCTTGACATATGTGATAGTACAGCGCAAGTGTAAGAGTGTGTAAGGAAAGAATGTGGACATGCTAAGGAAGAGAAAAATAAGTCTGCCCTCTCCCCGAAGTCCGTTTGTTAGGGTTCTGCTCCGGTATTCACTTCATAGGGTCGGTGAAATCACTGAAAACTACCGATCGAAGCAGCCAGCCGCTTGCATTCTTCTCCAGACAGCGACTTCAATGAAGCTACGTAGGTAGTGTCGAAAATCTTGCCGTCCTCTGGTCTCAAACGCTAGGACTTTCAGATAAGAGACTCTGCAGTGTCATTAATTGATACCCCGAGCCACGTAAACAGTTTTATAGGGAGGTACTATTTCTACATCCATTCCATCAATTGAACTTTTATATAGATTTGAAGTTATTGCTCGTATTATACCACCTAGGCCACAAAGTAGGGATCCTCATAAGGAAGTGAAATAGATTTTTTAAGTTTTAATTTTGTTGAATACTGTTTAAGAAACGAAACTTTTCATCTTCACCTTTCCTCTCAAAACTCGTGTGGCCACAAAATTCTCCTGCCTTAGAAAACTCATACAGGGACATACAAAAATAGTTTTACAGCCAAAGATGAAGCGTTTCTGTGTTATTCCTAATATATACTAGTAGGTTCCCATGATATTGAATCGCATGGGACGTGTGAAGCCGAATCCTTTTACATGTCTTAATATTAATTTATCATATTCATCTATTCAGGCAGGAAAAATAATACATTCTGTCTATAATGTATCCTCTCCCTAGTCAGACTTGGCCTGGCCTGGCATGAGCTGCTTTTCCTGATCTTATCTCTTCTGACATACCCTTTTCTCCTTTGCCTTAACGCCGAACCCACCGTGCTCCTTGCCGTCTCAATCGTCCTGTGCTGCGTTGCCTGACCTGGATACTATCCGCCTTACTGCCAGGTTGTGCGTGATGTCGACATTTAAAAAAATATTCTTCTTTGGATTCATCAAATAGAATAGCAAACAGAATGCATTCTGTCTAAAGGGCATCTTCGCCTTAGCCAGGCCTGTCGTATCCTTCTGTAACCTGTTCTTTTCCTGTCTTGGCCCGATCAAATACACTCTACTCCTTGCCACTGCCCTTGTCTTATGCTGCCTTGCGTGAATACTACCCGCCTTACCGCCAGGTTGTGCGTGTTGTCACCATTTTAAAACTAATAGTGCTATAAAAGTACAAACATTCTCGAATTATTTCTAGCAGCTCCTCTGTAAAATACTACTACATGAACCTGCAAACGTGTTATTAAACAGAATTTTTTCCACTCCAAGACCAAGAGAAAACTTGCGATCATTTATACCACCCGGCAATAAAAGTTTATCTCCCGAAAATTTTCAGTTTTGCAGCGCACGATTGCACTCACTAAAGGGTGAGAAAGTAAAAAATATGTATTTTCTATTATTAATAATTAAATAATACATACAAAAATGAACACCACGTGTGCAAACAACACCTTATTTGCTGCGATTGACAGAGTAATTTGCAAAAAAACGTGATCTAAATAATATATATGATTCTACAAATGTGTTCTGTATATCATAATAAGCAATATTTCAATTTATTTTAATTCTTCATGAATTTCATTTATGTGAATCGCAGAGATATGAATATCAAAAGGTAAAAAATAAAGAGGTTATATAAAAATAATGGATAACACGTATTGCATGGAATACGGAATAGTTTTTCTCTTAACGAACCTGTCTGTAATGTACAGTATCGTGCTTAATAATAGATGTATTGAAAAACGGACATATTCAGTGACATTTTACATGTGATAGAGCTTCAATCTAAACTAAAGCGCAGCTGGATAGCAATATTAATCAGCGCGCAAAGTGGGTTCTCCTTTGCACAAAAACAACTCTCAGTATAAAAAGGCAATCAGGCAGAAGAATAAAAACGTGAGATTGAAGATTGAGAAAAAATTAATATACTTCATGTCTCGGTAAAGTAGAGGAGATCTCTGCTCAATATGTAGATAATCCACCTTTTACTGAAATTGTAATAGTACTGAAACCAACCCTTTACATTTCTAAAGCAATTGACTCTTATAGCAATATATATATATATATATATATATATATATATATATATATATATATATATATATATATATATATATATTCTAACAGACCCACCTATCACACACACCTTGTACCTTCTGCACACACAGCCGCATGCACTGTAAGCGGGTTGTTAAGATATTATGCTCGTGAAGCGAGCTTAGAATCTCAGGAAGCAGGATCTTTGGGGTACGAGAAAGGTCTGAACCCTTGACACAATAAAAGTTACACAAATCACACATAAACGAGCATATAATTCACCCAAAATTCTGGCATGAGTTGATGACAACGAAAAACAAATCAAAAATAGAATTACACTTTCAAAATGATCAAATAAATACAAATAAGCAACCTTTACAGCCTATTCAATAAATGAACACTTAATTTTGTTCAGAACCAATTTTCTGAAGCAATTTCTCTAACCAGTACTGGGAATTCCCTTTGAAAATTCAATACGCCTAAAGTTAAATTATTCTAGTTACAATTGCACGTGAAATTAAACTTGATTTACAATCTCTTGCCTTTCTTTAAAATATTACATACAATAAATAATATGTGGGCAAGCGCACTACTCTCAATTTGTCTTTTAATTATAACTGCTAATAACAGAATAATGACTGCTCCAATAGAATGGTTTAAGGCAAGCAATAACGCATTAAAATCTCCCACTACAAAGCTGCAAATTATTACCACCCGAGTCCTCAGTTTCTAACACTTCTGGAACTATTCTTTCCCTGCCGACGTGAACTTGACCTAATTTCACAGTTCTACAGGTTACCTCGAAACCGTCCACTTTCCAACCTTGAAGTCGCGTGCTGGGTTGCGCACCGCGTTGCTCGATTCCGACCTCTGCGTTGCCTGCGCTGTCCTCTTGCGTCTTTTTCTTTCTTCCTGAACGGCGTCTTCTCCCCGGTCGACTCGCGTATTCTTCCGTCTCGCTAATCGGCCTCTTCTCCTCCCACGGCTGCTACCGCCTTCGATTACGCCCAATTTGTAGAAAATGTCCCTTGCACTTCCCTGACTGCTAGTGCAAGTATCTCGCTCGTTCCTAACTTTTACTCCGTTAATCAAGAACTTTCAGAGCTTTCCTCACAACGGGCAACTTTTTATTTCCCGTACTAGTTAATAGAATAATACTTTGCTAATTCCTCACTACTTCGCGGACGACTAGCTAGACGTCTTTGCAACGCCGTAAACTCCTATCTAAATAGTCGTTGCGGCGGCAATTACTACCTAATCTGACGAGCACTGACGAAAATCTGCTTACTTGCCGAGCGGTGACTTACTAGAAGAGCTGCTGACCCGACGCGTGCTGGCAGAAGAGAGAGATGTTGACCCGATGCGTGATGGCTAGGAAAGAGGTCTTCCGCTTGCGCGTCCGCCCATTTATTGGCGTTGCCTGGAGAAATTCTCCGTGGCGGGGGTAACTTCTCCTCCTTCAACCCTTCACCAGTAAAAACGTGGCTTGATAGTTCGTGGTGACTAGTACGAGCAACGGATACCAGGCTGCGCGTTTTGCTACTCTGGTTTTCGGCCGCTCTTCTCGCTGCCTGTGAACGTTCATGCCGACGGAACGGTGGTGTTATGGGGTTGTATAATCCCATAACGCCACATTATATATATATATATATATATATATATATATATATATATATATATATATATATATTACTAACACAAAAATTTAAAAAAAGAAGCCTGATATAACTACTTTGTCATATCATTCAATAATCATTTCATGTAATACATAAAATTCTAAAACCACCACATTTGTGCTTAAAATCTACAGAATTTACAGAAACACACACACACATATGTATTATGAGAGCATATTTTTAATGTTATGCTACATCCCTTTTACACTAACCTAGTAATCGTATGTTCTTTGCCCTTTTGTGTAAAGTGTATTATAACATTTACACTCGTACCTATAAATAAAATCATGTTCTAGGGTCCGAGACCCAATGGGACATCGATAACAAAACATTGATATTCAAATCGATGTTAGTTGATATTTAATCGACCTACGAACACCGATTTTTTTCAATCTATATCTTAAAGTTTGTTTAGTATCTCAAACTTTAAATTCGTGCGCAACAAAACTAAGTTTGATAGTAGCCGTGATCAATAATTAATTTATAATTCAGATTTAACCGAAAACAAAGTTAAAATATTACAATGGAGCAAAGTAAATTTTAAAATCTGAGGGGTAAGGATCCTCTCAGGCGTCAGTCGTCAGTTCACCGAAAAATGATATACTCCAATCAAAAAGTATCTGACCCCGCAAAAATTTCGAAAGTTGTTTTCTTCGTTTATTCTCAACAGTTTTACATATTAGAGAGTGCTAAATTTGAATTTGATGTTTTCCGTCTCAAAGTCGGCTTCACAGAGGAAATTGCAAAAACATTCACCGTGTTTTTAGTGTTTCACTTATATCTTCAAACCTGTGCTTTTATCGAAACAATGGTTATTTACAAAATTAAATTATATGACATTTCCTACAAAATACATACAAAAACTTTAAATATCTAAAAAAAACTGTTTAGGCGCTAAAACGCACAACATAACGGTTACTTTATGAGGCTCTAGCTAAATCTGTAGCCAAGAAAAGGAACATTTTTTAGTTTTTTGGCAGTTTTCCCTGTGATGACGAACCTATTTAAAACTGCAAACAAAAAATTTCAATTTAGGGTCCTTAAAACGTAATATACTTCCGATAGTTTCTAAATCGGACCTTTTTGAGCACCAATTGACTGCACTAGTATGGGGAATATGAGTACGCGCTACTTTCTTGGCGCATTTATTGATCTCTTCTTAATGTGCAAAAGACGAGGGGTACAAAACAACATAGGGCGTTATAGGGCTAGAGACAGCCTGCTCGATAAAGGTAGTACAACACGCTTTCTTTTTCTTCGAACAGATAAACTGACAGAACGTCAGATATTTCTTACATTAACTTTTACAAAATTGTGATAATGGGAATTTTTCCTTTAAAATTAAAAACATCAACAATGTAAAAACATCCCGCACAAAACATCCATGTTGAAAAAACATCTACTTTTATACATCGATTTTTAAAACATCATTGTTTCTATAAAACAACAAAACATTGAAAACATCGAAAAAACAAATATTGAAACAAACATTGAAAAAATTGACATCGATTAAACTATCAGTACTAATGGTAATATTACTAATACAAAGTTGCGCCCACAGGACTAAATTATTCATCATGCAAATATAATATAGACCAGAAAATTTTAAAATTACACAAGTATAATAATACATCGCTTTATTTCAAAAGACACATAAATGGCTAAAGTAAAAGGAAAATCAATTGAATTCACGACGATACTGAAAAATGAAGACTTTTTTCGCTTTGCTCTTCTAAGGAAAGAAATTAATGAACTTCATTACGACTACGCATGCCCATTTACTAGAGCAAGTTGGAATTTTGACATAAAATGAAATGCCACTTTGCACAATTCAATCATTTTTTCTCTAAATGAAAGGCATTTTAAATATATTACAATAAAAGAAAAAAAACATTCATGCAAAAAGGGAAGAAAAATACGAGCATAAAGGGACTAATGAGTTTAAATAATGAATGATACCTGGAAGAAGCTGAACAATGAAATCCCAACAAGATACCGTGTAATGAATTGCTCATTAAAAGGTTCTTTGATATCACAAACAGATATTTACCCCTCTGTTAACGTTTTCTTTTAAAAACAGACGTTACTTGGTTTACTGAGAAGGATGGATAGCTGCAGAGAGAAAAGAAAGAAACGGAATGAGGGAAATAAGGATGAAAGGAGTGCCAAAGGAATTAGCGGAGAAAGAGAGGAAATAATCAGGACGTTTGTGAGCTTTTAGTTATTTCAGACATGTCAATTGCGTAGGTCATAAGTTCCATAAGTGTTATAAAAAGAGAAATGCTGATTTTTTCACCGTTTAAACATGAAATACGATACCAACTCACATGTCGACTTGTGTGGAAGTAAGTGCACTGTGTGTGTGTGTGTGTGTGTGTGTGTGTGTGCGAGCGCGCGCGCGCGTGTGTGCGTGCATGTGTGTCTGAAGTGGAGGTCAAAAGGAGGAATAAAAATCCAGCCCCATCCGAGGTACGTTTATTACGGCCCAGCTCCAAGTGGCTCCTCGAGGTATATATCGAAGATATCTGTGAAAACACAATTCGTCTCTAGACCAAGAATGAGTCAGTTACATCACTAGCGTCAAAAATACGTCAACCATCATCTTCGGAACACAATTTCCTAGCACCTTTCGGACGACATTTCTGCTGATATTGCGTGGATAAGTCGCATCCGGTGAGAAGAAAAGGAATAGAGATGTATAGAGAGAAGTTGTGTGTGTGTGTGTGTGAGAGAGAGAGAAAGAGATAGAGAGAGAAAGATAGGGAGAGAGATAGACAGAGAGATAGAGATAGACACAGAGATAGACAGAGAGTTAGAGAGAGGGATAGAAAGAGGGATTGAGAGAGATAGAGGGAGAGAGATTGGTTAAGCTAAAGGAAACTAGAGTTAAAAAGATATGAAGAAGTGTGTGCGAAACGGGAGAGTGTTCGACCCTCAAGTTGCCCCGTTACCACTGATGCAGCCTCTATTTGACATTCCGGCCACTCAACTCTCCGAGTCACACTTACAGAACTGGAAAATATTAATAAATAACAAAAATAATAACCGCCTTATTTAACAAAATAGGCAGAAGCAGTGAAAAATATGTAGTCACGAAATAAATGTTACAAAATTATATAAGGTGAATGGAAACACAAAACGCCGGCATTTAAATAATAATAATAAATGTGAAATGAAACAACAAAACGAATAAATATGATATAATTCTTATATGTATGTTACCTATGTTGACTCTCTCAATCAAAAATGCATAACTCTAGCAGCAAACACCATGTACCTCTAATATAAGAATGTAATAAATATTACATTGATGATGTATTGTGATAACTAACAGAAATAGAGCAATGTAAACATGTAATAATAATAATTTATATTGTGCTCTTTATCAATAATAATAATAATAACAACATTAATAATGCTAAAAATAATAAAATAATTAAATATATTTAATTAAATGGTCGTATACAACTACATAAACAATATTGAAAAAACTTAAAAAGAATGGAGCACCTAAACAAGTGCTGCAGTACAACCCAATTGAGAGAATGAGCGTAGGAAGACCACGAAGAAGATGGTTTGATATGTGAAGACGGAACCGGCAGCCATCTAATCCATGAAGTGCCGAAGAAAGATGTAGTAATAATAATAGTACTAAAGAATAAAAATTTCCCTTTTTGAATACTAGAGACGGAAAATGTTCAAAGCATCACTTTATTTTAATTTCGCGCTCTTTGCCAGCGCTTCGGCCCACTGCGGACGTGCGGATTAGAGCGGCTCAGTAGCGGCCAGCCGTTGCCTTGGGAACGGGCCGTCCCGTCGCATTGGGAAGTTTTACCGTCGAAGCGTATGTCCGCCGCTGCGGCCCGGCCTCCGCCGTCGCCGCCACCATCTCTGACGCTCCGGTCCCCGCACTGCCCGTTCAACGACCCCAGCCGCCCCCTCCACACCACCCCCGCTGCTGCTGACTTCACCCCCACCCCTGTTGCCGCCGCCGCCGCCACCAATTCACACGACTGGTCCGGCCGGTCCCCTACACCTCCAGCCCTGGCCGCCACCAAAAACCATCCCGGCTGAGGGGGCTCAGGGAATCGGCTGCGTTCACTGTCAAGGAGATCCTACGGAAAGATTCTCGGCGGTGGCGGATTTTTTTACCTACCTACAGAGCTGGGTCGAATTTAGTCGCTTCTGGAGAATTCAAGCAGCTAGCTGCTCCAATCCGTAGTTTCACGTGATTCCTCTTATTAACACCAGGCGAATGCCGGAGAAAAACAAAAAGGCAACCTACCGCGATTTTCTCTTCCTCTTCCTTTTCTGATCCTTAGCCCTTACTTACGCACACTTACATGAACTATGCTACCACACGTGTTGGGAGACAAGTTGGTATCTTAGAGGTGGTCCCGGTTGCGGTGGTTCCCGCAGATGGCAGTTACATAGCAAAAGCCGCAAGCTGCATCTCATGTCCCCATCCAGAGCGGAAAGAACACTCCACTTCTCGCGATAAAATATGAACGACACTTAAGGAAACAATGACCTTAGCAGTCGATACGCCCGGAAAAATGGCAATAAATTAACCATCACCCGCCCCCCTCTCCGATACTTGAACCCCATGAGGGTAGGGCGGGCGCCCGAATTAAAGGGACGGCAGGTATTGAGGCCTAGAAAACGCGTGGCGTGAACGGCAATAGTGGCGTAAATAGAAATGGTGGTGGGGTGTAACTAGCAACTATTAGTTCAAGGTGCGTTTGATGCTAAGGTCATTAGTGGCATTAGTGTACGGCGAGTTATATTCTGGAATGTGGGGGATTTTCACTACCCCCCTGAAACAAGATTTGGCGTCAGACCGCACGATGGCTTGCGAATATTCCTCATCAAGGTTTCTCTCTTCAGCGGGGTCAAATTTAAGCCCGCAAGGGTTATACCAACATGTGTGGTAGTGTGAGGTAAATGTAAGGGGAAATCTTAGAAAACTATTGGATAGAGTATTTGGCAGCTACAATTGACATTCGGGCAGTGCTAGAATTCGGCTTGTGTCCGAAAACCAACACAGTGGAAATTCAAATCGGATGACAAATGCGAGGTAAGACTGGCGGGGACGAGTGACGAGAACGACTGGCGGAATCAAGTAGCGAGGCGAGTGGAGGGACGAGTGGCGGGGCGAGCGGCGGGGCGAGCGGCGGGGCGAGCGGCGGGGCGAGCGGCGGGGCGAGCGGCGGGGCGAGCGGCGGGGCGAGCGGCGGGGCGAGCGGCGGGGCGAGCGGCGGGGCGAGCGGCGGGGCGAGCAGCGGAGCGAGAGGTGGGGCGAGCGGCGGGGCGAGTGGCGGGGCGAGTGGCGGGGCGAGTGGCTGCTGTGGCGGCGGGGGTTGCGGCGGGGCGGCGGGGACGGCGTGGGCGGCGGCGGCGGCAGCGGGAGCGGCGACGGAGGGGGTTGCCGGGGCGACAGGGGGCAGGGCGTTGGCTAAGCAGTTTTGGGGGCGGCGGGGTGCCGCTCGAATGGCGGATTTTGCGAGGGCAGCGGGCGGCGAACGCGCCAGAGAGGAGTCAGAAGCGGCGGCGAAAGGTCGTCGCGCGTAACTAGAGGGCCGCCACCAGGCGCCGTAATTCGTCGCCTGAAGATCTAGAGGGGACTTGTGTAAGAAGAGGCGAGACCCAGATGACAAACGGTCCGTTGCAACATCTGTTGGGTTGCAGCCGCACAACTTCCTGCAAATGGCTTTGTCTTTAGTAGGCTTTATGTTTTCATTTGGTGTTTCAATGCGTGTATTTCTTGTAATAGTAGTTCATTTCATTGCATTATTGAACAGTTTGTTGCGCTATTATTATGTTATTCTTATTGTTATTATTATTGGTCATTCCATGCGTTTTAAAGAAAACTAAACAGGCCAATCATTCATTGAAGATTTTCTTTATATAAATCAATTGGCGTAGCAGTTGACTGTTAAATAACGAGAGCAAAAGCCTTAGAGATCCTGGAAAGAATTTCATTGTTTGACCAATTCTTCCTAAACAAATGAAGTCAAGAAATTAACGATTTCGATAACGATGCAGGATTTTCGATACTAACTAGAAAGGTAGGTCGATCCAGCCACTGTTTGGAGAAGAAGTCTATAAGTCGGCTGCTCCGATCAGTAGTTTTCCGTGGTTTCTCCGATGTGCACCAGGCGAATGCCGGAGCAGTACCCTAACAAATGGACCGCGTGCGATCTTTCTTCCCATTTCCTTGAGCTATCCTCACCTCTTGCTTATTCACACACACGGACACACACTTAGATGCACTATAGAATGAGGAGACCAGTTAGAGAGTAGTTAGAGGTACTGTACTATGGGAGACCTGTCAGGAGCTTAGAAGTTGTCCGGCTGGAGCGGTGCCCCGCTGGTGAGAGATATCTGGTCGGGAAAGACCTGCAAGCTATTGAGAAGGTCGGCGCCTGATCTCCCCATTCAGCGGAGTAAGATCACCATAAACTCCCGCGGAAATGTATTACACTTACGGGATTAATACATTTAGCAGGTGACGCGCCCGTAATCGCTAATCAAACAATAACTACTGGCGTAACTAACAAATCTGAAATATTTTTTTTGTATCATATGTCAATTATTACATCGACAACCGTACGGAAGGCTGTCGGTTCGTCAAGGCATCTCTGATGAGAGTAGAGCGTGTGTGGAAATGGAAGGAGAAGCCAGAATGCATAATTGAGTTTGCTTAATCGTACTAAATTACTTGCGCCGTAATTGAGTTTCCTGTATGCATGTGTGTGTGTGTTGGGAACTGACGGCTTACATGCACCCACACAAGCACACATACACGCAAGACAAAATTCACTATTCGGAAACGCGGTTTGGGAGAACTTTGGGGGAATTTCCTTCTAATGGGGAATGGATTCACTAGGGAATTCTCTATGACGTAGTAGGACATTTACTATCACTCTGTGGGGATTGAACTTGGATGTAATTAAGAGCTGAAATAAATTTTGGGATGTGATGTGAGTGAACTCTGTGATACATATGTGGTCATTATTATTGGGTGTTTGTTGTTCACTACTAAATATTTTGTATGAAAATTCACGTTACAATAATTTTAATTTTTTGACATATTTTATAGTAATAATTCATAAATTTGTGTAATTGAAGATTATAAGTAATATATTGTTTAATCTTACATTTGATGAATCGTATTCGAAATTTAGTTGAATATTCTATTATTTTCGTACTCTCTTAGCTCCTTAGTATTACAAAAGTAAATATTAAATACATGTTTAATACATAAAAGGACATGTTTCTTTCATAAGACTGGAAATAAAATGTTTAGCTCTACACTAAGTATAAAGTACATATGAATAAAAAGCTGCTAACGATTTTTTTAAAATTCTAATAAAGTACTTACTTTTCGCCGACATACGTCATTAGTGAGAATTACTAGTATTGTTTCGTTAAGGAGGTTTCGTTCTCATCGGTAAGAAAAAAAATCAGTTTTCTCACTTTGTACTACAAAATTCCTTTCAGACTAGGTGGAACTATGTATTTTGAAAATATTTTTGTTTCGTAATAAAATGAAATAAATAAAGTATATTAGTTGTATACATAGATGTTTTTAGTAGCATATGTTGCAAATATTAAGCATCAATAATGGGAAAAGTACAATAAATACTACATTTATTATCATAAGCCAGAGTCGTTGCATTTATTTACATTGAAATTTCCAATTTATTTTTATAATATCTACTCGTAAATATAAAAATTTTTGTATTCTAACTTCTTTATTTTCAATATTCTATTCATTATGCTTCTGCCACTGGTAGATCTTTTGCTTTCTCTTTCTTTGTAAGTTTAATTTTATTTATTCATTTGCTAGTGTTTGTTCATATGCATTAATTGAAAAAGGGATTGTGACGTACTGTATTACAGAAATTCCTATTTTTTAAAGAAAATCTTTGTAAGCAATTTTGAAAAACATCTGAAATAATTTTTTGTGTATTATCAAATTGGTTGTCACTTGTTACATGGCATTAAAATAAATTGATATTATTCAAGTACAGAATCAGTGTCATTGAAATTTCAAAAAGGGAATATTTGATAGCGTTACGAACTATCAATTTTACATTTCACAGTGCTGATTCCTATGAGTGGAAGTAATTACTAGGTGTAGTTTTGTTATGTATGTTTAATTCAGCATAAAGATATATTCATACACGTTGCAGCCATTTTCAGTGCTACAAAATTTCTAAATTACAATTTGTGTGACAAAATATATATATATATATATATATATATATATATATATATATATATATATATTGTGGCGATATGGGATTATACAACCCCATAACACCACCGTTTGGCCTGCACGAACACCTACGAGCAGCGAGAAGAGCAGCCGGAAAACCAGAGTATCAAAACGCGCAGCCTGGTATCCGTTGCTCGTACTAGTCGCCACGAACTATCAAGCAGCGTTCTACTGGTGGAGGGTTGAAGGAGGAGAAATCATCCCCCCCGCTACGGTGAATTTCCCCAGGCAACGCCAATAAATAGGCGAGCGCACAGGCGGAAGCCCTCTTTTTCCTATCAGCGTTCGCCGAAGAAGCAGCTCTCCTGGTAATCACCGCTCGGCAAGTAAGCAGATTTTCGTCAACGCTCGTCAGGTCAGATAGTATTCGCCGCCGTAACGACTTTTTGGATAGGAGTTTCCGGCGTTGCAAAGACGTCTAGTTAGTCGTCCGCGCAGTAGTGAGGAATAGTAAAGTATTCTTTTATTAACGAGTACGGGAAGTGAAAAGTTGCCCGTTGTGAGGAAAGCTCTGAAGTTCTTGATTAACAGAGTAAAGGTTAGGAACGAGCGAGGCACTTGCACCAACATTCAGGGTAGTGCAAGGGACTATTTTCTACAACGTGGGCGTAATTGAAGGCGCTGGTAGCAGCCGAGGGAGGGGAAGAGGACGATTAGTGGAAACGGAAGAAGACGCGAATCGACCGGGTAGAAGACGCCGGGGAGAAGACGACGACTGAAAAAGACGCAAGAGGACAGCGCAGGCAACGCGAGGTTGGAATCGAGCAACGCGGTGCGGAACCCAGCACGCGACTTCAAGGTTGAAAAGTGGACAGTTTCGAGGTAACCTGTAGAACTACGAAATTAGGTCAAGTTCACGTCGGCAGGGAAAAGACCTGTTCCAGAAGTATTAGAAAATTGAGGACACGGGTGGTAATAATTTGCAGCTTTGCAGTGGGAGATTTGGATGCGTAATTACTTGCCTTAAACCATTCTATTGATGCAGTCATTATTCTGTTATTAGCAGTTATAATCAAAAGATAAATTGAGAGTAGTGCACTTGCCCACATATTATTCATTGTATGTTATATTTTTAAAGGAAGGCAAGAGATTGTAAATTAAGTTTAATTTCACGTGCAATTGTAACTAGTGTAATTTAAATTTAGGCGTATTGAGTTTTCAAAGGGAATTCCCAGTACTGGTTAGAGAAATTATTTCAGAAAATTAGTTCTTAAGAAAATTAAGAGATCATATCATTAAATAGGCTGTAAAACTTTCTTTTGTGTTTATTTGAATATTTTTGAAAGTGTGATTTTGGTTTTTTGATTTGTTTTCTCTGTTATCAACCAACGCCACAGAATTTTGAGTGAATTATATGCTCGTTTATGTGTGATTTGTGTGTCTTTTATTGTGTCGAGGGTTCAGACCTTTCTCGTACCCGAAAGATCCTGCTTCCTGAGATTCTAAGCTCGCTTCACGAGCATAATATCTTAACGACCTGCTTACAGTGCATGCGGATGTGTGTCCAGAAGGTACAAGTTGTGTGGTGTAGGTAAGGCGGTTAGAATATATATATATATATATATATATATATATATATATATATATATATATATATATATATTGAAACACAGAATGTGTTCCCTTACACTAATTAAAACATTAGTGTAAGTAATCAATATATATTTTGGACTGCGCGGTACGTACGCCAAGCGCTGCGAACAACGACGGGAGCTAGCAACGGTCGCTACCGCCACCGGTGCCACCGCCGGGAGGCCAGCGTGAGAATGTCTGTTACAAACCGGGCAGCGAGCACGTGCAGGCAGTCGTTAGGAGAATTGCGAAGGGGACAGACGTTAGCGGAGCGGCGAAGAGTTCGGACGTGTGGCGAAAAGCTCGCCGTTAGCGCATGGACAAAAGGGAACATGCGATGCGTTCGTAAAATAATAGTAATTGTGAAGCAGTAAATACGTAAAGTAGATGATGAGTGTATCATTAGAATAAAAGATTCGTGTTGATAGAACAGTCGATCGCGCTCGTATTAGTTAGCGTAGTGGAAACTTTATCGAAACTGTGTGGTACGGAACTGGAACCAGCACGCGTGATAGGCGCGGGTTGAGTAATTGAATCCATCGACGGAAGGTGATTCGCCAGAGGTGCAACGCCGTGGTATCAAGATCCAAGTCGGGGAGGAGTCACAAGGTCACCAGCCCAGGACGACCGCCACGCCATCAGCCGCCGACAGCCCACAGCTGCTGCAGAGGTCGGCAACCCTGTCGATACGAGCTGTTCTACGATCATCGAAGGTATTTGGTCGGGGCCCCGAAGGTATGATAAATGCATATTACACCTAATCTTGGTACCAAGGCAGAGTGTATAAATGTTATCAGATCATGTAATTATCAAATTTGATTTGCAAATAAATCTTGTTCATGATTATATTTCTATTTCTGATTAACTTTCCCAATAATATACCAACTTATCCAGGGACCCATTCACGGAAAAGATACCCTCCTTTAGTGTTATATTGCAGTGAAATACCCGGCATCACCAGGTACGTCACAATATATATATATATATATATATATATATATATATATATATATATATATATATATATATATAACAAATTGAACGAAAGGAACATTACAAAAGGAATTGCAGAATTATAGAGGAAAATACTTGAACTTACAAAGAAGATGAATTAAATAGTGTGTGAAATAATACAATTAACAGGCATCACTTTTATGTTGACATAAATTGTTATATTAAAATGAAATAAATAAGAGTAAATGAAGGAATAAAAAATGCAAATATTGCATAAAATCTTTATGTTTAATTAAACGTATTTGACAAAAATACGCTTTATAATTACTTTTATATTGATACTAATGTTATAAATCTCACATTATTTCATACTACTGTAGTACTGAGTTACTGAAACATAAACAGTCAAGAATCAAATGACCAGCAATTTTGGTTTAAAGTAGAGCAGAGATATCGATTGAAATCACGACGTCAAACGTTTCTAGCTTAACTTGATCTGAGAAGATGTCGTTAAAAATGTGTTTGTCACATCTAACCGCCAGGGTTCGGTATGCTAAAATTCCAGGTCTCTGGCTCTATATCAGTATATCTAGACAACAGAGTACAATCGGCCTCAAAGGGGATTATGCTATTATCCTTCTGTTTCACATTTAATAACATATTCTATGGAAATAGATCTGCCCATAGTCCAGGCAACTAGTAACCCTGCAGCCATCTGCATAGCCCGACCGAGTCAGCGAAATTGCATTAGAGCAAGGGATCCCTAACTACGTTCTCTGTGTCGGGATGGGTCCACAGCGGAGTCTTATACGGACCCCGTCGCATCTAGACTAGGGTTGTCCAACGCGGTGATGGACAGATACAAGTCGCGGGAAATAATTTTGGACAGTTCAATGAGAGAAACACAAAACCTCTGTATAAAATATCTAGTAGTACTTATTAACCTTTCACTGACTTATAAAATATCCTTCCAATCCTGTCTGTACGTAACTTGCTGGGTCAGAAAGTATAATTTATCTGAATTTGAGTAAAGTCTCGTAGTATTTAATCTAATATATTTATGATCAACTTTAACACATTCCCAACTAGTAATAAATAAATAAATTTCAATCTCACAAATGCTTTGAGAGTATTTCTCCCCTTTCTATCTACTCCTTCCTCCCTCGCTTTTATTCCTGTCTTCAATGTGAAAGACCCCTCATCGAAATTGCGAAGGTATTTCTCGTTGAATGTCCTTTTCATTAACTATTTTATTAAGAACTTTTTGAAAGTGGTAAGGCGGAAGAGCGGACTAAATGGTCTGAGCCTCGCCACCAATAAAGACATTTTATGTACTTATTTTTGTATTTATTTATTTAGTTAGTTAGTTTAAAAACATGACGGCAGTGAAATGGCTGCAGTAATTATATAGGGTCTTTGATTTATTGGGCGTATTCCACTTTTACGCACTGCATATTTAAGTACATAACACCATTTTACATTTAACTATATGACACCAGTGCGGCTCATTAAAAATATTATTATCTTTTCACGTTCGATCTCGAAGACAGCTTGCTTCTAAGAGTTTCTAGAGTTTTTCAATGTAGGTGATGGAGAGATCCAAGTAATCAGAAATCATCATCACCAGCCAGGTGAAAGGAACAACACGACCTTGGGGCAATAAAGAGATAGACGTAAGTAATTTCATAGTCACAATGATTTATTGTCCACTTTCCACTTTGTGCTATTTAGCATTATACTCTATAGGTGGATCAAAATATATATTACTAACATCATGAGATAATTAACGAAGTCAACAAGTTCAATTTTTGTCAATGAGGATGTGGTGGAAAATATCATATAATGAAGGTATAAAATTATCATTTCTGACAGGCATGAAGCTTAGGCGACTTGGAAACTAGCAATGAAAAAGGCTTTTTTCTTGTATTGTTCAGCATTTTCTGAACTCAGTCTCAAAGTGACAATGCTAAATAATATGCCTTTGCTACAATATAGATAATGCATTAAAATTGTATTTTTATTTCGTGTTTTCGGGTGCGTTGACTTCTAGGGTCAATAGTCCCATAAGTGTAGTGGATATCACATACCATACTTTATGCCTGAAGGTGACGTTTTCTTTTGCCCCAATAGATTCTTAGATTCGGCTTCGACATTTGCATCGGCTTCCGGGCTTTTCCCCCTTTAAAGTTATCTCCGCCAGCTGGTCAACTCCCTTGCCTAGACAAGCTCTAAGCTGTCAATTGGTCTCCCAACATGACATTTGGTAGTGTAGTGCATATTAATGTGAGTGTAAGTGTGTGTGTGTGTGCGCACGCACACTCAAAAAAAGAGAAGGGGAGACTGATTGACGAAAGATCACGAGCGGTCTGAGATCCGTTTGCTAAGATATCGTTTCACCATTCAGCTGGTATTTGAGAAACCAAGTAGTCCAGACAAAGGTCGAGGTAACGATCAAAGCCACTGATCTCTTAAATTCTCAACCAGAAAGTGGTTAAATAAGAGCAAGTAGCTAGTGCCAAACATTTGCCAATATCCGAACTCGAATCCTAAAACCTCTCACTCAGAGACGGCTGTGACAACAGTTGCCCTGAGGTATCTCAGGCAGTCACAGCATTTACAGATCACACCTAAATAAGTGTACATAAGTTTCAACTGCCGAAGCAGGACTCCAAGAAACGAGCCACAGACCGCGCGCGATCTTTCCTTCCTCTTCTTTGTCCTATTCTCACCCCTTACTTACACGCACTTACACTAACATGCACCACACTACCACACATGCCGTGAAACCAATCGGGAGCATAGAGCTTGACACGGCTTATGCGATGCGCTTCTGGTGGAAGATAACTGGTTGGGGAAAACCTAGCCGACAGAAGCTCGGCGCCGCATCTAACTATCCAGTAGGAAAATATCACCACCAACAACAACAACAAAATAGAAGAGAAAAACATACACAACACTTTCGAGACAAATGGCCTTGGCAGTTGACTGACAGGCCCGGAAACACTAACAATGAACGTATCAATTAATGAAATTGCTCTGGAACACTGCTGCCTCAAAAATGGTCAACGTTGTCCTTGACTCGAAGGTTGTACAGCCCTGCGCTAGGGGGGGGGGGCGACCGCCTACGTCACAGCGAGTCGCAAACCGCCAACCGGCGAACGCGGAGTTCCCGAGTTTCTCAACGGCGTCTGATCCGAAGAGAAGATAAGGAAAGTACGATGAAATTAGGGAGAGCAGAAGGGACGCGGAATGGGTTCGAACGTAGAGAAGAAAAATGGCGACAGATGAGATCAGGAGGGAGTAAATAAGAGAGTAGAGGAGAAGGGAGGTAGTCATGAACAGAGATACGGTAGAAAGAGAGAGCTGAGGAAGCAGTTGGACGACTTACGTGAACTTTGAAAAAACTTCACTTTTGGGCAAGTGGCTGGGATGTGGTTGCAGATCCAGGGATAAAGTTAGATGTATGATTAACAGAACCAAAGTTAGAAAATTTTGGGCCAGGAACAATACTCAAACGCATCCCTCCCCTTCCAAAAAATTCTAAATGTAAAAGTTGTATCAAGAAACTACATGAGTTAATTTATTTCACCAAATAACAAAAATTACAACGTTTAAGCTAGAAAAAGTTTTTGGAAATATATTTTAAGTAATAGTTTTAAGTAAAAGTGTTTATTAATCCATTAATACAATTTCTACAGTGAACTTAAAACGCTAAAAAATTGTGTTGCGTTTAGTTGGTGTTTATTAAAATCACTTGTGGTTAAATACACAAAATAATAAATATGAATTTTTGTAGAACCTTTTTTTTAACGTGAGGGTCATTTGATTCATTTCATAGAGTTCTAACCTACAAGCCATTTAGTAGCGTTGAACCCTACAAGGAATGACTATAATTCACTACTTAAGGTAAAAAAAAATAATTGGGCATTTTATGAAATATCAGACTTCTGTACCGAAACTTACAACATTACGATAACGATTATTTCGAGCTCCAATTTTTTTTTTCAATTTTTTTCTCATCACTCCCTTTATTGGGCTTGTTGTCTTACAGGGCCTCAGGCGATCGCCTTGTCCCCTTAAGCCTAGCGCCCGTGCTAGTGGTAAAGCAATGCGATCTATAACAAAAACACCTTGAAAGAGTCGTAGGATACGTAACAATTTTGCTCTTTCGTTTTAATATTCCAAAAAAGCAATAGATGCTGTGGCCCCAACTATATAAGTAAAACTCACATTGATCAGAGAAGCCACAAAAAGCTGTCGCTAAGAGCAGACGACCACTAGAATTCTCCTTCAGATAGTGACTGAAACATTTATGAAGCTTAAGTCAAAAATTCGCCACTTGAACCATACGATCATACAATTTTAATTCCAGTCTATTTTTACAATATCTTTAGTTTGAAGCTAGCTGATTTCTTTGGTTTTAGATAATTATTAATGTAATTCGTTTAACATTAGGGCAATTTGATATATTCTTTACCTCGAAATTGTGAAATTGTATCTTTTTCCATTTTTAATGTGTTGTATGATCTGTTTTATTCTCTTTTAAGTGCTTCAAACCATTTCTCTCTTCGTTTCTTAGTTTTTCAGCAAATAATTGTTTTCGAAGCGAGTTCGCTAGTGCCACGTTCTCTATTGTCAACTGTCAAGCCCTTAGTGAGTGAACTTGAGATGCATTTTTCCTGTACTGGAAATTTTGATCACATTCATGTATGCCAAACATCATGAACAAAAAAAACGAAATAACTACTTGCAGCTTGCAGACCATCATGTTCTATAGAGAATGGTCTAGAATATATAATGTGTAACTAAAAGTTACAGTGAAAAGAATTGAAATGTCCAGAATATACTTTCAAAAATTATTTTTTCTGAAATAATAAATTACTGACTTTAATTTTCACAGTTCCTTTACAATTATATTTCATTCCCTAGAATATTCTCTAGAATATCCTCTAAAACATCTCTCTAATTAATTTACAAAAAATATTTATGAAGATAGATCAACTTGTTGTGGAAATAGGATTCCTAAAGTGACATCCTAGATTTTGACGAATTAATTATAAATAAATGGAGAAAATAAAAAACATTATCTCTTTGACATATATAAATCAAATGTAGTATAAGAGAAAACGAAGTAGGAACAAATTACTTGATATTATTTCCTCAGGAACACAGATACCTTAATGAGTAATTAATTACAAGTATATAATGCTAGATATTTTGGACTGCTATGGGTAGCTAGCCAGCTTTAGAGAGGTAGGAAAGACTGAAAGAAGTAAGATGTGAGGAGAGCGCAGAGAGAGGGGTGAAGAGGAGAGAGGGTAAAGTTTCTCCTTTTCTTGTCTGTAGCGGAGAGCTTTCACCAATCCCACTCGGCAACTGTTTGCACTTGCAGCTGACGGTTCAATCGATACTAGAGGGCTAGGCGCAAATGTACTATAGATATAGGTGGTGATGTCAAGGTTTTTGTCATCAGTGATATTCTGTAGAACGAGTAGCAGTGAATTATCTTATTCACACGGTTGATCACCAAGCCACAAGGGAGCAGACATAAAAGTAGCTCTTTTACATAAACGATGTTGACAATTTGACGAGTTTAAAAAAAAACAACTTACACGTCGACTTGTAGGAGTTTTCTACTCCAGAGATTTCCCCCACAATTAACCACGAAAATCTGTAATTTCTATGCTTCCGACTAGTCTTACGATAGAGTATGCATGTAATTATGTGTGTGTGTGTGTGTGTGTGTGTGTGCGTGTGCGTGTGTGTGTGCGTGCGCGTAAGGAGGGAAGAGGTGATAAGTATGAGATACGAAAAGTTGTGCTTAGTCCATACCTGTTTGTTTGGCTTCTGCTCCGGCATTCAATAAGTATTGATTGAAGAAACCACGGAAAGCTACTCATCGGAGCAACTGTATGGACACGAAAAACTACTGCCCCCTAAAATTGTCCTCCAGAATGCAGCTGGATTTGATCTAGCAATGTATCTAGTGTCGATAATTTGTCACTGTCGAACCCTACGACCTTCGGGGCAGAGATAGTCACACCCGTAAGCCATATCAAATGCTTTTTCTTTTTGTTTCTTTTATATGTAATACAAACAATTTCATTGAAAGCTTAATTTTACATCCTTCAGCAATTTAGCACTTTTAAAAGCTGGTTGAAGAACTTCCAGTACATTACACAACACTGACTGACTGACAGACAAGAAAACACAGTTTACTATCGAATTTACAGAGCACAATTTAATATCGATGTTGAAAACCGAACGAAGCACCTCCAATTGATTTATTGACTGAGGATACTTCAACATGACGTGTCAGAAAGGAGTAAAGTGAGTACCGGTTTACTTACTCCCTCTTACATGCATTTCACTACCACACATGCCGAGAGACCGGTCGGCAGCTTAGAGCTTGCCCGCTGAAGCGGTGCCATCTGGTGGGAGATACCTGGTTGGGAAAACTCTCTAGCAATAAGGTCCGACCGGCGCCGGATCTCATCATCCAGCCTGGGAAGATCTCCTAGGATGAAACGTGTACTACACTTACTGGACTTGAAACAGTTGGAGCGCCGGGAATCAGGAATCAATCAATCAATGAAGCGACCAGTGAAGGGACAATTTACAAATGTTTTTCCTATGACTGTTGATAAATAGAAATTTAGAAGAATGAGGTATTAAAACATTTTACTTTTATCAAATTTTTTACGAATCCGGTTTATTTTGCTAAAGTATAACTTTATATAATTTATTCGGTAAAAATTAATTAAACTTTTCAATATTTTTTCTCACTTTTGTAGTTGCTAGGACATTGTTGAGAAATCCCGTAGTATTGCGTATGTCGCAAAGCTCGTGCCCCTGAAAGCGTTGCTCGTGTCAGCCGTGCTGTAATGGAAACAGGCGAGGCGTACTGGCACGTAACAGCCAAGCGCTTCTTTAACCTCCCGTTTCACTTTCTTCCTTCCCTTTCCTCCCCTTTCATCTTGTTTTCCTCATTCGCATTCCTCATTCCCTGTCCTCCTTCCCTATCCTTTCCTACTTCCCTTTTCCCTTTCCTTTTCCCTTCCCTTTCCTCCTTCCCTTTCCTCCTTCCCTTTCCTCCTTTCCTTTCCTCCTTTCCTTTCCTCCTTCCCTTTCCTCCTTCCCTTTCATCCTTCCCTTTTCTCCTTCCCTTTCCTCCTTCCCTTTCCTCCTTCCCTTTCCTCCTTCCCTTTCCTCCTTCCCTTTCCTCCTTTCCTTTCCTCCTTCCCTTTCCTCCTTCCCTTTCCTCCTTCACTTTCCTCCTTCCCTTTCCGCCTTCCCTTTCTTCCTTCCCTTTCCTCCTTCCCTTTCTTCCTTCCCTTTCCTCCTTCCATTTCCTCCTTCCCTTTCTTCCTTTCCTTTCCTCCTCTTTCCTCCTTTCCGTCTTCCCTCCTTTCCTTCTTCCCTCCTTTCCTTCTTCCCTCCTTTCCTTCTTCCCTCCGCACCTCTTTTTCTCTTATTCTTCCATCCTCACTTTCCTCTGTTCCTCTCATTTCATTATATTGTTGCTCTCTTTTCCTATTCTTCTTTCCAGCAATTTTTATTAGATGAAAAATGAAAATGAGCAATTGAAACTACTTTGAAAGCGCAAGTAAATAGCAAGAACAGATGGTCGGAACCACTTTTCGAAACCATTTTGATAATTGATAGTAAGCAATGAAGTTAAAAAAACTTTAATTATAACAATTCTTATTACTAAATTTGTAATTTCATTAAATTAGGCTTTAAATATTTTAATGTATTTAATAATATATCTAATATATAAAATAATATATAAAATATCTAATGTATTTGTTAATAGCCATGTACTTGACGCACGTGACTTTGGTGAAACACCCCAAACAACCACTCTGTTGGCAATAAACCTGTGTTGCCTGTGAGTGGCAATCTTGTCGCCCCTCCTGCAACGGTGACAGGAAAGACGTACTGGCACAAGATGGACAAGAGTTATTTCCCTCCTTTTCTTTGCATGTGACTACAGCAATATTAAATGGGATATAATAATGAGCCGTTGGAACAATTTTGAACGCTTAAAGTAAACGGTATGCTCTGGATATCGCATTTCATCAAAATACTATTACGAAACTATTCCTGAAACTTGGTAGTTGGTAATTAAATGATAGACAACTTCTCTTTTAACTATTCTTATTGGAAACAAAAAATTAGCACAGGAATCAAATTGACTAGGAAAAATATTTTAAACCTTTTACTTCACGCAGATGATGCTGTCATAATTCAAGACACTGAAAATGATCTACAATATGCCCTGAACTACTTAAATCGGCTATGCAGGTGTTACAACCTAACCATATCAAAGACAAAACCAAAATATTTGCATTTTGGGGGAAAATATATTACCCGTTCAAAAGTAATTCTAGACAATGTAAGACTAGAACTAGTTTTAAATTTTAATTACCTAGGATGTGACATAGAAGGACAAAAAGACATTGATAAAAAATTAGAACGATTACAATCCATCTGTAGGTCCATACCCACAACTCTTAAAAACAAGACTCGAAAAGATACTAGAATGAAATTTTATATACCTTAGCTCTCCTGATATTGCTTTATGGCAGTGCTTAGGGTTCTAACGGAAATGAGGGTCCTTCGAAAAACAAAAGGGTGCATCTTAGAAGACCAGGTAAGAAATGAGGAAATCAGGCGAGAATTGTATGTGAGTGGTATAAATAATATAATGGAAATTAACAAGAAGAAGTGGCTGCAGCTCTTAGGAAGAATGGAAAAAATAAGACTGCCAAGATTCGCATATGCTTACAAACTTAGAGGGAATAGAGATATGGGAAGACCCAAGAAAAGGTGGAAAGATACAGTGGTGACGGAACAGGCGAAAGCCTAACCCGTGAAGTGTAGAAGAAGAAGAAGATAATTCTTATTAACAAGTTAATATCAATTGCGTTAGGATTAACCATCAATTACATGTGAAAGTGAATATCAATATTTTCTTACGTCATACTTCCACTCCTATCTAATTTATTAATATTTATATATTTGATAGTTGTGATAGATGCAAATCTGTGTGGCCTACGAGTGGCAGTCACGTCACGCTTGCTGTAATTGAGACAGGAGGAACCTAAGGCAGGGAGCAAGGAGAAGACAGGCGATCCCTCACCCCCTCCCCTCACCCTCCTCACCCCTTCACACCCCGTCTCACCCCCTCACCCTCTCACCCCATTTTCTCCATTCCTCCACCACTTATTTCCTCTATTCTCCTTTGTTTCTCATTCCCTCTTTGTCATTCTTTCCTTCTCCTTTCCTTCCTTCCTTTTCTTCACTCGGGAGTGCGGAAGTCTTAATTATGTACGATATACAAAATAACCATTGAAACTACTTTGAACGTTTCAAGTGTACGGTATGCATAGGTGATCTGATTTCATAAAAAAATACTTTAACGAAGTACTTCCTGAAAATTGATAGTAAACAATGAATTGAAAAAAACTACTTTTAACAGTTCTTATATCTAAAGTAACCTCTATTCAATTGAATTTTCTGTAATAGTGACAGTGAATAAAATAATTTATAGCTTTAAATATTGTATGATATTTTATCATATATTAACTCGTATGTTATATCGCATTTTAACTCTTATGTATTTATTAATATTTATTCAACAGACGTCTCCGAGCTACCATACCGTGTGTCGCAAACCTGCGGCCTGCCTAAGCCAGTCGTGTCACCCCTGCTGTAATGGAGAGAGGCGAAGTGTACTGGCAAGGAGCAGACAGAAGCTTCTTTCCCTTCCTTCCCTGCATTTCTTCTCTCCTCCTGGGCATAGACAGGGCAGAGACAGCGAGCGCAGTGGAAAGCTAATCTTCCCGCGGCAAGCAGACGCTTTCTCTCAGAAGAAGGCGTCTTGTCGCGGTGACAGTTTCATTCGGAAAGCAGACTCCACGTAGAGATCACCCTCATCGTCTCGCTATTTGCTGCACAAAGCAAAATTCCTTTGGATGAAATATTGCGCGGAGTCACACATGGCTGAACATGTAGGGAGTTATTAAATTTTTATTTCGAAGAGAATTTCGTTGGATCTTGCAACTTCGAGTCACTTAGCGACATTTTATGTTATTTCTTTTTGGGGGGCGTTGATATCTAGCTGTAATGAAAAAATGTCAAGAAGGAGAATCAGTGAATGTAGGCTAACACGTTTTTAAATGTTATTCTCCATCAATTATTTATATTCACTGGAACTAAACACAATATCAATTTACAAATAGTTACTACAAAAATATTAAAATAAACATAACATTCCGTCAACAATATTCACGTTGAGGTCATTCTCACTGTCCTGCTATTTACTGAAAAGGGTAAAACGTTTCTGATGAAATATCGGGCAGAGACAAACGTAGCTGAACAGTAGGGTGTTATTAAATTTCATTTCAAAGAGAATTTTGGGAGGTCTTTCATTTAAAAAGCATTTACTCATATACTGACGTTCTTTGTACCATTTAATGTTTTGTTCGTTCATATGCAACAATAATAAAAAATGTACTATTGTGGATAAATAGCACGAAAGAAAATTCAATCTTTGTTAAATGTGTCTCATTAAAAAAGTAATAGTTAAAATGAAATTAATACCGATATTTTATTACTTACCATTAACAAATTGAAATAAATGTTGTGTAATTAAAAGTTAAAAATGAGTAAATTATCAAGATTGGAGAGGCAACGTCCGAATATCTCAGAAAAAGGAAATTTATTAGTGGAGGCTTCTTTCTTCATGTTTTGACCGCATTATCTGAGTTCTTAATAAATATTTGTATACACATTTCAATATAATTGCATATTCTTATTTTTATCAATAAATACTTCAATCTCTATTTTTTAATTTTGTTTTTTATGTTGCGTAGAATGGGAAAACTTTTGCAACACTGATGGATAATATTTGGAAAATTTTAAACATTTTCTGTAATTAAAAACATTAATGAAATTGTAAATTACGATATGATCTCTTTCATTCTCATTACGGATTTCGCCCAATATATCGGATGAAACTAGCAAGAAATCATTGAACATCTCTTCTCTGAATATTTCTATAGGTGTCAAAGAAAGTAGCTTTCATCAATAAACAATGAGTCTAAGAAGCTAGAGTCACAAAATAAAATTCTGTCACTCGCAAGGTCGGCATACCAATGTTCATTGAAGTCATACATTATGCTGTAACTAGACAGAGTGGTAAAGTATAACTAACAGATATATTCTGCAGGAGTCGCGAAAGAGGTTTATCTATGAGAAGAAGATCTCATAGGTACTGGAAAATAAAAAAAAATAACTTAATTTATTTTATTCACTTTGATCATCTAAAATCAAACCTTGCTAAACTCAGCTCGGATACTAAATAATAATTATAGTGCAAAGGGATTCTAATAACCCATGGTATACTATTTTCAGTTAAGCAAGAAATGTTTTAGAACCCAAGTGTTTTAATAGGCAATAGCCTAAATAATTATTACCGACGCTAGTATGGTACTTTACACAGGAAGGATAGTCAAGTTAAGAGGAAAATTATAGCGCATAGAAATATTTACAAAGGGGATTAAATGTTATACGACATACACAACATAATATCGTATCTCCTCTAGCTACTCATTAAGTTATTCTTGGCAAGCGTTTCGCCTAATATTCCTCAAAACTCGTCTTATAATAAGGGCATCTTACAAAACATATTTCACAAAGAACAGTTTTTATTGTTGGTAATAATTTTTCAATATCCTCCTGAAGTCAGCCTGTAGAACCTATGCTTACTCGAGGGCTAAATTCGCAACCCTAACACCATGAACTATGAGCAGCACCGATCACGACCCATGGTCATAAACGTTTCCTTTGCGCCGAACCCTTCCGACACTGAGAATGCGCCATAAACCCTAAGACAAAATGGCCGCCGTCAGAATACGAAATGGCGCTACGCCCACTGCAATCGACCGAACACAGGGGGCACAGATGCCGCGCAAGGCGTAACAACCGATAGCCACGTATAGCTCTCACGACTTCGAAGCCGTCCGCTCCCCACGCAGTGGGGCCAACCTCATCCTCCGAAACTGAATAGTCCACCCACTATTAATAGAACGTTTAACAATCTCAATAAGTGTTATGTGTAGGTAGGTCCTAAGCGACTGCATTAAACAGTGTTATGAAGAAAACAATTAAAATCAGTTACAATAATATATATATATATATATATATATATATATATATATATATATATATATATATATTCTAACCGAACGAATACTATCGTAGCCACCAGTACCTATCTGTACACTCCAGGTGCTTTGAGCACGTCGATAAGATATTATGCTCGTGAAGCGAGCTTAGAATCTCAGGAAGCAGGATCTTTGGGGTACGAGAAAGGTCTGAACCCTCGACACAATAAAAGTCACACAAATAACACAAACGAGCATATAATTCTCTTAAAATTTGGTGGTATGAACTGATGATAATGGAAAACAAATCACACATATAATTACACTTCCAAAAGAACGATTGAATGAACACAAACAAGCAACTTTTTTACAGCCTATTCAGCACGTGAATATTTGATTTCGTTTGGAACTGATTTTCTGGATTAATTACTTTAAACCTAATCACACATAGAATTTACACTTCCAAATGATTGAGTAAACACAACTAAGCAACTTTCTACAGCTTATTCAACACATGAAACACTTAGCTTCGTTTATAACTCACTTTCTGAATTAATTACTTTAAACCAGATCACACATAGAATTTACACTTCCAAATGATTGAGTAAACACAACTAAGCAATTTCCTACAGCTTATTCAACACATGAAACACTTAGTTTCGTTTATAACTCACTTTCTGAATTAATTACTTTAAACCAGTACTGGGATTCCCTTTGAAAATTTACCACGTCTAAATTGAACTTACTCTAATTACAATTGTTTGTGATACTAATTCTAATTTACAGTTTCTTGCCTTTTAAAATTTTACATTCAATAATTGACTTGTGGGCAAGCGCACTACTCTTAATTACTCCTTAAATTACAAATGCTGGTAACAGAATAATAACTGCTACTCTAGAACGGTTAAAGGCAAGCACTTTATGCATTAAATCTCCCACTCCAAGCTACAAGTTATGAATCTCCATGTCCTCAAATTTTAACACGTTTGAAACTGTTCTATTTCCTGCCGTCGTGAACTTGACCTAATTCAGCTTTACGGGTTACCTCGATATTGTCCGCCTTTCAACCTTGAACAGCGTGTTGCGCCCCGCACCACGATGCTCGAGTTCGATGTACTGCGTTGCTCTCGCCGTCCTTCTGCTCAATCGTCGTTTTCTCGGCTGATTCGCGTACTCTTGCGTCTTCACTAACCAATTTATTCTCCTCCCACGGCTGCTATCGCCTCCAATTACGCCCAATTTACAAAAATGTCCCTTGCACTTCCTAACTGCGAGTGCAAGTACGTCGCTCGTTCCTAACTTTATTCTAATAATTAAGAACTTTCAGAGCTTTCTGAGAAACGGGCACACTTTTACTTTCCGCGTTATTTAATAGCAGAATATTTCTCTAACTCCTGACTATTGCGCGGATGACTAGCTAGACGTTTTGTAACGCCGTACACTCCTATTCTACAGAGTCGTTGCGGCAATTTCTAGCTAATCTAATGCTCCTATCAAATCTGCACACTTGCCAAGCGGTGCCTTACGTGAAGAGCTGCAGACCTGACGCGTACTAGCAAAAGAGATGTTGACTCCAGGCGAGATGGCGACAAAAGAGAGCTTTCCATCAGCGCGTCGGCCTATTTATTAGCGCTGCGCTGGGGAAATTCTGAGCAGCTACTGAGAAGGGGGGGTAATTTCTCCTACTTCACTCCCTTCAGGAAAAACGTGACTCCAAAGTTCGTGGTTGCTAGTTCAAGCAACGGATACCAGGCTGCGCGTTTTGCTACACAGGTATTCCGACTGCTCTTCTCGCCGTCTGCGAGCGTAAACGCCGACGAAACTGTGCTGTGACGGGGGTGTATAATCCCGTTTCGGCACATTGCCCCCTCCTTTTCTTCTTAAGATTTTTTTCGGCGTCGAAACAAAATCTTAAGCTGCTTCTGCCTTCCCTTACTTCTTCTGCTTTCCCTACTTCTTCCGCTTTCGTTACTACTTCCGCTTTTCTTCCTTCTTCTGCCGTTTTCCTTGCTTCTTTTACCGTTTTCCTTGCTTCAACCGCTTTCCCTACTTCTTCTACCGCTTTTATTACTTCTCCTACAAGAATTGGATTGATGTGCACCGTAATCGCTTTCCAAATTATTCCTTCTCGGATCATCTTGTTCATTACTTCTCTCACTTCGTCATGGTAGGCTATGGGGATGGGATAATTTTTCGTTTTCAATGGTCGCCAGTCCGTTAACTTGATCTGAAGCTGATACCCCTTTATCGGTTCGTCGTGATTTTTGACGACATCTTTGACGCTTATCAACATTTCGTACACTGCATTTTTCTGATCAACCCTCAATTTTTCTTGCTCCATTACTTTCTTCCTTATTTCTTCCTTTATTTCATTCTCCTCCATTTGCACGCTACACATTTCGACTTCTGCGAATTCTTCTGATTCGACTCTCTCGTCTACTCGTGCATTTTGCGCCTTTTTATTTTCATCTTCCTCCATTTCTACGCGACACATTTCGATTACTGCGAATTCTTCCGATTCGTCTTCTTCATCTGCATGTGTATTCCGCGCTTCTTCATCTTCATCTTCCTCCCAAATATTTTCACCGTTGATCAGAACTTGCTTTTCTCCGATGTCGATAATAACGCCATGTTCCGCCAAAAAATCCATTCCGATAATCAATGGGTAAATTAATTTCTTCACCACCAAACAAATTATATCATACATTTTTCCTCTAATTGTTACTTCTACCATTACTTGTTTTCTTACTGGATGAGATTTCCGCCCCCATGCATCTACCATACGAGTATTATTGGTTGGTAATTCCAAGACGTTTATTTTCTTGCTTATTAATTCTTCATATAATTCCTCCGATATCACAGATTTGATTGATCCGGTGTCTACCAATGCCTTGCTATGCACACCAGCGCAATTAATTTCTATTACGGGACATTTCTCCCCTTTTCTTGGCTTCCAGTTCTCCCATAAATTTTCTCCATTATTTGTTATTCGGTTCGCAGTTATAGGGATCGCGTGTTTGGCATAAATTTTGTTCGATTTGGGACCCCTTTTCAACTCGAACTTGGCGAGTTTCCCGGTCCCGTTTGATTTCTAGTACCGTTTTCAACTCGCGGACTCCGCGACCTTGCCCGCTGAAAGCTGTGCGCATTTCTGCTCGTACTCGGTTGTTCGCCACCGTGACCTTGACCGCGCAGCTCTCCGTTCGCCGTTTCTCCGTTCCGCGGCCTCGCGTCCTGCCCATGTTGTCGAGAATCACCTTTATTCTTGCTTCCTCCTTTCTTCGACGACGAAACTATCGTGTCTTGGACAACTTGCATCGCGTTGATATTGGATTTGGTCGTCTTTGGTGTCTGATTCATGTTTGCAAACGTCAAATCATAGTTGCCCAATAAAACTTGAAATTTATCCACGTCTTTTATATCAACGCTTCGCAATAGATTCTGGATGCTTAACGGGAAATGTCTCGTGAGAATGCAAATTATTTCTTCGTCTGGCACTGGAGGAGAGCACATTTTCAATGCTGCTATTTTTCGTGCCGCGTAGTCTCGCATGGTTCCGCTAGAATTACGGTAATACCCACTCATTAACGAAATTTTAAAATTCATCTGCTGTTCCTTTCCCCAGTAACGGTCTAGGAACCTAGCTACAAATTCGTCAAATGAATTTGGCAACGGGCATAACGTTTCTAGCCACGCCTTTGCATTGCCTTCTAATGCTTGATGCAATAACAAAGTTTTGTGTGCTTCGCGGACATTTGAAAGCACGAAAGAGCTCTGTAGCGCTTTAACAAACGCGTTCGGATTCTCGCTTGGATGCCCTGAGAATTTAAGCGATGCTGGTATGTTAATATTGCTTCCACGGCATGCTCCCCCTCCATCTACTTTACTTTCTGCTATTTCCCGCAATTCCTGAATCTTGCGTTCTTGTTCTACTAATTTCTGCATTACTTGTTCTTCGACCTGGCGCTTTGTATCCGCACTTATTTCCGTAACCTTGCCGCGTACTTCCTTGACTTCCTCTTGTATTTGCCCGAAACGCGCCCTATTCTCTTCGTCTTTCTTCTGAATTTCCGTGGATATTGACTCGATTCTGGCTCCGACTTCTGCATGCCTTTCCTCGATTAACTGAGTACATGTCGCTACCTGCACAGCGATTTCTTCCCGAAGCTCGTCGCATTTACCCACTACTTCAGACATTATGGATTGTTGGAACTGCTCGAATTTTTCATTGAAAACCGTGGTCTGGTCGTCAATTTTCTCGGCTAGTTTTTGCGACTGTTCTTTAGTTTCCGCCGCTAATTTTTGCATTTGCTCCTCAGTTTTTCGTGACTGTTCTTTGATTTCTTCCGCTAATTTTTCCCCTTGCTCCTCTGATTTTCGTGACTGTTCTTTAATTTCGGCTGCTAATTTTTCAGACTGTTCTTTAGTGTCTCCGGATAAATCTCGCCTTAGATTTTCTACCTGTATTCCGATCTGTCGCGCAAAATTCCCTAATAACGCCTGCATTAATGTTTGCATCGTCTGTTCTTCCGTGCGTTGCGACGGTTGCTCTGGCGTAGTTTCGGCTGATTCGGTGCGATCCGCGGTCGGCTCACGTACTTCATCTGCCTCGTGTAACCCTAAATTTTGCATCCTACGAAGTACCTCGTCCCCCGCGTCGCCCTCACTGTCCTCGTCGCTCCTAATTTGTCTTGGTTCCCTATATTCCTGACTGCCAGCCATTCTAGTGCTTTGCGTTGCCTTTTACCTTTCTAACAATACAAAATGCACTTCCCTTCCAAAATCACAACACAATACACTATATAACACTTCACTGTACACAGAAAAAACACTTGCTGAAAAAGAATACAGTACACAGCCAAATAAATACCACAAAATGCTCGTTTATTGTGTCTAGGGTTCACCTTTGCTTGCTTGATTTCAATCGATCGCTGCCGCATGTAATGGGCACCAAAATATCTAACCGGCCCTCACTTGCACCATTCGACGATTTCAATCGATCGCTGCCCCACGTTATGGGCGCCAAAATATCTAACCGAACGAATACTATCGTAGCCACCAGTACCTATCTGTACACTCCAGGTGCTTTGAGCACGTCGATAAGATATTATGCTCGTGAAGCGAGCTTAGAATCTCAGGAAGCAGGATCTTTGGGGTACGAGAAAGGTCTGAACCCTCGACACAATAAAAGTCACACAAATAACACAAACGAGCATATAATTCTCTTAAAATTTGGTGGTATGAACTGATGATAATGGAAAACAAATCACACATATAATTACACTTCCAAAAGAACGATTGAATGAACACAAACAAGCAACTTTTTTACAGCCTATTCAGCACGTGAATATTTGATTTCGTTTGGAACTGATTTTCTGGATTAATTACTTTAAACCTAATCACACATAGAATTTACACTTCCAAATGATTGAGTAAACACAACTAAGCAACTTTCTACAGCTTATTCAACACATGAAACACTTAGCTTCGTTTATAACTCACTTTCTGAATTAATTACTTTAAACCAGATCACACATAGAATTTACACTTCCAAATGATTGAGTAAACACAACTAAGCAATTTCCTACAGCTTATTCAACACATGAAACACTTAGTTTCGTTTATAACTCACTTTCTGAATTAATTACTTTAAACCAGTACTGGGATTCCCTTTGAAAATTTACCACGTCTAAATTGAACTTACTCTAATTACAATTGTTTGTGATACTAATTCTAATTTACAGTTTCTTGCCTTTTAAAATTTTACATTCAATAATTGACTTGTGGGCAAGCGCACTACTCTTAATTACTCCTTAAATTACAAATGCTGGTAACAGAATAATAACTGCTACTCTAGAACGGTTAAAGGCAAGCACTTTATGCATTAAATCTCCCACTCCAAGCTACAAATTATGAATCTCCATGTCCTCAAATTTTAACACGTTTGAAACTGTTCTATTTCCTGCCGTCGTGAACTTGACCTAATTCAGCTTTACGGGTTACCTCGATATTGTCCGCCTTTCAACCTTGAACAGCGTGTTGCGCCCCGCACCACGATGCTCGAGTTCGATGTACTGCGTTGCTCTCGCCGTCCTTCTGCTCAATCGTCGTTTTCTCGGCTGATTCGCGTACTCTTGCGTCTTCACTAACCAATTTATTCTCCTCCCACGGCTGCTATCGCCTCCAATTACGCCCAATTTACAAAAATGTCCCTTGCACTTCCTAACTGCGAGTGCAAGTACGTCGCTCGTTCCTAACTTTATTCTAATAATTAAGAACTTTCAGAGCTTTCTGAGAAACGGGCACACTTTTACTTTCCGCGTTATTTAATAGCAGAATATTTCTCTAACTCCTGACTATTGCGCGGATGACTAGCTAGACGTTTTGTAACGCCGTACACTCCTATTCTACAGAGTCGTTGCGGCAATTTCTAGCTAATCTAATGCTCCTATCAAATCTGCACACTTGCCAAGCGGTGCCTTACGTGAAGAGCTGCAGACCTGACGCGTACTAGCAAAAGAGATGTTGACTCCAGGCGAGATGGCGACAAAAGAGAGCTTTCCATCAGCGCGTCGGCCTATTTATTAGCGCTGCGCTGGGGAAATTCTGAGCAGCTACTGAGAAGGGGGGGTAATTTCTCCTACTTCACTCCCTTCAGGAAAAACGTGACTCCAAAGTTCGTGGTTGCTAGTTCAAGCAACGGATACCAGGCTGCGCGTTTTGCTACACAGGTATTCCGACTGCTCTTCTCGCCGTCTGCGAGCGTAAACGCCGACGAAACTGTGCTGTGACGGGGGTGTATAATCCCGTTTCGGCACAATATATATATATATATATATATATATATATATATATATATATAATTATATCGGTTGCATTTAGCTCAGAGCAAAATAGTGCTATCATCCCTACAAAGACTCTGACCGGGAGCATTTAGGGTTCGAATCCCGACGCTGATGGATTTTCGATTTTTAGCTAGATCGGATTCAGCCGCTGTTTGAAGAAGAATTCTAGTAGCTGGCTGCTCTGATCGGTAGTTGACCGTAGCTTGTGCGATCAACATCAAATGCCGGATCAATATCTTAAGATACGAGCTACAGACAACGCGTGAGCTTTCCTTCCTCCTACGTGTCCAATCTTCATTCCTTACTTTTACACATACGCTTTCCTTCACTATACACTTCAAGGGACTTATAGCTTGTCCCGGATGGGTCGATGCCGCGCTGAGTGAGATTCGTGGAAGGGGAAAATCGCCACAAGTCGATGTACAAGTCGACATGGGGTCCCACCTTTCGAGAGAAGGAGGAAAATTGCCACCTCCAGATATACCTTCACTACACTATCGGGACTATTGACAGTAGCAGTTCTCATACTCAGAAACATCCATTAATCAATCAGCCATTACAAATTAGTTTACTTACAAATTCGCACTGAAAGCAAATGTAGGAATATTATACAGAGCAAGCAAAACATTAAATGCAAGGGACAGCCCATCAAATACTAAAATGGGGTCTAGAAATCTCAAATGTATTACCTGTATGACTGGAAAATCTTACAATAACAGATATTTCATGGAGTATTTTCATAAATGTGTATATATTTTGTTAATATTGTAAACATTTAACTAATAATTTGATTCACACATTTTTCGAAATTTATTTGTATATTGCAACATTTAGGAAGATATTTACACAATAAATTGACACTGTGTAAATACTTGCATAAGTTATATTAATGATAAATACATTTTTGAAGTGTAACTAAATACAATTCAATTGGGAATACCAATACACGCGTAAAATGTGTATGTCTTTTCTCCTAATATAGTTTCCAAAATATTGAAAGTTATGTATTTGTTTTTAAATGTTTACTTTCCGGCCCCACGAATTCTTCGTAGAAAGAGTAATCTTGAGTCGGAAAATGGCAAATTTTCACCAGCCAATCTCTTATTTAAAATTTCTTCCATGCTTTTTGACTTTTGTCATTCGTCCCACTGTATATCGGCTAAAGCTTCTGACTGTCTTCCTTCAGGCCAAAATTGTTAGAAGAGAGGGAACGGCACGCCCGAAGTAATATTTATCTAACGAGTTTCGACTACAGCATTCCAGATTCTAGTACTGCAGAGGCAAAGCAGCAAAAGTTACGGCCACATTTGTTTTGTACATTCAAGACTTCTTTTTCTCGCTTGACTCTTGCTCTCAAGTCTGATCTTATTTACGATTTCCTTTCACTTTTTCCATTTCCATTGCAAATCGAATCTACGTCTGTGCACTACGGAGAGTGCAAAGGTAATATATGATATCCAGAACTCAGAAGCTATATAGTTTTCGTAATATTCTAATAATAGTTACATACAAATAATATAGAACTATTTATTACCCTTCCTCCTTCAGTTCGTATCAAGCAGAAATCATGTAGCTCAAGTAATACTATATTAGAATTTTTTTCGATTGGATTATCTAGTGCCTCTGAGAAATGAAGTATAGTACAATTAACGGTCTTAGTTTTAATTGATGACAAACATTGAGACACCTATGTATATTGCTTTTAATATTTCAATGTGTGTCCCTGTCAGTAAGAACACAACAAATAGAAGAGTAATGCATAAATGTTGGTATTCCGTACGGTAATGGTCAGGGAATGTGACACAATATGTGCTACTCTAAATTTAACTCTGAAGTAACATTGGCCTGCCGTCACTTTTAATATAAACTGTTTTTAGGCTTGGTCATTTTTTATGTATTTACGCCGGCGGCGTATTTACATTTTCCCCAAATTTTAGTTTCAGATTTCCATGTTTAGTCCAAAAACTATTCTCCTCCCTTAGGTTGTCCTTGCACAATACACAATCCCCCACGAAGAAATACACAGACAGGAATGTGGATAAGGTTGTTTTTTTTTTGGGGGGGGGTCAAGTGGTTTTCTGAATTATTCCGGATTGACCGCCGTCCGATAAGCTAGCAGAAGAGGAACTACGGCTCACGATCGAACACGTGGACAAATTGAGTTAAGCATTTAAAGTGTAAGGTTAAGTTAAGGTTAATTTAAGTGTAAGGTAAGGTTAAGGAACGGAGTAGAATTTGGGGGTGGATGTATCAAATTTTTAGGCTTCAATTTTCTTGTTATTAAGTCTTGGTCCAATTCTCTTCTTATTACATAGGTCCTTGCGTTTACTCGAATGTGGAAACGGAGAAATTCAATTTATGTCCGCAATATTAGAAATTTTGAATAATATCGACAATGATACGTCAGCCGTTCCACAAGAAAGAGTAAATTGGCTTCTCCCGTTTGTCTGTCTGTCGGTCTGCCTACATAGGCTAATATTGGGAACCAATATTAACCATTTTTTATGTCGTTGTTTGTGTTTTCTTCTTGATGGTAGAGTATTTTGTCAGGTAAACTTAAGACGTCTTTTGCAAATATTTATTTTAATTTATTAATGTATTTCAATATACCAGAACTGTCAACCCGAATATTATTTTAACAATATTCAGAACTTAAATGCAAAATTGAAATTATCAATTTCTTAAAACTAACAAAACATCTATATTTTCTAATTCATTAATAATTGGTAAAACTATCTGCCGAATTCTTTTTCAAATTTTCTTAATGCAAACTGTACAGTAATGTTTTACTTAAGCATGCAATAAAATTATGCGTGCTTATAAAATCTAAATCATTGACTTATATAAGTTATTGAGGATTATAAGTCATTGATTTGTCCAATAATAAAAATTATAAATAAGAAATTAATGTAACTAAACCGTTATTTATTCATATTGTACATAATTACCGACATTATATTTTCTGAAAATTATAAACAAAATATGTTCAAAATGTATATAGAACCCCATTTTTGAAAAATACGTTTTGAGATATTTGATTTGCATTGATTTGAGAACGTGGTTTAAAGAGATTGGGCTTTGCGAGAACGCAAGAAATATCAGCGGTTCAGAATTAAACGTTTTTCTTCGTGAATTGAAAGCAAATCCAATTATCGATATGAATCATTCACGTATTCAGATTTTTTAAAATCTTCTTTTAGAGAGTTATTTTAAGACAAAAAACTATAAATTTATCATCACGTTCCGTGGTTTTGGAGTTTCCGACACCAGGAAAGTAGTAGGGTTCCTGTTCCTTGATGAGAATTTTAACAACCGGAATATCCGATTGGTCACTTAAGTTTGTCCTTCGGTTCAATTACAGTAGCTGTTTAGCATTGGCTCATGACACTACCTGATGAGAAGACTAGAGAGCACCTTCTGTGATACTTTAATTCCATGATGTTTCCAATTAATTCGCATTCAATGTCAGACATGTGAAGTAATATATATATACATGTGAAATAATATATACACACACATAAACAAAAATTCTTTGCAATGATTGAATTACAATGTCAATAAAAATTAGAGTTAAAATTACTTATATACTCGGATATAATAAAACAATTTGAAATATTTCGGATGGATTAAGGTACAAATGGGAGAAAATAAATTAAATATATGGAAAGTAGAATTTTTGAAATTTGTTTTTTGAAATTATACGCAAGTAGCGCTCAGATGAGTTGAGAAAGTATCAAAATACTCTCAGCTTTTTTCAAAAGACAAGCGCACTTGAATTGGAAATGTGATCAGTCAGAATGTGTTCGTACGATGCCCTGAAACGTGGTGTAAGAGATAGTGATAGTGGTAGGAGGCGTGGACTAGGCTCCCAAAAGCAAGAAACAAGCCAACAATCGATTATTTTCGATTCACAACGTTCGAATTTCTTAAGAAGACATGTATTCTAGTGGCCCTACCGGCTGAGTTTAGCTCAGGACCAGCATTGACTCTTCTCTCATTGACCTGTATTGATTCTGCTTGGAACTCCTAGGTTTCGTGTCCTATCGGTGGCATATTTTTGATGCTAGCCAGATGGCCAATTCGAATTCATCCGCTGTCTGGAAGAGAATTCCAACGGCCGGCTGCTCTGATCGTTAGTTTAACCTATTAACACTAGGCGATGGCCAGAGCAGTACCCTGATAAGAGGGCCACAGACTAAACCTGATATTTCCTTCTTCTTCCTTGCCCTATCCTCACCCCTTACATTCACTTACACTTACATACACTACTCTACCGTTAATGTCGGGAGATTGGTCGGGGCTTAGAGCTAGTTCCGGTGCTCCGCTAATGGAAGATACCTGGTTGGAAAAACTCCCGCTAGCCGACGGTAGGTAGGCGCCGGATCTCGACATCCAGCGGGGAGGACTATCAACCACCAACTCACGAGAAAAAAGACTAACACTACACGTATAGGACTAATGACCTTAGCACTTAACGCGCTTGGAATCACCAACAATCAATTAATACACATACTGACACTTTCATACTATTTACACATATAAGAAGACGTTAGTCGGGAGCTTAGAAATACACTAGTTGGGTGGTGTCTCAATGGTGGGAGGTACCTGTTTGTGAAAAATCCCACTAGCCGACGCGTCGCTCGGCACCGGATCTCATTATCTATGGAGGAGCAACACTGCCACCACTAGGCATAAAAATATTGACTACTTTAACGATACTAACTACCAGAGCAATTTACGAGCCCAGAAAGAACAATCAACAAAATCAATCAATACAATGGCGCTGAAGACAAATGGAGCTTTAGCTAATATCCATATTCTCGCAGTACGTTCCAAACAGTATAATTCTAAACAACCTGTGACAAGTATAGTACCACGGATTCAGGGACAATGACCCCCATCTCGATTAGGTTTATTGTCCAGTTTATCTGATCTCTTGAGAAAATGCCGTGATGGCCCCTTGTTTTGAGTCTAGACATAAATGTAACTACATTATCTGTGAGCGTCTTCTAGAGTTCAGTGGGAAATATAGTTATTAAAATTTTCGCTTTCCATGTAGTCGTGCCAGAAATATATTACTTCACGAAGAACATGATAAAATGATGAAAGATAAAAACCCAAATCTATAGCTGATTTGCCTTTGAAAGTCGATTTAATTAAATTTTGAGCGAATATTTTGTTCTTCCAATTTCTTCAATTCCTTCCCAGCTCAAGTTCCAACAATTCTTCCAAAAAAACTCATTTATTTCTGTCTTCAGAATTAAATTTGTAAATGGCTTAGGGTGGGAATCCCAGAATTAAGATAACGTGCACAGAACATACTCTTTCCCGTAGCATGTCCCACACAGCTTGTAACTGTTTTTGACGTAAAATAAACAAAAAATTCTACAATGAGAGTATTTCCTGTTTCCAGGCACGTCAATTATTTTGTTGATTAGTTTCAAGAAAATAGTGCATATTATAGACGGAATATAGCGTTGTTTCTCCCCCGACATAAAATAATATCCGTCGCCGACATACATTCACCTGGAAGGCGTTTCTCTGTAACTGGTGTCACACATGTGTTGTGAGTAATACTGCCTTCATGTGTATATGAGGTCAAGTATACGTGTCAGTGAAAGTGTAATGGAGAAGGAGTAGAGGGTGTGAAAACGAAGATCGCCCTTCGCTGGTTCGTGTTCTTTTTGTTAGGGTTGTTCTCAGGTATTCGCTTGAACTGATCGACGAAAAACTTCTTGTCAGAGGCTCCAATCACTAAATTTTTCTGGAAGTTTTTTCTGGAGATTTTTCTGGAGTTCCACCTAGTACGTAGCTAGGGTATAAAATACAACACCATTTTAACAAAAATTTTAAAGCTTCTTGATTAAAAAGTCTGCACATTGACCAACGTATGTAGTATTTTATTACAAAACATGGAGCTCTAAAACTTCCGTATTCCATGTGCACATGGTAAAATTATTAAAAAAACAATTATAAAGTTCCGTATCCCCTAAACTTTCTAGTGGGAACGTAAATTTAATCTGCGCTCTGCTGCGTTATTTAATGTCGAGACGCTTATCACATTCCGTTATTTTAGGAATATTATTGCTTAGTGGTGTGAGTAGAGAGAGGAAAGAGACATAGTCACTTGGGGTAGATACAGAGAAGTTTGAAATGCATCAGTCAATCGGTAGTGACATCATGCAGTATATATTCTTCAATTGTGTAAATCCGCTAAAATGAAGAATATTGTTAGTGCGTGTTTCTTATACTCAACGATGCCGAGGAAGTTTGTCTTTGTTTTCTATTATTATGTGGCGACTTTAAGTCTCAAAGACATCCGATCGTCAAAAAGGCGTACGAGTTGTAATTTTAATTAAAGGTAGGTGAGGGTAAGTGGTGGGCACCACAGAATTCTTACTCACGTTGCTCTCGCTATTGGAGAGGCTGGTTGAATGAAGACCACCCATCTATGACGTTTGCTGCACCATAGTTGAGGAGGGAACCGCGGGACAAGATTAAAGATTCCTACTTTCCTTTCACGAAAGTAACACGAATCTCATTTAAATCAAAATACAGTTTCTTAATCAAATTTGGAATCTGCAATGCACCCAGTTCCAAATTCTGATTTTCTCCCAGATCCAAAACCACCAACAGAATGGACACTAGAAAATGAAACTGGCGTGTAATCGAGAACGTCCTGATCACGAAGATCATGCAGTCCTTGATTACATGCCATCTGCATCAATGGCCGACAATAGAACCTACAAGTATTGTTGCAGGCTGAATTGAACGATCTTGTAAGACATCTAATTTTTTTAAAGAACCAAGCAGAATTACTTGGGTCTCTCTTTACTTCATTCCCCATTGGTATTCTTGCCTCCTTATCTTGGAGATTGTTAGTGACGAACATGGTGAGCCACTTAACCAACATATCTATGCAATGGAAAGACGATATAACGGAAGATGGTCACCAAACCTTTTGGCGGATTACTACTGGGCACTCCTAGAAGGAGTTTCACCGTTCTTCCTCTAACTGAATGTTTCCAGGAAAAGTTTTTTAATTGGTACATTTCAAGCTTTATTCAACTTTCACGTATGTTTTTCATTTTATATTTTGTAATACAAACAATTATACAAATAATTTAATACAAAAATGTTTGTAATACAAGGAGTTTTTGTTACATTACCAGTACATCCCGGACGAGCCCAAAATTCTCTTTGTGGATAAAATAATTTCTTACGGGGCGCACTCAAACAGTCAGAATAGGAGACAAATATTCATCGAAAGCCGATGTAACCTCGGGGGTCCCCCAGGGGAGTGTGTTAGGGCCTTTGCTATTCTTAGCGTTCATTAATGACATTGCAACTGAATTAAAATCAAAAGTTAGACTTTTCGCCGACAATTGCATAATATATAGGAGTATTGGCTCGTCTGAGGACGAAAATGTTTTACAGAACGATCTTAACTGTTTATGGAACTGGGCGTGCAGAAATAAGATGGAATGAAATACGGAAAAGAGTAAATTCATTTGCTTTACCAAGTTTCGCTCGAACGTACGCTCTAGTTATGAATTAGGAACTAACGTTATACCACGTGTAAAAAACTGTAAGTATTTGGGTTTGGTCCTGCGAAGCGACTTTGGTTGGTCGGATCATATTAACAATACGGTTAAGAAATCCTGGAGAGCGCTGCACTTTGTAATGCGTATTCTAAAAATAGTAGTCCAAATGCCCGATCCCTAGCATATACTACACTTGTTCGTCCAATTTTAGAATACGGAGCGGCATGCTGGGACCCGTACCGAACAGGGCAAATCGAAGCGTGAGATAAAATTCAAAAACGGGCCTCAGAGTTTGTAAATCACGGGTGCGTTGGTGACGAACGAGAAGAATGGGAGTCCTTATCTAAGAGAAGGGAACGGGCGCGTATATGCGTAATGTATAAGACATACAGAGGGGACACAGCATGGGCAGATATCGGTAAAAGATTACAGAAATCAGATTATAAAAGCAGAGGAGACCATCCTTGGAAAATACAATGTAGAAAGCAAAGAACTGATGTAGGCAAGTTCTCCTTTGTGAATCGCACTATAGTAGATTAGAACAAACTACCTGCAGATGCACTAGAGGCTCTTCCTTCTAATGTAGCCAAATTTAAAAATATGCTTCATTCCATCTAGATTAGCTCATATAATACTGACTGAGACATTTATCTTTATTATTATTTTTATTATTATTCCTTTATTATTATAATTTATTTTTATTTTTATTAATATTATTATTACTTTTACTATTATAATTTATTATTATTTTTATTAATATTATTATTACTTTTATTATTATTATATTATTAAGGACAAATTTATCATCATTGTTAACACTGTCATTAGCATTGAGGAAATTTTTAAGTTATTATTACCTCTTATATTGTTATTGTTATAATTATTATCGTCATGTCCCTTATACAGAGAAGTGAAGTGAAGTGAAGTGAAGTGTAGTGTAGTGGAGGGGAAGGGAGTGTAGTGTAGTGTAGTGAAGGAGAGTGCAGTGTAGTGAAGTCTTATGTAAACTAGAATTGAATTTAGAGTTAGCTAGAAATAAATTGGAACTATGATATCGACGCCTAATTCTAATAGTAAACCTAATTGTAAATGTTAAAATTGTTTTGTAATTCTAATTTTAATTGTTATCATGTTTGCCACCGAGCATTAGCTCAAAGCGAACTTTAATAAATCTATCTAATCTATCTACATTAATCAACTACAGATTTCTTCTACATTGTTACCCAATCATTTCTTACTGTCTCGAAAGCGTGAAATATGACTATCTTTTACATAAAAAATATCGTGTGATGGAACATTTCTTACTTCATTTTTGCAACTAGCGAACGAGATTTAGTAGGGAACTCATACTTTCTTCTCGCGGCAAGACACAAGGTTCAAATTTGTTGCACTGTGTTATAGACGCATCAGCCATATAACGTATGTTATGAAATTCCTATATATTTAAATTATTAAATTAAAAACCAAGTTCAAAATTATTCGTAGTTGAAAGGCATTTTTGTTTAGTTACAAATTTTAAAAACACGTGTGGTTGGAAAGATTGAAATAAAGTTATATATTCTCAGGAATGACGTTAATGGATTTTGTTTCACTACACACCATAAAAGTGACTTCAGAAAAAAATTAGGTAACTTTTATCATCCGTATATACCAGAGTCTCTGATACATTGCTTTGTTAATTTCCGCTTTATTTCCGGAAGAGGGACGATGTAAAATATTGATATGTCATGTGAAAATTCAATTTATTGTCACGTATTTTAACAAAAGGAAATGCAGCTTTCAGCTTTCTCAAGCTTCCGTCATATTGTGATTCCTTTTAAACATACATTGTAATTAGTTTTACCAAGTTAAAATACATTCAACGAAATTTTTATTTGTGAAATCGTGAACCACCATGTTCACCGTAAAATTCTTTATTCTTCGAAAAATGAGTTTATGTATTTATCTTCGTTATGAAAATTATCTCTATCAGGAATTGAAATAAATGCAGAAGAAAATGAAAATTAAGGAAGCTGAAGTTCCAGCTGGAAATTTATAGAAACTTGTGCCTTTAGTAAACAGAAGCAAACGGTGGTACTTTGGTTTATTACACATTCACAAGCTACGCATGAAAACAAATATGTAAGGGTGGAAAGATAAATGCTTACAATTGTAATATACAATAACTTCTTAAAATTAATATGACGTACCACTACAAGTGGAAGAATACATCATCTATAGCAATAACAGTTCAGGCTGTAAAGGCGAATAAATAATTTTTCACTGTCAAAAATCCAACAATTACTGTTTCCTTCTTAGTGCGCAATGCAGTCAAGTAATTAGGAGGTGTAACACTTACTGGAATAATTCCTATTAAGAAATTACCAGATAATGCCATTCCTGGCAGGATCACCAAAAATATTTACAAAGACACAGTCAATAGACAAAATTTATCTTATTTTCCTTTTAGTTACTGAGAAGATAAATGTGTGATAAATTCAAATAAATACAAATAAATGTTAAATTTTACTTAAAGATGATATTCTTCTTTGATGCAGGTTGTACACCTGTTGCTCTTCACGCTTCTGGTTTTTCAGTTCTAGGGATTCACTAGATGTTGACTGCAGATCTTATTTGATGATTCACTAGTTGTTGACTGCATATCTTACCATATTTTTTCTGCGGTCATCCAGTGTATTTTCTTTCCTAATGGTATTATATCCCTGGCTATCATCACCAGCCTGTCACCACTAATTCGTGTGATGCGGTTATTCAATTCTTTTTTACTTATTTTGCACTTATTATTACAAATTTGGTAATACCAGTTATTTTACACCGGTTTCTTATACCCTAGTTTCTTGTCTAGTCACTTCTGGTTTTTCTTCCTATCAGAAGCAATTTTTTGATTGGTGTACAGTTGTTTAGTTTTCTTTGTATCATCGCGAGTTTCAGCTTCATGTGCAAAAAATTGTTCATATCATTGTCTTATAAATTTTAACTTTACCTACTACACTGAGGTATTTGGTTCTGTATCTCTTAAGTATCCTGATATGCGAGCACCGTTAATGATAATTCCTAGGTTCTTTGCATGAATGGCGATCACTGAAGATATCCAGTCCCAGGTTTAGTATCTTCACTAGTTCGATGATTTTGCCTTCTATTTCTAATTTTCATCTAACAGGCTCTTTTAATATTACTATCCATTTGGTTTTCTTGAAACTATCATATTGTAGAATTTGGCAATCGTTATAAATTTACACAATAGCCTCTTCAGAGCTATAAATAATTGCTATAAGCAATGAGTCATTTGCGAGGCAGACTATGATTATCAAGTTATTTCCCATCGTGTAACTTTCCATTGTTTTTAGGCTGTCAATTACTTTATCCATTATCAAGTTGAAGATTACTGGACTTATGTCGCCCTGGCGTATTTCACGCGCACATTTTATTTCATCTGCATTTGTGTCTCCTACTTTTACTTTAATTTTTACATATGTGTTAATAGGTAGTAAGTACTAGTTTGTCCCTCAAAATTGTGATAAAATATAATAGTCTTACTCGATTAAAATATTTTGATCCCTTCTTGAGGTCTAAGAAGGCAGGCTTGTTTTACTCAAAAAGTACTGTAAGTGCCAATTTTTCCCAATATCATATATCTTATGATATGCAACTTTTCATTGTCAATGGTCTTGGAAAAATATTATGTGTCAATATAGTAACTTGACGAGTGGAATATCTCCGCATGATAGTACCTCCAGTTCACCTGTCAATGTAAAGAATGAAGTGCCACCAAAAATTTGGAAAGCATTTTGTGCTCGTGCGTGGGTAGTGTGCCAATTTTGTTGCAGTATTATTTTGATTCCACTGTGACCTCAAGCTGCATACTTTGTGATGCTAAGGGAACTACATGTCGAAAAGGAAATTCTTTATAAATATTCTGAAATGCAGAAAAATGAATTTGAGAAGATAACGGAATTTAAAGGCTCAAATTACGATTTTTAGAAGGAAATTTGTACAACACAGTAAACGATTTGTTGTTGTTTAAGGTTTGTAAGAAAATATATCCTGAATGGATAAAAGGTTCGTAAATATACAGCGTTGAGCGTAAAATTCGTTTGTTTGTTCCGAAAAGTTATCTTTTTGGCACGCACATCCTTTTTCAAAGGAGACCCCCGATCTTCAATTGTATTTCTAAACATCTGATCAATAGGATGGTTTCGTTTCCCTGAACATCTTGCAACTACCTCTTTACCTCAATCACTTCACAAAACCACGAAGCGCTATTGCGTTTGCCGGTCTATTTGAAGGAGATCGAGAAACAGTTGCTTTGAGGCTAGAAGACGGGACCGGCAGCAATTCCAAGGAACAGAACTCTTTCCACAAAAGAACTTCAAAGACAGCGGAGTTAGCCAGGCGAGAATCTGTGGTCGGTGGCCTCGTGTCTTTACAAACAGAGCATGTCCCACCCATTTGTTCTACTTCCCTTACGATGGTGAGTGTCAGTTGCCGAGTGGAACGGCTTTCTTCGAAAACGCTTTCTGGGGTGCAGCTTCACGCCACAAAAGAGCTCTGGAGAGAACAATCGAGTAAACACATTGTCGATTCTCTTGCGATAGCTACGATAAAGGAATATTTTGTTTATTCACATGAGAATTATTCCTTAAAATAATAATGTATATCTCTTTTAGTGTTTTTAAACTGATAAAATACGATTACATTGAATGTGTTGAATATTAAAATAAAGACGTGCTTTAAATTCAAATTCTTGTAGTAGAGGAAACAAATATAACATTTTTTTACAAAGCCAATAACAAAAGATACTCGAATGTATTTTAGTGCAGCTTCACGCCACAAAAGAGTTCCGGAGAGAACAATCGAGTAAACACATTGTCGTTACTCTTGCGATAGCTACAATAAAGGAATACTTTGTTTATTCACAAGAGAATTATTCTTTAAAAGAGTAATTCACATCTCTTTTTAACGTTTTTAAACTGATAAAATACGATTATATTGAATGTGTTGAATATTAAAATAAAGACGCGGTTTAAATTAAAATTCTTATAGTAGAGGAGACAAATATAACATTTTTTTACAAAGCCAATAACAAAAGATTCTCGAATATATTTTAAAGATATTCTTTTTACAGATGAAATTAATTTGTTAGTCATGGGCTACTGATTTCTGATTGTTTCTGCTATAAGATTAGATTAATGGACATTTCTCGATAGCATTTTTTGTGTCCCAAGAATGGAGCAATCTAAAAAGGTTTACTTCTACGAAATCTCACCTGCAATTTATGAGTCAGATTTCTTTAAACAATACAAATACGCTGATAAATGCCAGATTGTTAAAATACATAATTATCTAAAAAATATGCAAAAATGCATGCCCATGTAACGTGCATATAATTAGTCTCTACTGACCATAAACCAACCAACAACTATTCACTTACCTGAAAATCTGTCTGTCTATCGAAATTAACTACACTAACAACCCTTGAACATAGGGGTGCAAATCTTTATCTCCTCGATTCTCAATTACACCGTGTTGAATTACAACCGTATCCGCGAAACGGGGTATTTAGGCTCGGTTTAATGTCTCGTTCGAATTTCACGCCACACAATCCGCGATTTAGTGCTGTCAAGAGCGCTTCATCAAATGGACCACGTTCCTGGAAGCTCAAAGTTCGTGCTGGAGATACCAACGATTGTTCGCAACGAGATCGGAAGAATGCAGGTGCTGTATATACAGCTACAGTCGACGTTACGCACGCACGAGAGTCGGCACGCGCTGTACTGTAAAGGGCGCAAAGCAACAGCAAGCAGGCCGCTTCAGCAAGCAGCAAACTGCGGGAATGAGTCGGCGACAGCCCGGGGTCTGCGTATATAATGGGCAGTTCAGAACCAGAAAAGATAGAAGCGAATGAACCAGAGCTGCAGCGTTGTATGTGAGTGTGTGCCTGTGTGGTGTGCCTGTGCGTGTGTCTGTGTGTGTGTGCCTGTGTGTGTGTGCCTGTATTGTGTGCCTGTGTGTGTGTGTGCCTGTCTGTGTGCCTGTATGTGTGTGCCTGTGTGTGTGTCTATGTGTGTGTCTGTGTGTGTGTGTCTGTGTGTGTGTCTGTGTTTCCCGAATAAATTGTGAATCGGCTTGATAGGTACTCATTCTGGTGGCACTAAACTCGATGACGACGCAGATACAATAGTTTCTTTTTGTCAACTAGAACATCGGAATCTCTTGATACATTCTGGTGAAGAAATTGCCTTGTAAACTGTATAATTGAATAAATTGGTATATGTGAAAAATCTGAATCTCCACCTTTCTTCATATATTTTAGCAGGAAATAACGTAAGAACCTCGAGTTGGCTCAGTAGTTACAATGCGTGAGCGCTACAAAGTCACTGCTGAATAACGTGCACGAGAAGTCAAAGTTCAAAATATATTATTACAACAATGATCGTTGAGAATACGACAACAATAAAACGACGGCACAACATGAATCTTATAATATTGCAAAGGGTGTACATGAAATGCGATTGTCTTCTTTTTTGACGTTTGTTACATTTTTTACTTCTTCCATCTACATCGTAGAAAGAGAAAGATTGTATCGCGGAATGTGGGTTCCCGGTGAACTTTTTCACGGAAAAGAGTCGATATTTTGATGGACAAACGGATATTGTCGGACCTTCATACACAAAAAATTGATTTTTCTTATTCTTGTATGAATTAATTAATTTTTTCGAACATGTGGCGTAGTCACAATCTACATTTATGGATCCTTGAAGGCGAAAAATTATTCCTTGTTTGCATATCTATCTGTGAACAACACTAGAACCTAAAATGGTCAAAGCAATTTCCTAAATACTGATATTCCTCGATTGTTTCATATATACTTCCTCGTGAATTCCGAAGAAGTATTGTAACCAACGGCCCATGAACTACACACAATCAATTCTTCCTTATTTTTGTCCTATCCCTTACTAAATACACACACCCATGAACTACACTACCTCACAAGGCGGAAGCCCGGACGAGATCTTAGAGCTTGTTTCGTTTGAGGTGAGATCCTGTTGGGAAAAATATTGGAAAAAGAAAACAAACAAACTGAAGTATAGTACGGCGCCGAAACTCCCCATCACTAAAAATGAAATATCACCCGAATAATTGCTTTTTGATTATATCGCTTTTCCGGGCACATCAACTGCTAAGGTCATTATGCCTGTAAATATTTTTTTTAGAAAAGTGGCGGTGATCTTTTCTCGCTAGATGGTGAGAACTGGCGTCGAGCTACAGGTCGGGTAGCGGGATTTTCCCTAACCAGGTATCTCCCACCAGTAGGGTGCCGTCACACTCGGGAGAAGTTGTAAGGTACCGTTTGGTCATCCAGCATGTTTGGTAGTGAAGTGCATGAAAGTGTATGTAAGGGGAGATGATAGAACAAGAAAGAGGAAGGAAGGATTGCGCCCGTTTGTTTAGGATCTGCTTTTGCATGCGCCAGGTATGGTTTGGAAAAACAAATCAGAGTAGCCGAACTCTAGAATTCTCCTCAAGAAAGCGAATTAATTCGACGTAGCTGACAAGCTAGCGTCGAAAATCAGGCCAACCGTCGGTATTCGAACCCAAGTACCTTCCGGACAGAGGTACTGCAATGCCAACAGTCGGTGTCCTGAGCCACCTGGACCGAAGCCATCCCCCGAGATATAACAAGCACCACACTAGCGGGACATTTTATCACATTGGTGGCGTGGTTGGAAATTGTCAATCAACCTGTGAATCAAGATGAACAAGAGAAACTTCAGGAGTGCAACAACGACTTTATGTCCAACAATCCACCTCCACCATCTCAAGCGCGTTTTTCCAAGCGAATAGTTTCAACACCGCCTCTACAGCAGGCCTTGGAACAAACCAATGACGTCATCACATTTAGACCAATTGCTGCATCAGCAGTTGTCTACGTCGCATTAGAGTCTGAATGCAATTTTATTCCATGTTCAATGCAGGGAAAACTAGGTACAATGCCAAAGACAAATGTCACTCATTATTATTAAACATAATTATTAATCTGTGAGCACAACTGGCTTTCCATAATTTAAGTAAAACACGTTTATCTTTCTTTAACGTACCTCGCTCCACCTAACATATGGAACTGATTGTAAATAAATTTTAGATACGTATCTGTAAATCTTCAACAAATAACAGGTCAATTGACAAACACAGACGACAATTAAAAATTTTTAGAACCACATTACTTCTTATTTCAGGTATTACACGTAGCTTCACCGTTATTCAGTTGAAAAACAACAGTATCCTCTTCACATGATCGAGCAGGACAAATTACTTTCGGTTTCTCTACAAATTACTATAGAAATCTCAAACATCTTGAGTAGAAGTGGTACTGTTTGTAAGTCAGAAAAACTCATCTCAATTTCCCTCACAAATTATTTATAAATTTGATCAAATCATAAATAACGAAACACACTACATACTATTGAATGAATGTGTTTGTTATTGAGAGTGCAAATTAGTTAATCGCGGTAAACGAAGAAAAACACCAAATGTTTCAGGAACATATTATTAATAATATCTTCAGGATGAAAATACAATTCGCACACAAATGCAAATGCAATAATTATATTTGTTATTAACTGAAGCAGATATATTGTTAACATAAACTTATTAATAAATTAAATATTTATGAATATGACAATTTTTTTAAACATCTGCTCGGAGCAAATGAATCAATTTGAAAAGAAAACGGATGTATAGAACGACCATGTACATACCGTGAAGGATTAAAGGTTATATTTTGTAGGAACCTGCTTGGATGCATTGATTTTCATTCCTTATATATAATACAAAGTCTACACGCGTACATCACAAAAACTAACTATTTACATAATTCAACAAGATTTCAAAAGCAATTGAAAATACTTAAAAACTACTGGTTGGGCGGAAATACTTGTATCACTCGCAACCACTTCCTGTTAAAAGATTCATCTTTTGGATAAACGAAAATAAATATTTCGACCATTCAAGTAGTTACCACGACACAACGGCACACTGCTCTACAAAAGCATATTCGTTTAAGTAAAATTGGCACAATGCTTTAAAGGATATAACCAATTTAGAGGAACTCAGAACACAACGTCGTCTTCACACTGCACATACTGAATGAAATATGAAAACAAGATGGTCGGATCTGGCCTTTTGATGACGTCACGCGCCTCTTTCCAATTGGTTCCGAGGCCTTCTCCCTCCAGGGGGTGTTGCTGGTTCCCAGCTGCACGCCTCCATGCCTGCTCGCAGCACGGACCGCGCGGTTCCCTCGCTGGGTGTTTTTGTTGGAGGTCGGCAGAGGGCAGGCGCCTCGTAAATCAACAGACGAGCATCGGAACGCGCAGCGTCGCAACGACCGCGACAGACGCGCGTGGTTCGCAACGCCCTCAGCGTACATAGTGTCGATTGTCAGCCAGGATCGAAATGATTGATTTCGATTTAGAATTGTTAACTCTCTGGTGTTAAATATGGAATGATCAGGTCCTTGATTTATTGCTTGAATGTGTGAATCACTTATTTTTTACTTTTTTATTCTATTTCATCAGATATTCTCTTACATTTTATTTGTTTCGCTGAGGTACATTATTATTATTATTATTATTATTATTATTATTATTATTATTATTATTATTATTATTACCTAAAATTCGTATCTATGTTTAACTGAATACAAATTTCATTCGTTACTATTCTGAATATGAGTATTCATATTCGTTCCTATTCCTTTAATTCCCATGTATTCCTCTACCAGATTTACGACTGTATTCTCCTATCTTGCTCATATAAAATTCAATATCAATTTCCATTTTTGAATATCTAATATCCTCCGTTCACGTATTAATATCGCAAATATTTGCTTGGAATTCTCATTTATTTAAAAGGCCGAAAAAGAACGGACTTTCTAGGAAGAAATTCAAAAATACGTGTGTTGGAAGGGTTTGTTGCAAATTTAACGAGTTCACTCTTTTTCTCTCTTAAACATATTAGTTTATTCATACATATTCATATTGCGCAATATTTATAAAATTCTTGACTATATATTATGATTTTCAATAGGAACACGATTTTTTCTCTATCTACAGTGTTCATTATTGTCCCAAATACAATTAATTGTCTAGTATTCCTTATCAATATTACGTCCGTATTGTTCTATTTTGCATGCGCAAAAGGCATTGCCAATTTTTAGAAAATCCTACATTCACTTTCGCAGAAATAATATCCGAACAACTCCATACGCAAATAAATTTTGTTCATGTATTACGGTCGAAGACATTTCTTTGAAAACACAAGGATATTCAGTATTTTCAAAACGTAGAAAGGTAATTGTAAGATGTAGTTATTCCAACGTCTGTGGGAAGAGCCTGCTAGAAAATTTAAGGTACGTATTTTTTTCTTTACATTACGGTCTTCTTTCCTTTACAATTTCCACGGCAAATAAAATTTTAGCTCTCGGTAAGACTTACCTTACAATATTCAGCTGGTATTTTTGTATTCCAAGTACTTAAAACTACAAGTTTATTCAAAACATTATTATTATTTCTTTATGTGTTTCAACGATTCAAGAAAAAGACGTTTGCGATTTCTAATGGAAAAACTCTCTTAAAATTTTATTTGTTTTATTGTACATATTTTTTATCATATATATATATATTCTTTTTCCGTGTCTTTCTTATCAATCATACATCTGTATTCGAAGACCCTAAATGAGCAGAAGACTAGCAATTGCATCTAGAAACTGCAATATTCATTTTTACCAATCTAACATCTGGTCAATCTAATGTGAGACTTTGGCTGGCTTAGTACGATTCTTAAAATTATGTGGTGAAATTGAGAATGCACCAAAATGAAAAAAAAAGAATTTTTACGGTAGAGTTTCAAAATCCAACATCTGTTGAAAGCGCTTGCTGCGAATTTTACTAGTGTGATCCATTTCGTTTAGACACAATCCCTTCTTCCTCTCATATTGTCTCACGTATTCTAACAACTCGAAAGCGCAACAGCCTAGTAATATCGTCTGGAAACTGCAAATTTAAATTTCAGAGAACTGTTACCTGATAAATATCATATGGGAACTACTTTAGCTTTCATATTTCGATTCCGAAAAATACTTGGACAAATTCAGATAGTTTGCGCTAGAATGTAAAGAAGAATTTTTAGGACGGACCTCGAAAATATAACGTCTGCTGTAAGAGCTTGCTACGAATTTAAAGAGTATAATTTATTTTCTTTCGCCAGTAGCGTCTCTACTTCCTCTCATATTCCCTACCGTATTCTAACAAGTTAAATGCACAAAAGACTAGCAATTGCATACTGAAACTGCAAATTGCATTTTCACAGACCTAACATCTGCCGAACCCAATATGAGCTCGCGAATTACGATTCCGGAAATTACTTGGTGAAATTTAGAAAGGCCGAAAACGTAAAAAAAAGATTTTTTTACGCGAAGTTCGAAAATCCAACATCTGTCGGAAGCGCTTGCTGCGAATTTAACGAGTGCAATCCATTTCCTTTAGGCGGTGGGTTGCCTTCTTTCTCTCATATTCCCTCACGTATTTTAATCTCGGCTTCGACCTCTCGCCGTGCCGTGCCGCGCCACGCCACGCCGCAGGCCCTTTCGCAGGGCCCTCTCGTCCTCGGCCCTTAGCCCTCGCCGAGCGCCCTGGCGCGCGCTGAGGTTGGCTCGTAAATCAGAGCGAGCCAACGGTGGCGTGCTCGCAGACCGGCTCGAAGCGCCCCTAGCGGCGCTGGCTCCAAACTCTGCTCGCTGCGCTGGGGCTTAGCAGCCGTGAACCGACGACGGATTTCAACGGGATTCGAAGACGGATTCCTGCGAAGGTTTTTCTATTGTCTTTGTTTAAGAAAGAAGTTACATTTTCCGTTGTTTAGGTGTTTGGTTTTTAGAACTTTCTTAACCCCTTTGCATATAAAGCTGGGTGAACGTGTAACCTAATCTCACTTTTCTACTTGTTGTGTACATTTTGCTTATTTTGTGATATTGAAATTTGGTTACATATCCGAAATACTTCCGTTGACAGTTACATCTCAAAGAAAGTAATTGTTTTAAGGTGTTTTACGTTTTCTACATAAAAACAAGCCTTGGGTACATTTCACTAATTTTTATTCCTTATTATTTATAAGAAATAGATATAAGAATAGTAGAAGAAGATGCGGTATGTGTTCGTCTTCACGTGTAATATACATTCAGATACAAAAATAATAAAAATATGCATTGGTTGCCTAAAACACGAATAATTTTGGAAGTGTATTGGTATAATAAAACAGAAACATAGGAATAACGTTACTTAATTCTCTTAAATTTGTCTTTCATTATTAATTAATAGGTCGAAATAATCTAAATGATCATATTTTATTTTTTTTCTTTCATATTTCAAAGCAATATTGCATAATATTTGAATGGGGTACATGTATAGCCTGCTTGGTATTCGGGGTTACATTCAGAGCTTGGTATGCAGAGGGTTAACCCTAAGAGATAGTTTCGACTTTTAACGCTTCTCGGATAATTGCAAATAATTCGAGACCTGCCATCATGCGTAATCGCTTCATGATCGTCCGTTTTTTTCTTCAAACCTTGTCGTTGCCCCGCTGGTGGGATGTACCTTGGGGAAAACCCCGATAGCTGAGTGTAGGTTGGCACCGGACCTCGCCATCTAGCCGTGAAATATCACCGCCACTTCTCGAGAAAAAGGCATACACTACACTTACGGGACTAATGACCCGAGGTCGGAATCACTAGTAATCAATCAAATATTTTAACACAAACTCACAGGAAATGATTGTAACTTATTGCTAATTGTCAAACATTTATAGTTTTTTTATAAATATACAAAATTTTTCTTCAGTTATTTTCCTATGAATTCTGAGGTCAGCTGTGGTTGACCAACCCGTCATGGAAGCTCTCAAGGGTATTGTAATTGCGATTGAAAATGCTGATTCTAATTTTTCCGCGAACACTTGCTTGCAAGTCAAAGGAATACGCGAACGAAATCAAAAATGGGTCAACTTCACAACGAACGTCACGGGAATAGCAAACGGGCCATGAAATTGAATAGGAAAAACAGAGAACTTTTGGAAACAGTTGACGAAACTAATGCACTCGTAACCCCCCGGCTCTGAACGTCTCTCGGCAATGCTATTTCTTTCTCGTATACGTACGTATATACGAAGTAATACATGTAGTGTAGAGAAAGGTATGCAATGCAGCGCAAAAAAAAAGACGGATTTTCTTCAGAAAAAAATAATTGTCGAACCCTGATAACAAAAAAGTGGATAAACGAAGTTGCTGAATTAAGATTAAAAAATCCGCTATTACGTGCTGTTGCCAGAATATCAGTTTTGTGGGCTCTTGATACCGAAAAATCAATTAGCGACAAAATCGTCTGTCCGTTTGTCAGTCTGTTTGTCTGACTGTGAACACCACTAGCGCCTAAACTATACGTAGACATTTTTTTTAAATTGAAGAAACCCATGTCATTCAAGTTTATATTATGTCTAGAATCGTTGGATTCTTTGTGGGATCGGCAATGACCTCTTTAAGAAACAAAATGAGCTGTTGTTTGGTTAGCAGTTCGGTCAATTATCAAACGGAAAACAGATATTGTGTTATTGTTAAGATTCGTGATTTTCTCGGTCTTTACATTTCAGTAGTTGAGTGAAACAAAAGAAACGATTTGGCAGAACGTAAGCTAATGGAAAACGTAGTATCGCTGACATGTTTTACGTAATGTTTGTCGACTTGTCAATAAAATAGTATTGTTAAATACAGTGAACGGCATTCCTATTCTTCTTTAATACACCCATTATATTATCTTCCTTTTAAATTACCCTTCAACATAATAAACGAGTGTTGGCCATTTTTTGTTTATATTGGACTGAATAATCATCTTTTTTCCTACACCATAGACATTTTTGTTAATCTATTGCTGTTCCTTTTATGCACTATTAACTTCAACATAAAGCTGCTTTAGAAGCACGTCTTCTTTTCAGATATTTCCTGTACTACAATGTAAGGACGGAAGAAAAATTGAAAATGGAGCCTTGCCAGGGGCTAAGGAAGGCGCTAGACTGTGATTCGCCGCAAGCCCTCGTAATCCTCTGGTGAAAAAAAATCCAATCTTGAACTACGAACGATCTTGTTCATATTTCTCCCGCTCTGAAAGCACGTAGAACGGCTAGAATATGACGTCAAGACAGCAAATGTTTTTCATTATAGATCCTATTATCAGGCATTTTCTTGGGGTGAACGGTTTTTGAAATATAGTTAATTATCCACAATGGTACTCCAAATATTTTCATACCCACACCCAAACATCCACTCTTTTCCGTATAAATAATATTGTTAGAAATTTCTCTTTGTCTTGTCGTGAACGCGTAGTGATGTGAATTGTCTAAGTAGGACACAAAATGTTTTCACACATTCACCCTATTTCGTATAGAGATAATTCTCTAAGGCATTATTAATTGTTTTTGTACGAATTCATAACAAAATGTGTTATTAATATTTAATCCACAATTCAAATATCGTCCACAAATGTTTTGCTGCGTTCAGTTTTCAAGGAAAGTTTGATTGTTTGGTGTATGTAATTTATATTTGTTCTAGCCTGCAAAAGTTTTTACCTTCTTTCCTAATTTTCGTGAAGTTTTTGTCTTCTTTTGCGGTTACAATTAGCGTTTTACCATTATCATTTATTCACATACTTTATTTTCACACACACGCTTACAAAGATTTAATCTTGTTCAATGTTAATAAAACAAACAAAAACCGTTATTACCTTATTTACTATGTTAGATTAGGATGTACTCGGCTTCTAACAGCAGGAGTTTCCCCTTCAAGGTTTTTTTGCTCAGCCGGCATCTTATGGTCTCTTTTACGCGGCTTTGATGCCATGAGCCGAAATGCGATGGGCAGAATTCGAAAGGTTAGAACACGGTAGGATGTAGGTATTGTAAAGGCATAAAGGCCTTCGGACTAGGCACATAGAACCAAGTTATTTAATTTATGTGTTATAAGTACCTATTAAATACAAAAAATATTTAGCAGAAGTAATTGTTACTTTCCCGCTATCGCTTACGCAGGAGAGAGAGAAAGTAATGTAATGCTACGAGAAAAACCGGCGAATTTTCTGCAGAAAATTTCTTATTAGAGGGCCCTGGTAACATCAAAGTGCTAAATTTAGAAGAAAAAAAATCTAAAAAAAAAACACTCCCAAACTTTTTCTTCAAATAGTACCCACGAATATAAGAAGTAACGCTTAAAAGAATGGCACGGATCCAGTTTTAGTTGAACTTCCTAAATTTTCGGAAAGGACAAATTTAGAAATATTACTGAAAAACCGTTATAAATAGTAAGTATTATTGGTTTTATGGCCACTGACGATTTCAATCAGAATTGTGTAAGAACGAAGGAAATAATGACATTGTCATTACATTGCAGAAAAAAGCCACAACTAGTCATTCTATTTGCGAATTTATCGAATTTCAGAAAGCAAATTTTACAGCACCAACAATTGAAAGCTTGAGAGCAGGATAAGCCAATGATACCACAGTATACAATAAAATCGTATTTTGTTCCCTGATTGGGAATTAATAAACTACTAATGTACTTATTAATACATTATTAAATTACTTTTCTACACAACGCCTACAAGAAGCGTCCAAATGAAGCGTTTCGAATTGAATGGCGCCTATACTTCATTCATGAGTTGGACTTGATACACCTATTGTCTTCCACTGTGGTATGGGCGCCACCACGTACACGATTGGTTGGTTGGTTGTCAATCATTCCGGGATTATCGACTGCTAATAACATTATTCCCGTAAGTGTGGTGCATGTTTCCCTTCGGGCAGTACCAGTGGTCTTCCCCGCTGGATGGCGAGATCCGGAGACGACGAATCGTCGGTTAGCGTGGTTATCTGCAACCAGGTATCTCCCACCAGCGGGGCACCGCCGCAGCCAGGACAAGCTCTAAACTCCCTACTGATATCCAGACATGTGTGGTAGTGTAGAGCGTGTTAGTGTAGGTGAATGTAAGATAGGGATGACGATAAGACAAAGAATAAGAAAATCGTGCATGGTCCGAGGCCCGTTTGTAAGGGCACTGCTCCGGCATTCGCCTGGTGATGTTCGGAGGAACCACGGAAAACAGCCGATCAGAGCAGCCAGCCAATGTAATTTTCCCACAGAGAGCGACAGAACGCGACCTAGCAAGGTGGCAAATGTCGAAAACCGTGCCGCCTGCCCTAAGATCTGTCAGTCAGAGGCACTGCAGTGACGTCATGCCCTGAGCCACGTCTCCCGGTCCATTTGCACGAAGAGCCACGCCCCTTCCCGGTGCGCGCGCTGACTCTGCGGGGCGCCCTTCTCACGAGCGAACCCTGCGGGACAATGGGCGGCCGCGTCTCCCGCGGAGCTAAGCGGATTGCACACGGGTAGCGCACGGGCGTGCGGCGCCACTGGGGAACGGTGGAATGGGGAAGAGGCTGGGAGAATAGGATGCAGGGCGTGTTGAACAATGGAGGGAATAGGATGGGAGAGAGAATTGGGGATGTGGTACGAGTGTAGGGTTGGGAGTGACGTTGAGAAGGGGTTAGGGATGGAATAAGAGATAGAGCTGAGGATGCGAATGGGATAATTGATTGTCCCGTAAGTGTAGTGCATTAGTTTTCTCTGAGAGGGTGGTGGTCTTCTCCGCTGTAGTGCAAGATCTGGCGCCGACCTACTGTCGGCTACCGGGATTTTCCCCAACCTTGTATCTCCCACCAGCGGGGCACAAACCCTGCCAGGACAAGCTCTAAGCTCCCGACCGCTTTCCTGGCATGTGCGGTAGCTCAGTTCATGTTAGTGTAAGTGTGTGTAAGGGGTGAGGATAGGAAAAGGAAGAGGAAGGTGAGATCGCGCGTTGTCCATGACCCGTTTGGTAGGGTACAGCCCCGGCATTCGCCTGGTGGCGATCGGGGAAACCACGGAAATCTACCAATCAGAGCTATGTTATGTATCTATGTTATATACCTAGTGTCGAATATCCGCAATCGTTGAGACTCAAATATCTACGACCTTTTGATCAACTATGTTGTGTAGAAAACACTGTTGTCTCTGAGCATTTGGATCCGAAACAACTCTCGATATTACGGGCTGTTATGAGGCGAGTGCGGTGACAAAACGGTCAGTAATGTTAAGTTAGTGTATTCTGCCACCAAGTTCGCAAACTTAATTGCAGAATTATTAATAAATCTAATCTAATATAATCTAAAATGGGAACAAAGCGATGTGATTTGAAACGTCATGGCGACGTGGGTAGAGAATAGGTTCCACGAGAGAGACTCAATGGTTGTGGCCAGGACGCTTGCTTTGAAGAAGGCGAGGGTGATTATTCGAAAATGAAAGCCAGGCGAGGGGAATGTGGGACTTTTTACAGGTAGGAGAGGGTAATAACATGATATGACGGCCTACTATTCAACCTCCTCGTCTCAATCAAGCTCGCATCCGTGATAACTTAACTATCACCTACTACATAGTGTTTTTTTTAAGTTCTATTACCTATTTGTGTAGCTAGTGTAGTCTTTGCAGGCAAACAGAACGCTGACGTACGAAATACAAGCCAACTGTGGAATTGTAGTGTAGGTATACCACATGTAGGTTTGTACATGTTCGTACAAAGTTGCGTACATTAGTTTTATACGAATAATAAATATTGAAGATATTATTTTTAACTGTTTTGTTTAATTAGTGGTTTTGTTAACTTTGCTGTTCTTGACAAATTTGAAATAAAAAATGTCCATACCTCTACCGCATAGTGTAATTTTTCGATTATAAGTCATTCCACAAAACTGTTTTCGTGCAAAAGTGTTAAATATATTTGTCGTGACTAATGCCGAAACTCTCAAATATGAAGAATACTACATCGAAGAGAACTGCGCAAAATCTCATTTTCCTGTTCATCTCTTAAAACCTCGGAGGCAGTCTGAAAGGAGACTACTCCACTGAGATACAAAATTAAGGCAAGTAGGGGTTTTGCAGCAACTTCGAAGATTGGTTGGTTGGGGGAGGTCATGGTGAAACCGCTAATGCAAATTGTGGCAAACCCTTGAGGTTGCTCGATGGCGAGCATTGGCATACGTAGATAATAAGTACAATAAACGCTGTATTATATTTTAACTCTAAATGAAACCATAAATGTTCACTGTAATTTTGTTATATAGAGTTAACAATGGAATCTGACCTTAAAAGAGATTCGTGCGAAGTAAGAGAAAACAAGTATAAACTCTTTGGAGGTCAACCACCTTTTCATTACACTTTGTATATGGAGGTAGTTCGAAAGGTAAGTTTCGTTTGGTAATAAAAAAGAAATCGAGTATAGAAAAATAAAGTAATTTATTTTTCAAAAATCTATAACACTTACCCTTCTTTTTCTACATATCTCCCGAAATTTTTCAGGTATTTTCCATATTAAGATATAAGTTTACATTATTCCTTCTTCATATGTTCTTTTTCCTCTTCATCGTCGAACTATCTTCTTATTAAACCGGAGGTATCAAATGACACTAATAAACTATATCTAACATAAAATATTGTCGCCTTTTAGTAAGTTTTAATTTTGGACCTTGAACGTGACTTGAAAATAATACAATTCATCTGTGCATGGGTACTTCATGTTTTAAATTGTTACTTCTTTGCGTTATAATACTCATTTATTTGTTTTTCACACGGCGTATTTTGTGTTTTAATGGTCTTTGATACGTACGAAAAACATTTAAAGAAAAATAAATTGGAGTCATTTTTTAGAAAAAAATGTTTAAAAACTGCCTAAACTCCTCGTATTTTTGAAAAATTTTACATGATCTTTTTTCAATAAGCGTCTTTAAAAACATGTATATCATGCAGGAAAAATACCTATCTTTAAATTTGTAGTTCTAGAAAAAAGCCAAAAAAGTTTGAATTTTTGCAATTTTCGAAAAATTAGAGGAAAAAATATGAAATGTGCACGATTCTTTTACGGGCCTGAGAAAATAGTTTATTCGAATCATTTTAAGCTATTTTGAGAAAATTTTGGAAATAATGTTGAGGCTTCATATAAAGTATCGCCAAAAATCAACATGTTCGTTTCAAATTCAGGGTACTTTCCTTTCCTTTAAATAAATCGAGGAATATCAATTTTAAAGAAAACCAATTGGACGCTTTTGGCGCTGGCATTGACCACAGGACGACGGACAGACAGACGGATGGAAAGACAGACGTTTTGTCATAAGTGGATTTTTCGGTATCAAGTACCAACAACATGTGGATTCTGGGTAACGGCGTATTAAAAGATATATATATATATATATATATATATATATAATATATATATATATATTATATATTATATATTATATATTATATATTATATATTATATATATTATATAATATATTATATATATATAATACTCAAGAGCAGTGAACTGCGACACCGTGGGAGGGATCTCCACGAAAGTTGGCACATCTACGTGTTTTGTCACTCAGAATGTTTATAAGCTGTTAGTTTTGTTGAAACTTTACTGGATGGCGCTGCAGCACAAGATTGAGCTTCACTTTAATTCAATTTCCATTCACACTTCTCTCCACCTGGGGTTCATTGTTGCTGAGCGTTGCCGTGTGACGCATGACGAGGCCGAGAAGGTCTGGACAGCGGCGCGTTATAGTAAGGGAGAGAGTGAAATACGGAGAGAGAGAGAGAGGGGGGGGAGAGAGAGGGGGGAGAGAGAGCCAGACAGGCAGAAAAGGAGGGAGAGAGACAGGGAGAAACAGAGAGATAGAGACTGAGAGGAACAGAGAGAGACGAACAGAGGGACCTAGTGTCAGAGACAGAAAGAGATAGAGAGAGACAGGGAGAGAGACAGAGACATAGACAGAAACAGAGAGAGAAAGAGAGTGAGAGAGAAACACGGAGAGACTCGGAGAGACCCAGAGAGACCCAGAGAGACCCAGAGAGACTCGGTGAGATGGAGACAGAGAGACATCGACAGAGGCAGTGACAGAGAAGGATAGGAAAAGAGAGGAGATAGAAAAGGCCAGGAAAGGAGAAAGAAAGAGATGGATGGCAGGACAATGTCTTACTGGTTTCGCTAGGATATGAATTGAAGTATAACGAAAGAAATTTTTGTTTTATTTGGATAAATATTTTTTGAGTTTTCTAATATTGAGTTTATTAAAAATGTAATTAAGTTTATTCTGTACATGTTTATTCACGAAATTGTCACACTAATGATCCTCATTGCTTCCAAATTACTTTAATCATAATAATAATTACACAAAACATCAATTCAGTCGCCTTTGTAATAATTTTCCTTTGATAAAACCATTTCAAACGAACTTTCAATAAAATCATACTGCCGAGAGGAAGTATTCAGGCCCAACACGGAAAAAAACGTTTACTCAATTGCACGAAAGAAGTTAATTGCCTCAAAAAAAAACAATGGAAACATGTATGAGACTACAAAAGAAAAGTACGCATTAAGGGGAGCACAAAAAATTCATTATTTAATTGGAAAACAAAATATTTTAAGAATAAATATTCTTGTAATAAAAACATAACATTCATTCCGTGTTTGGAAAAGCGTACTGAGTCAACTATTTAACAGGGATAATTTTAGAAGATTACAGATTAAATATTCATATTTGCTAATATTGCATTATTGCATGAATATACGACTAATGCCACATTGAGAAGTGTATAAATTTATGAACTTTCTTAAATGGTTCAAAGTCGAGTAGTTGAAGGTTACTAGTTACAATACAAATAGTGAACTAGTTACAATACAAATATATTCAAACAAGTTGAAGAACTTTTATATAACAAGAGATCTCTCTCCTAACATTTCTTTTTTTTGTGGGTAAACATTAATAACTTGTTTCAGAAGGTTTTGGATTTCTTCGCCCATTTTATCAACCCATTATCGTGAATCGTCGTCTAGCTACATTATCACACCTTTAATTTGGATTCGGCTCAAAAGTCTTCCATTTGGAAACAGCGTCGATTTCTCGTGTTTACTCTGCAATATCCACGCATTTCTTCGAATCTGGATCAAATTTGATAGTGGATTTCCACGATATCGCGAAACATTTTAAAAAGAAACTTGACCAACTTCTCTATTTTCACTCTTCTGAGAAGAAGTACTCTGCATATATCAGAAAGTTTTGGATTTATAAATTTGAAGTGTGTTGCGTATTCAGATAAATACCACTTGACCTATCAAGTTTATATTGTTTCGTATTAGGTGTTAGAACTGATTTTGCTATTTTACTTCCTTTAAAGAAGAAAAATACAAATGTTTGAAATGCAGTGCGTTCTAATTTTAACACTCGTATTTCCGATGTTCACATTTTCATCGCGACGAGAGATTATTCTTTCTCTTCAAAACAAACCTATTTGTGACGAAATGCCTAGAAACGTGTCGAAGAAACATTCGTTGAAAAGAGTTCATGCAGCATCTTCAAGTGATGATACTGTAACATACGGTTTTTCATTTACTGATAAGGCAGTGTTGCGGGAGTGGTGCGCAGAAACACGGGGCGTTGCAAGTTTTAAATCATTGGATCCCAACTTAATGTTGATATATTTGGTAAAATGTCGTTTGAAGTTGAAATGCATTGCAGTTGGTATTAAATGGAGTAAAGAAACTGCTATTGAGAAACTTTTAAAAGGTGAAATAGATTTGCACACAGAATCAACTTATATTGGCTCGTTGGTGGACTCAAAAATAAGTAATTTATATCCTCACGATAAGAATGATATTTGTTTCCTCCTTCCAAAACCTTCATCTGTTGAGAAAAGCATGGTAACAACGGTATCTCTTTCCATATTGCTGGCAACAGTTGCTTGTATCATAACGCTTGTTTCTGGAGTTGTGATTTGTTATGGAATGGAACTCCTCTTCGCTGTGCTTGAAGTCATAAGCACCCTCATAACAGGCGCCTTTGATCAACGTATGAGTCGCCTCATGGTTTGGATGAGCATTTTGAGTTTCTTCCTGTGGAACATTATAGGCGGCGATCTCACTGGATCTATACTTTCTCCTGGGCATCAAGAAAAGATAAACACTTTGGAAGACCTAAACGCAATAGTTACGAGTGTGAGCTTATTTATAAGTTCCCTAATGCTGCATTCTTTGGAAGGTGCGGAAGGCATACACGCGTCTTTGCTTTCCAAAGCCACAGACAAACTTCCTCATGGAAAGAAGGAAGCACTTTTACTCAATGATGATTTCTCGTTTGCTGTTAAGTTTGTATACCAAGAACAGTACGGCGTTACTTTGATTCGCCCCCCACCGTGTTTCTTCAGTCCTCGCTACACATCATTTATGATTCGTAATAACTGGGTTCACGCTAAACGCTTTGATATTCTGATTCAAAGAGCTGTAGATGCCGGACTGTCTCAAAAAATTAAAGACGACGCATGTAGATTGAACACAGCATTGGATGGAAGTGTTTTTATTTGTGACAAATTTACTACCAAGTCTTATTTTGACTCCGTAAAACCTGTATCAGTTAAAACTCTCAGAGAAGCTCTCATTGTTTTGGGATTTGGGAATTGTGTTGCTACTCTTTGTTTCATTGCAGAAAATGGTCGATGTTTTATGCGTATAGCTTTGTTCACTTTTCAAAGAATTTGTTGCTTTTTGTTTGTATTTGCTTTGATTATCTGTCATTGTGTCGGTTTCGTCATATCAATTGCCTGGAAAATATTTTTGGTGATTTTAATCCTCATAAGAAGTCGTTCCGGGAGAAAAAAATATTTAGATAATGCAAACATTGACATTGAAACCATTTAATGTAGAGTTCGTGCAAGTCGCTAGTCAAATACTTAAACATTTATTACATCAATAGATTAAAAATAACTGATTGTGAACGTAAACGGAGTATTTAAGTAATTATTTGTAACAAGCTAAAAGGGATGTATTGAATACCTGTTCTAATAAAACAATGTTTATTATGAAATTTAGTCTTTAGCATGATTTTTCATTCTCGTATGTTGCCGTTACGTAATATAGCTTAGGTTGAGCTTAGCTGCCATACTTTTCTTTCTTTCTGCGTTGAATGTAAGTCCATATTATTTACAATGAAAGTGAAGTACCGTCAAACAGTCTCGTGTTGTGCGAAGTACAATTTAGGGTGGTTTCTACTCGTACATCAAGACAAATAGTGCTGACAAAAGCATGATTTGCGCAGCATAACTCCTAGACCGAGAACCATTACTTGCCGTTGGGATGAATTTCGCAACGCTTTTTTTATCAATTACTCCTTGCCATGTCCAGTGATGTACGACACATTTAATATCACCTGATTACGTAAAAAAATACAACGTATCAAATGAAATAAAAAGGTACCTTCACCTTATAAATTCCTTAACAACTTAAAAATAACCTATAATCGTGGAAGTTTTCCATAAAATCCTATACTAATTGATTCATAAATTTGTCAGAATTTTATTCCCTAATTGATATCTGGGATATAAATGCTTACATAATATTCATCAAATAACACTCTAGGTGAAATAAAAAGAAATATAAAAAAAACTATTCCTTCTCCAAGCTGGACTGCAATTGGCAAAACCTCAAGCTCAGGAAAGCAGTATAAACGGAAATGGCGTATCACAGGAAATTTTACATTTTATGTGTAGTATTCCAGACAGGAATATCAAGAAAATACGAGCGCATCAAGATTACTGTTCTTCTGTCAAAGGAAGGTCCAGTATTTGCTGTGTAAAAAGTATGTTTGTTATAGGCATTCAGAAAAAATGTAGTGTGTCCAAGGCACTGAAACTGATCACTCTTAATATTTTTACCTAATCCATTCAATATATTGTTTATATTAAATATTATTAAACATTTGTTACAGTTTTTCATTTTCACTAATGATATTATTGAAATTTTAATGTAATTAAAGTTTTATTTTTAATTGATAAGCAATATATAAAATTATATTTTTTCATAATAAAAAATGTTTTTTTGCATTTAGTTCAGCCTCCCCCTTCGGAATCAAAGTTACAAAAAGAAGCTCCGGAGTCATAAGATTAAGTAATAGATCCTAGTAGTAGAGATGATTCGTTTCATAATTAATGCATACGTGGAACATTTAAATAAGTCACAAAAGCAGGAAAATGGTTCAAGCTTTCGCGGCAAGCCAATTCTAAGATTGCAGCCTTTAGAATGCACCTTGAAGCCCAGGCCCGACCTATATTCGGACTTTGCTTTATGGGCGAGAGCCATCCAAGGCTCGATTGTAGCTCAGGCGCAGGTTTCCTCATCTTTCTGCGGACGTATCTGGGCACTGATAAGATGTCTCCTTTGGTGTGGTTGTAATATGCTGCCAACTGTTAGCCAATTGGAGACTTTTGCGAATTGCGACCTTTTTGTAGAAGTTTGCAGTAGTAGAGGAGTTCCGTACTGTGGGGCAAGTAATGTGTTTAGTTTTGAAGTTTGAGCATGCCGCAAAATTATGACTTTTTTGAAAATTATTCGGAATTTCGCTTCCGAAAAAATCGGTAAATTAGCTATAAATGAAACATGTATAATTTCTATTTCTGAAAAATATATATTTTTGTTTCGCAATTTTTTTATGCTGTAAAAAATATGATGCAAGTTATTCAAGTATGACATTAAAATATCAAAATTAACAATTTTACTCAATTTTCATTTGTTTTCTTTTAAAAAACGTTTCGAAAATAATTTTTATAATTGAAATGAAAATGTTAGTGTAAATGATATAGTTAAAATGATGGGAAGGGATTCTGGAACTTAAGAAAACGTGCGCAGATCTTCTACTCCATACAGTTTTCACTGTTTTTGACAAAATAAGCCCAAATCTAAAAGTGTTAAACAGGCCACACACGCGGCAGGATAGCTCGTGCTTTCGGGACAAAGCAGCTCTGAGAATGTATCCACGAGAACGGAGAGCTTCTGAGAGAATCCATTTTAGTGTGATTATTTATTAATGGTTTTAAATGAATTAGATTGACATTTGTTTCTTGTATTTTAATGTTTATATATTCTTTCCAGTTAAGTTTGGTGAGTCCTAGATATTTCACTGTATTTTTAGTGGAGTCCAAAGAATGGTGTTGGTGTTCAGTGTAAGAGGTGATGGTGTTGAAACCTTTTTTAATGAAAAGGGTTTTGCTGTTGGGTTTGGGCTTAGATGGGTTTCATTTAATTTTCCATTTGTTTTCCCAAGAATCTGTTTGGTGTAAATGTTGTGATTTTGTGTTTGTTAATGTGATAAGTGATGTGTTAGAACAATACACTGCTGTATAATCTGCGAATTGTGCTGTATTGATTGTGTTAGATGTAGGGATATCAGCTGTGTAAAGATTGAATAATATAGGTGAATGTGGAGAGCGCTGTGGAAGACCAGCCAATGTTGGTTTGGGGTTTAAGAGATGTTTATCTATTGAAACTGAAAACGTTCTATTGCTAATGAAGCTATTGATGATGTTGGTTACGTATTTGTATGTGCCAATGATTCTAAGTTCGTACATCAGACCTTGATGCCATACTCTGTCATATTCTTGTGAAATGTCTAGAAAGGTTGATATAGTATGTAGTTGTTGTTTTTTTTGAATGCTGTATGAATATGTTTTGTGATCCATAATAACTGGTGTGTGATTGATAGCTTTTCTGTTAATCCAAACTAATGCCTGGGAATGATGTCATTTTTGTTGAAGTAGTTATTGAGGCTTTTATGAAAAATTTTCTCTAGAATTTTAGATAAGGATGGTAACAGATTTATTGGTCTCTAATTTTCTATATTGGATGGTTTTTGTTTGGTTTTGGTATGGGTATCACTATAGAGTGTTTCCATAAGAGTGGAAAATAACCTGTTTTTACTACAGTTATAAATGTTATTTAAGAATGCTATGGCTTGGTTTGGCAGATTTTTTAGAGTTTTGTTATTTGTTCTGTCATGTCCTGGAGTCTTTTTTTAGGAAGTGTTTTTATTATGTTTGTTATTTCATGGGGGGAAGTGAATTTGATTCTGGAAGGTTCATTATAATTAGAATATGTTGCTGTGTCATTATTTAGTGTTGTGAGTGTGGGGGTGAATCGTTGGGTTTAAATGTAACTGCAAAGTGTTTTGCTAGTGTTTCAGCTTTTTCAAAAAGTGAGAATTTTTTCCCTGTTCTAGTACTAAGTGGAGGAACGTTATTTGTTTTGTTTAGTATTCTATTTATAAATTGCCACAGTGTATTGTTACTTCAGCTTAAAGTTTGAATCATGGTATTGTATTGTTGCTCTTTGTGTGTGAAAAGTGTTTTTTTTTGGTAATATATGTTAATAAGTTCAGTTCCTTTTTAATTTCAGAGCATCAGTGTGATTCCATTATCTTCTTGTTTTATTCTTTATGTGGATTAGATTTCTTATGCTTTTGGGTAGTTCACTTTTCTTTATTCTGTGTGTTCTTAGATGATTTGTTTAATTTACTGTACTGTAATTCACTTAATATTATGTTATTGCGTATTGCTATAGCTTGATATATTTCTGAAGGAGTATTTAAGATTTTGAATTTAGGGATGGTTGTTTAACATTATTTTTAAATGTTTACCAATTAATTGGAATAATGGTGGGTGGGATGGCAAATGTTGTGTTGTAATTGTTACTGGTAGGTAGTCTGAGTCCATTTCATGGTGTACTCTGGAGATAAACGTATGTTTTAAATTTGTGTTACCTATTTCTAACAGGTCTGGGTTCCTAGAGTGATCAATTGGATAGTACGTTGGTTCATTGGGGGTTATGATATTTAGTTTGTTGCTGTTTATTAGTTGTAATAATTGTTGGATTATTGTTTTTAGAACCCCATTGTATATGTTCAGCATTAAGATCTTCTAGGATTATTGTTGGGGTGTGTTGATCAATACTACCAATAATATTGGTTTGTTGGATTCTCACGTTGGGGGCTTATGTGCTACTGAGTGTTGTTTCCAGATTGTTGTTATTAACAAACTTAGTTGCTTCTGTTTCAATACCAGGGGTTGTTGGTAATATTATTTGGTAACATGATATTGTACTCCTAAATAGTGTCATTACTCCCCCACCGTTAGTATATGATATATCTGTTCTGATTGCTTTGTAATCAGGTATGCAGCATTTTATACTATTGTTTAAATGTGTTTCTATTATGCAAGCAAAGCCTATTTTCTTATCTTTCATGAAATATTTCAGTTCATTGATTTTATTGACTATTCCATTTGCATTCCAATTGATGGTATTCTTATTAATTTGTGTTCGTTGCATAATTATTATTAATGTATACTGAGTTGGATGATTAAATGTTTTTTATTACGGATGGGATAATTGAACTGATTATATTGATTATGTGAGTAGCTATTGTATTGATCAAGGAGTTGAAAAAGTTATTCTCGTTCGAGTGTGCATGTGAATTTAGAGTTATTATGTTTATTAATATTTTGTGTTCTATTTGTGTTCTTTATGTGAGTAAAGTTGGTGATGTTTTGAGTATTTGACAGTCTGTGGGAGTTGGTTTTGGTATTTTGAGGTGGCACAATTTGAGATCCATTGGGTCTATTTCCAATTTGGGGAGTGTTGTTGTTAGAATTTTGGCTTATGTTTTTTTATAATAGGGGCATTATACTGTACTGAGGTCTGCTCTGTGGTTTCCTTCACAGTTATATCATTTGAATGGTTCATTTTTATTGGGACAAGTTTCAGAATAAATATTTTTGAAACAAATAATGCATGCTATTTTTTGGTTACAATTATGTTTTGTATGGCAAAAGTCTAAACATTTCATGCATTGAGTGAGGCCTTTAAGTCTTCTTCTCGTTTCAGCTTTTACAATGATATTACATATTTGTCTTATTTCTAAAATATTTTATGTTTTCCTTCCCGTTAAATTCGGACTGGAATTGGATTACTGTCTTTTCGGAGTCTGGTAACTTTGATGAGTGGTGGGTGTTTTTCTTTTAATTCGGTGTAGATTTCCTCTTCTGTGATTGATGTGTGTATGTTTTTGAATACAACTGAGAATTTCTTATTTGCAGGGTCCTTGTAAGTATAAAATTGTCTTCTAGTGGTAATTAAATATTTGGTTATGTCTCTAAAGTCACTGATTTTTCCTGGTTGTTTTTTCACCCTATTATTTATAAATTGAAGTGTGAAGCTGGTTGTTCCTTTGCTATCAAACTCCATGCTAACGCATTGTTTGTTATATTTGCTACATACCTTAGCGGGATTTTTACTGTTTCTGACACACTTCGTGGGGTTTCATTAACTTAACTAAACCTATTTTGATTGCTGAGATCCGGTTCACTGTTCAGTGCCTCAAATCTATTTCCAATGGGGACCGAATAACGATATTGGGTTGAATTGTCTTGTTTTGATTGTAGGTTAGACTTTTTTGTTTCGTTAGCCGAATTGTTATCATCAGAAGGACGCTTTAAATTTTGCCCTGCGGCATGTTGGCCTGTAGCGTTACCTTGTGGAGTGTCCGGGTTTTGCAGTCTCATTGAGGTCTGTGGATTTAGTTGAGGTTCCATTGTTGTTTGGCTTGGTTGAGATTCCATTGATGTAACTTCGTCACTGGTAGTTACCGCGACTTCTTGGTACAGCATCGACAAGTTTAAATCTGGGATGGAATAATCACTGTTTAGTGTTGTTAGAGAATTACTGATGAGCTGCCCTGTGGTCGGGCAGAACCGTTTGTACATATCGCGCAGCACTCACTAGTGGCACTGTTTTCACAGACCCCCAAGATTTACACTGGGTCACAGATTTTCTTCAGTCACACGGTTACCACCAGGGCCCTATAACTCCCGTATAACGTGGTGGGGACCATTACAGTGGCGCGCTCTAGAGCATCACCTTCTTACACGAACTAAAATACGAACAGCTACCAACGTTATTTAAAACGTGCGTGGGTTCTCGGGACGCAAATACACGCGCTTGGTACAAGAGATCGCGCCGCTGTTCGCGCTATCTTTTCTTTCATGCGTGTATTATCATGAATAAATGAATTTTAGAAGGTAAATACATAGTATTTTACTTCTTTTGTAATTTATTTCAGAAATCGCTCATAATCAAATTGTATTCGTATTTCTTGACCAATTTGTATGTGCGAAATTGGCGAGATTTACCAGCAGCGTATCCGGAGACACTAGCGCATCCTATAGTAGCAGCCTCTAGCATTGTCCCCAATTTTGATGGAGAGTTGCCGGGCTCTTGTTATCACTGTTCACAACGATAAGAGCACAACGGTTCGGTTTGGCAGTCAAGCGCGGAATGACGTCACTCTGTGTAAAGGGAACGATTATGCACAGAATGAAACTTGACTCAGATAGGACAGGTCCAGCAGGTAGGTTAATGACAAATGAAATGGAATATGATGCATTGTTTATCACACAAATAAACACAGAACATATTTTTCTATTCCCTTCGTAAATTTCTTTCATTTGATGGCTGCAACACGTTACATAATGAAATTCATTACGATACAGATTTCAATATGATACAGGTTCTTGACCAATCTCAGAGAAGTTAATTAATCACTGAAATTTGTTCTAGAAAATGGGTCATATGAATAAAAATGAGCATTTACTCACGAGTACTTGCTCCGGGGCAAAGTGAGTCTACTCCGCGGCACTGAGCAGAAGCTCCATTTCGTATGAATAAAAACTTCGTATGTCTCCGAAGAACTTTCTCATGTCTCGCTAGCATTTGCTCGTCGTGAACAAGTGATAGTGCAGGCTAAGAGTTTTAAAAATTGGGTTCTTGAGCAACAAAGAGGTTACATACGTTACGCATGTCGCGCACATTTGTGCGGAATAAAGAGCAATAGTTTGTTGTCTCATTCTTTAAATTAGAATATGAATAGCAGTAACCAAAAACAGGCGCTAGTGGCCCAGCTTATTTTTATCGAAATGCTAAGTGAATATAAAATTATTTTTGAAAAGAGCCAGCTTTCGAAAGTACGCTGTGGCCGAAACGAAACATTACAAAGTTTCAAAATACAGTACCCCGAAAAATTCCAAGTAGAAAAGAGCGATGGCCAATTAACATCGAAGATATGCAATATGAAAACGCGCCTGAAAGCAAACGCCGATAAAAATCGTACCAACCATACAATGTACTTTTCGATTCGGCAAAGATTCTAATAGTCTACATCACGAGAATTTCGCCTAATCTTGCATTTTTTAGTCCGCTCTATATGTATATCAACACACGTTAATAAATCGACCCATTTAACCTTACTTTTCAAACGTGAGTCTGCTACTAAGGTCCCTGCGAAATTTTGGAGCAAGTGCTCACGCTTAACTTTATTCATACCAATTCTGAGCATTTGCTCGCCAGTTGAGAGTACGCTCAGAGCTGAAGCAAGTACTCAGAGACTGAGCAATTGCCTACCCACTTTCTTCATACGAAACTGAGTAAGATCTCGGAAACTCGGAGCAAAGAGTACTTGCTTACTTTTATTCATACCACCCAATGTTTCACTCGAATGTGTACATTCAAATTGCATTTAATCCTATGTTACGCTTGCCGGTTTTAATTTATTTTTCAGTAGTAATTTTTACGTAGAATATTATTTAAAACAAATTGGACTGTAATTTTACTTTGATTCTATCTGACTAGCGCATTGGTAGAAGGAACATTTAATTGACGTTAAAATTCGAATGCAAATAATTTAGTATTATATGATACTGCCGTGTGGTTGCCTTTAAAAGTGTGCCAATTCTTTATTTTAAAATGCCTAGTCGTTCAGAGCTTGAGTTAACACCTTCAGAAATAAGAGAAAAAGCGAAAATGGTGACCTTGGAATTATCGCCACAACTATTGAACTCTCTCACAGGCGGATTAGAAAACCAAAGCCACCTGGGGCAAGGTAGGGTAGCTGTCCGATAAGTGGCATTGGCTGAATTCTGCTTGTCTACTGCCACGAAACGATTCCATGTAAATGCTTAACTTATAAAACTTACCATCAGTCGTAGAAAAAGTAGCGTATGAAACTAGATGTAATGGGTCGTGTGAGGTTTACGATACATACCCGTTCCTCGCTTGTATCTTAATATCCCACTCTTATATTAATACCCAATATTACATCCTCATTTCATATATTTTATATACGCCGTGGCATAACGAAACACTTGAAATACACTTTCGATAAGGTGTGTAGACTGTGTAGGTATTACTCGCGCAAGTTTTCTTGAACGATGGATTGAAGAAATGCGGGTAGAGTGGGGGTATTAGTTACGAAATCGGCCACTAGATTTTATAAAGCAATGCCAATCTCTGGAGAATCAGTCAAGCCTTCGCCACGTTCTTAATAATTTGCGTTCTAACTTCCTCTGGTGTTCGAGATATCTCCTGTAATAGATCTTTACCTGCTTTGGTCATTTCTTTAGATTTTTGGAGAAAATAACGGATAGACGTTCTGGTCTCAAAAGAAAATGGTTTCTATTTCGCGCCAGTGAAGATGTGTTTGGAATGTTGTCATCAGTGCTTTGCTGCGAGCTTTTGCCTTCATCTCTTTATTGTGCTAGAGAGGGGGAAGCAAGGTCATCGTTCAAGAAAAGTTGCGCGAGTAATATTACGGAGACTACATTACCAAAATCAAGATCCCATTGATTTCCAGAGAAAAAATAGTTTTATTACTTTACTTATAAAAAACAAAAAATTAGTAATTATTTTACAAATTCACCAAGCTTTTTAATTTAAATAAATCATTAATTATTTTATTATTATAGCATTTAACATATATCATAAGTTTCGTGACTCGATTCATAATGTACTATTTTAAAATCTCTTTTAACGCATATGGAGCGAACATATGTTATTTTATATTAATAAAATAAAAATTGAGTGAAATTATAATTTGTGTTTTGGTTATTGAAAACCTGTGTAAATTCGTAAGTTTAAAAATAGTAATCATAAAAAACTGTTTCAAAATTTATTTTCCAGAATATGTAAGTCTGGTTACCTTTAAGTCTCTTGCGTACAATCATTCGTAATATGGTAATTTCGTATGGTGCTTGTTATAGAATCAAATTAAGGGGAGTCGATGAAGCAAAACGTAGGGTTGAAGAAAGGAAAATGTTTCATAGGTCTATCTTGATATAGCAAGGTTTAATATAAAACGTGCATTAGAATAATTGAATCGGTTATTATTAAAAACCTGTAAGTCACTATCATTTGAATTTTCGCTTTTTTTCATGAAAATAGAAGCTGTACGATAGACGGATCGTTTCATGTGTAAATCACGTAATGCATATGAATCGAAAGTGACGACATGGCAAAGTTTTAGTTTGGTATTGAAATTCTGTAAATCATTAATTTGCGAGGTATATATGACTGTTATGTATGTGTGTATACAATGTATATGACAGATATCACTGACAGAGTGACTGTGATTGGTTAAAAGACATGTTCAATACAGAAATATTACCATGTACTATCATAGAAACACGTATTTCAAGGTACTGTTTCTGATATATGAATTAAGTTTGATGCACATTTTAATTTCACATAATGTAATAAATGTGTCGAATTACAAATCGAAATTGCAATGAGTATTTGTTTACCTGTTTAGTTAAAAAATTCCTGATTACTTTTTGTAATCCCATAAGTCATAAACGTTTAAGTCCGACGACTATGGTACTAGTAAATTACATGTCTCCACAACATTCTCAATAAAGATTTATACATCATAAATTTAAAAAAGACGGAGACAATTTCTCTTTGTACTTAATTATTCATTTTTTCTTGTTTTCGCATAACTTTACGAATTCATGACTTGCAGGGTTTCAAAAAACTCTCAGGTAAAACGTTTTAACCTTCGCTGAGATATTTATTTCATGGCAAAGCGTTGAGACAATTAAATTTTCAGTAGAAAAAATAATATTTTCTATACATGCAAATTGCAAATCAACATATGTATTTAAATAACAAGACCTAAATCTTACAATTTTTAAATTTAATAACAAAAACGTGCAGAAACGTTAAATGAGCATTTTTTTAATGATAACATAAAATAAAAAACGAACCATTGAATCTGATGATTCCACAATGAAATTTCCAATACATGAGTGAAGTTGCATTTCCCCTTGCCGTGACGTCTAAGGGAATCTATCTGATAAGTACAATTTTATTTTTTTAATATAATAGCTTTATTGGAATTTCAAAACTTCTGGTCAATAGTTATGCAGAATTTGATACTACACGACGCGTCATTTTTATGTAGAATAAAAATATATAAAATATTCCACTTTGTTATGAATACGAGCAAAAAGTACATTTATTGGTGCTACAAGAGTACATACTTTCTGGCATTATTGTTAATGGTTATACAATATTATACTATGACAATTTCTATGGCGGTAGAGGTTATTATTATTGAAGTTAATGAAAATATGCTACTGCAAAATACAACACAATGAAAATCTACCAGAAAATTCTTTCAAGTTAATATATATTTTCTACCGGAATTCAAATACATGTTTAAAAGAAACGTATTTTATTGTCTACAGAAACCGACGTGTCATGTGCCTCAGAATCATCCTACATAATTTACAAACTAGTAACATACAGACAATGACACAATTCCAGAAATACTGATTGGTTACAGATGTAATATGTATGATTTCTCGAAATAGAAATGTGGAAAACTGGAGAAGATTGTTTCCATTCTCTGCAACGAAAGAAACAGTAGCAACGCAAATTCCGATTCCAAATATCCCGAAAGCTTCTTTTAGGGACTTCAGTTCTACAGGCTCTACCGGTTCTATAAAAGCCTTAGGGCTAAAATACTCACAGAAACTCAACTTTCCTTTACACAAAGGATGAGTTTTACAAGAAATTTGTTTTATTTTCTTTCTCAACCCCGCTTCTATCAGTTGTTGTATGCCCCTATCAACTTTTTTAGCATGAACCCAATTCTTTTTTACTACAAACTAAATAAAACGTGGAGTGAATAGACATGGCGGAATCCGTCTCAAAGACTGATGAAATATCCGTTCATACATATCTCTTGAATAACCTTCCGTGCGTTCTGCAAACAAAACTGCTTGTTTGTCAGAGCCGAAGAACGGTCTTGGAGATACCTGTTGTTTACGTAGCAAGGACCCGTGTACAGTCGATTGTATTTCTGTTAAATCGTGTAAAAATTCATATGCATTGTTTTCCACATATAATGAGATCACACTTAAAATGGTCGCGTTCAGTTCTTCTAGAGTGTTTATCTCCTTTTGTCGCCCAGGAGCCAGTATAGATCCAGTGAGATCTCCACCAATGAAGTTCCACAGAAAGAAACTTAGAACACTCATCCACACCATAAGACAACGTAGATTGTCGTCAGATTCACCTGTTATGAGGCTCGATACGACTTCGAGCACTGAAAGAAAGATATTCAGTCCATACCCAATGCTCGCAGCAAGAATGAACGTTACAAGGCAGGCAACAGTCCACATCCAGATCGAAAGAGGTATATTTAAAAAAATGCTTTGTTCAACTGGAAGAGGCTTATGTACTAGATAACACAAGTCATTCTTCTCAAAAGGATACAGCATACTAGTATTAGAAGAAGCAAGTGCGCCAATATAAGTGGGAACCATGTGAACGTCTATTTCACCTTTTGATAGTTTCTAAATTCCTTTTCCATCCCATCCATAGGTAAGTGTCTTACATTTCAGACGCAATCGTTGTATTACCGTCTTAAGAATGAGTAAATCATAAGGAGTAAAACTTAGTCTCTTTTTTTCTCATGTTACACCAGTGACCACTAAGAAAAAAGTCGTAAAACCCGTAGGTCACAGTATTTTCATCTTTGTGTTGAAATTTAATTGTTATATTCGAATATTATTAGAGAAATTCAACAAAGCTTTATTTGTATCAAAAATATCTACTTTAAAAGATTGAATGATATCTAGCCTTGATGATATTGTTATAATTGGACAGAAAATTATTAGATTTAGTATGACTTCAATTAATAAGTTTCTCATTTTTCTCAGTAATATAAATTAATATGAACCGATTTTGAAAAATATTCACAATTATTACTTTAACTAATATTATAATTCTTTAAAATATGTAGTATTCGCTATTATTTTTATATTATCTTATATACATTTTTTTAACATATTTTAAAAAACGTTTACAAAAAATATTTAATACCCTTTTACAACAAAATCGTATGTGCTATAAGATAAAATGGATAGATTTTTTCAAATACTTATAACATATATCGACTTTGCTTGCCAATGTTATTATAAAATACCCTTCTATGGAAAGGTGACAGCTATTTTCCATTTGGTATTCCAACTGAAGGCCACGGAAATGTGATCACGTCTTTATATGATGTTTTCAATTCCAAGCGACCACCTGTAAATTATTTTATCTAATTATTAAGACAGAACAAAATAGGCTTTATATTACAACAAAATATGTTAAAGTAAGATTTCATTTCAATTTACTGCTAGATTCATTTTTGAAACTTTGTCGTAGTTGATCGAGGAGTACTGTAGCTGACAAACAAGGAAACAGTATTCTGAAAGAAAATTACGAGTATCACAGTACACATGTTTTTTTTTTATTACAAAAAATTTACAATCTATTTTTTACAAAATAATAAGTAAATATGTTGTTGTAGACTTGTTATGACAATGATTGATTTCCAGTGAAGGTATCCCATCGGTACTCTTCATCTATTTCTTCATACTATAACAAAAAGCAAGTATTATTTTGGGTTGGCTGCAAGTGGGATAGTTTATTAGCTGAGGGTAATGTTTCAGTTATTTGTTGAAAATCTATATGGGAGTTGTAGGGGTGAGGTTCTGGTTAGTCGATGGATATCTGCACTATTGTCTAGGATGTTGAGGGCTAAGTGGTTTGGATGGTTTTCAAGGCGCTGGAGATAGTTTGAGCTGATAAATTCTATTCTTTCCAAGACAGTGGGCATTTTTAAGTCCTTGTGCAGTGCTGCATTTGTGATGAACCATGGTGCTGCCGCGATCATTCTTAGGGTCTTGGATTGAAATCTCTGTATGATCGAGAGATTACTCTTGCTTGCTGTGCCCCAGATTTGGATGCCGTAGGTCCATATTGGAATTATGATAGCTTTATAAATCAACAGTTTATTTTCCAGTGATAGTTTTGAGTGGTATCCTAGTAACCAGTATAGTTTTCTTGTTTGAAGTTGAAGGTGCTTTTTTTTGGCTAAGATGTGATGCTTCCATGTTAGCCGTTTGTCTAGATGTATTCCCAAGTATTTAACACTTTCCACCTGTACTATTGGATTGTTGTTGATGTGGACAATAGGACATTTGTTTTTTCTCAGGGTAAAGGTTATATGGACTGATTTATTTTCGTTGATTTTTATTTTCCACTTTTTGGCCCAATCTTCAATCATTGTGAGATGTTCTTGTAAATGTCTTGATGCGTCATTAGGGTCGTCATCCGAAGCTAATATGGCCGTATCATCTGCAAAAGTGGCTATGGTTGTTTTATCTGATTTTGGTATATCAGTAGTATAGAGCTGGTATAGGATAGGGCCGAGTACACTACCTTGTGGTACTCCGGCCTTGATTGGATGGAATTCAGATAATTCATTTTGATATTTGATTTGGAAGGTGCGGTGAGATAGAAAAGATCTGATAATGTTGAAGAAGGGATACGGTAGAAAATTCTTGAGTTTAAATAAGAGTCCATCGTGCCAGACTTTATCAAAAGCTTGGGCAATGTCTAGAAAGGCGGCTGAACAGTATTTCTTTTCTTGGAAGCAATTCTCAATGTAGTTGGTGATTCTATTAACTTGTTCGACGGTAGAATGCTGTTGTCTAAAACCAAATTGATGATCAGGGACTAGGTTATTGGTTGCAATGTGAGGACGTAATCTTGATAGAAGAAGTTTCTCAAATACTTTGGATAGAATGGGAAGTATACTGATGGGACGGTAGGATGAGGGTTCATGTGGAGGTTTCCCAGGCTTGAGAAAAACTTGAATTTGGGCTACTTTCCATTGCTCCGGGTAGTGCCCTGTTCTTATAATGCTGTTGAACAATGCAGTAATTATAGTCTTGCCTTTTCGTGGTAGTTCTTTGAGAAGAGGTGTTGTAATTAAGTCATAGCCAGGAGCTTTTTTGTTTGATAAGGCGTTTATGGTTTTGGTAATTTCTCTGGGAGTGAAGTGCGGGATTGGAAGAGTCATTTGGTTTGGGGAGTTAAGATAATCTCTGATTTGTTGCTCTTGGTTAGTATTTATAATGGGATGAGTCTGGAATACATTAGCAAAGAATTTGGCAAAGGTAGACACTTTTTCTGTGGGGTTTCTTGCCCAACACTTGTTTTCGTCCCTGATTGGGGGATTTGATTTGGTCGGTTTTTTTAGCTTCCCTGTGGCTTTATATAAGGAGTAATTGGTATCTTCTGTTGGGGTAAGGTTGGTTATGAAATCTTGCAACCTGTTGTTGTTGAATTCGTTTAGGAGGCGTTTTAGTTGCCTAGTTGCTCTGTTGTAGTTGGTACGGTCTTCAGGATATTTTGAAGTATGCCAGATTCTTCTTAGTCTTCTTTTCTCGGCTATTTTGTTCAAAAGAACTTTTGGATATTTCACGCAGCCTTGGGTGTAGTGAAGTTGCGGTGTAGCGGTCCAAGCTGCTTCTTGAATATTTTGTATTAAATACTCAGTCGCTTCGTCTATGTGGTCAGCTGATTTTAGTGGGAATCGGATGTTTGTTTTCATAGATATCTGTTTTCTATACAAGTTCCAGTTTGTCTTTCTGTTCGTTAGTGACGCGGGAGGGGATTGTAGAATAATTTTGTTGCCGACTGTGATAATTATTGGAGTGTGGTCAGAGGACAGTTCGTGGGAAGATTCTATGATACAGTTAGTGGATGGGATTCCTTTTGTTATGAATATATCAATTACATCTGGGGTTTTTGTTAGGTCGGTAGGCCAGTAGGTAGGTTCTCCTGTAGAAATGGTTTCTAGCTGAAGTGAGGTAACTGCTTTCAGCAGTTCTCTCCCTCTTGGGGTGATGAGCCTGGATCCCCATTGCGTGTGTTTGGCATTGTAGTCTCCTCCCACCATGTACCTATTTCCTAGAGACTTAAAATAGGTTTCAAATCGTTGTTTGTCTATTTTGAATCTTGGAGGGCAGTAAATGGCACTGATGGTAATTGGTCCACTCCAGTCCATAATTTGTACAGTTGTTGCTTGAATATCCTGTTCCTGTACAGCTTCCTGTTCTTGATGTTTTATAGTGCTTTTTATTAATATTGCTGTGCCGCCATGAGCATTGCCACTGGGGTGTTTAGTATCGTATAAAGTGTAGTTCTTCAGTTTAAAGTAGCTTCTTTCTGTGAAGTGAGATTCAGAGATGAGTAGCATGTCTATTTTGTTTTCGTTGAGAAATATTTCGATTTCTTGGCGATGATTTGCCAAGCCGTTGGCGTTCCAAGCTGCAATGCGAAGGAATTTAGGCATTAGATAGTTTGGAGACAAGCGACGTTATGAGGTTGATGAGAGAGTTTATTTGTTGACTTTGCTGCATTAGTATGTTTTCAAACCTCTCAAAGGAGTGCTGTATAATATTCATAATGGAATGGCTATTGTCGTTGTGTTCATGTCTTTCTACAGGCTTTGATCGCGCAACATCGGCCCATGTTCCTGCATTTACATGTCTGCTTCTTGAGTTTTCGTGAGAATAAGTAGTTTCAATGTTACTGTTTTGTGTCTGCACATGCGTCTCTTGTTGAAACATTCTGTGTTTACTTGAGTTGCTGTACCCTTTCCTTTTTAGTATTTCTTGGTATACTTTGCAACCTTTGTAGTTGGCGGGATGATTGCCTTCACACAGAGCACAAGTTGGTTGACTTTGATTTTCTTTTAAACACTTATCTGGGTCGTGTTCTTTTCCACATTTAACACACCTATACGGGTACGCACAGTACGATCTGGTATGTTCATATCTCTGACAGTTTTTGCATTGTACTATCTCGCGTTTCAGGCGTGGTGGTTCGAAAGCAACAACACAATTTAACAGTCGGTTAATTTTGAACACTTCTTTGTTGTTAGGTTTGGGCTCAAGGTCTACAAAAAATAGAGGCAGAGGTGTTTTAGTTAGTCTGTGGCGAACATTTATAATGTTTCTAACTTTGTGGTCCTTTTCCAGAAGCGCAGCCTTGATATCTTTTACATCTACCGTATGATGTATGTGTCGCAAGACAACTCTATACGCACGTTCTTGTTTCAACTGGTATGTATAGTATACGTGACTGTTGGCTGATAAATGTTTTATTATTTCCCTGTAGGTATTAGGAGTTTTCGGCGCTATTTTAATTTTGTCGTTTGCTAGAGATTTTATTTCGAAATCTTCTGTTTTTAAGGCTTCCTTTAAAAACTTTATCATAGCTGGAACATTATTCACATTTGGCACGAATATTGGAGGTACAGTGGTTTTTGAAAAGGTTTTCTCATTGTTTTCTGTTGTACCTTCTATATCAAGAGCACTGAATTGATTCTTGGTGGGAACTGTATATACACTAGTATTACTATCGCAAGACGCTGTCTTTTGCCTTACCCTTCTATTAGCATCAGGGTCGAGGACGTCAGGGTTCGGCCTTTTTGACCGAGCTGGTGTGTATATTTGCCATACATTCTGCGTCAGGTTGACGGGAGCAGATGAATCATGATCCATGGCGTTGCTGTCGCTGCCTGTTGATTCTTCGGATGACATTTCTTGAAGTAAACAGCTTCCCGGGTGTCAGTAGCATGCAATCGCACTACATGCTACTGATCCTACCCGAAAATACTTCGGTAATCGACTGAGTTTTAGTATATGTTATCTTTTGTTAAGTTGATTTGAATATGAATAGGATGAAACACCGTTATGCTTCACAACTGTAACTGTTCACTTAGAGCTAGTGCGCACTGGTTGTTATCGCTAGACTTTTCCTTATCTTGGCGCCCTCGCGGGCGAGCAAGGTAAGACACTACGGAGCTGCGGGAACGATCCGCACACCACAGCGGTCAGGCGAGTACTGAGTACACATGTGGCATCCGACTATTAATTTTCAATGAGCACATAGATTAAAAGTGCAACCTCCAGCAACGCTAGAGGTATCTGTAGTTTTGTTAAATTCCGAAGAACTCGGCCTGATTACTTGACTGAAAAGAGCAAATATTTAATTTTTTCTATTCCGCTTATTCTTAAGCTGCACCTACCACACCACACAAAACTCATGTTCTACCAGGGCGGTTAAATGCCCTGGGTGGGTCCCTATGACTTTTCATCTTTATCCGCCCCCCCCCACGCCGACGCACAAGTGCGTCGACAGGATGGCATCCGGATCCCGCCGCAACGCTGCTCGGCAACCCCCCCCCCCATTCAATGCCTGGATTGAAGCAGCCCCGCCAGCTCAGAACTACTAACTATCGAAGAACCAGGCTAGTACCGGAGTCCAATTAAATGCACCACTAGCTCCAGGCTAGTATCGAATTCCGAATAATGCGTTACTCCCGTTGTATGAGACCGTTCGATCGGAGTATTGTTTTTTTTTCGTTCTGTTCATATGTTCCGCCTGCGAAATCGTTAAGGCAGGTTTAAAAGAACAAAGAGTGTGTTTGACGTTTTGTTTCCTGCTTTAAAAATCGGCAACAGGATCTTACCAAATGCTTCAAAGGGCTTCCAAAGAGAATGCTATGAGTCGAACACAAGTTTCTGAGTGGTTTGGGTGCTTTAAACATGGGGAGATGAGTCTTTACAACCACGCTCGTTCTGGGCGCCCTTCAACATCTCGAAACAACGAAAACGTTGAGAAAATTCGCCACAAATTTGATGTTGGTAAAGTTGTGCACTGAGTGTGAGCAGTGAGTTTGTATTCCCTGGCCATACTGTTATCAATTACTTTTATTTGAGATTTTTAAGACGTTTGTGAGAGAATGAGCGCGGAAAAGGCTCGGAACGTGGGCGGGCAGGCGACTGATTCCTTCATCACGACACAGTTCACGCAAACACGGCCTTATCTGTGAACCTCTATTTGGCCTCTCAGGGGTGGTCTGTTGTCCTCACCATCCGTATTCCGCATACCTAGCCTGATGTGACATTTTCTATTCCAAAGAATGAAGGAAAATCTAAAAGGAAAGCGTTTTGATAATTCGGATGCCATAAAAATAGCTTTGCGAAGGGCACTCGCGATATCAAAGTTGAAGAGTTTCTGACGTGCTTAAACAATGGGAAAAATACTTGACAAGAGCACAATATCTAATGGAGAGTACTTTGAAGGGGACTGGACAAATTTCGTAAAAAAGGTTATCAATATTTTTTTATGACGACAATCCGGTTTCTTTTGGGTCGCACTTGGTATGTCTACACTACCTCGTTTGCATGATCGTGCTATTCGTTTCCGTAATCCGCAAGCCATTGGTCACCCTCCCGCCCGGACTTTGCGATCGCGATTTATCAAAAGGCAGAAGCATACCGCTGCCAGGGCCCGCGCCGGCGGGAAAAGAAACACATTCATTTCTTTACCTCACTACCAACGACTACCAAGCTTATAAGTTCCGAACGCTTTTAAGTTTTCAAGAGCATCAAAGCAGTAAAAGGTGACGAATGCAAAATGTATTAAACGGACTCGCGTGGAATATGTACACATGAGCAATTGCAAAAATTGTCTAACTTCTAATAAGGCGAGTCAAATTTTAAAATATTTTGTAATTATTTTTTTTTGCGTTGACCACAACTCGTAGTTTTAACTCGATGCATCTTTCAACTTTTAATACGTAAATAAAGGAATTGGTCTCAATTACAGTTACTTGTAAATTATTTCACTCAATTATAAATTACGTTTTCAGCATGTAATATCATGTTATAATTACAATTATAAGGACAGGTAGAGATGTGTTGTTCTTGAATGAACTAATGCAAACGAACTAATCTTCGTTCAGTGCTCTGGAACCCCTTATGTTTACGAGCGAAAAGAACTAAATAGGCATATTTTTTTTAAAATTGTAATTACATGCTACGTATCGACTATTACAAAGTAATGATCACAATTTTTCTCAATAAGTAATATACTAGTAAAATGTCTATTCTGCTAAATGTAATAATTACATATTGAAACTACTAACAAAGTAATCCATTCAAATAATTAAAATGTATATAAACATTTCATCACAGATACTCACAAATGTATAGTAAATATTGTTCTTCAGTGATTACTCTCTCTTCCAAATGTACACATACTCCCAACAAAACACAGAGCAATATGTCGATGTAACTATAACTTTCCAATGTAAACTTTCCTTCTTTGCACGATACTTCCATACGGAAATATGAAAATGGTCATTATTGGTTGAATTATTTATTAGCATGTTTTGATGAAAAAGAGTCTCATCTATCATTCTTTTTCATTCGTATCATTACTATCACGTACGAACGATTCATTGAAGGTTTAATATTGCGTGCTAAATAAATTAATTGTAGGAGCGGTTTCTCTCGTGTTTCACCTGACAGTTTGAAATTGTATCCTTTTATAGACAATATTTATATCATTTGATATGTAATTTAACAACCAGAATGTAATATATGTATCTAATTTTAGAATCGCTCCGTATAAAATCACATTTTCAGTTCAAAATTTCAGAAAATGAGTGTTAACACAGAGACAGGAATGATGTATGTCTCTCGCAGAATCTGCCCATATTTCTAAAATCAATGCACTGGAATCTTTACAATGAAATTATTACATATCTTAAGATTTGAGTACTTTAATGTGATTAGAAAAGGCTTATCATACCTCGTACATAGCATTCGGTCTCAGTGAAGTGGTGCAAGCCGTTATCGGCACCTTGATTAATCTAGATCTGTTCTAGATATTTGAATAAACTGTAGAATATGGAAGCTTGTGTTGGCACCAAAGAAGTTTGTGAAGAAGAAAGTTTTAGAAGAAGTTGATGAATCATGGGTGTTTTCGCCGTTTAGCCTATGGAACTCTCACTGCCGAATATAGCTGCCATGGCTCATGCGATACTGTGACCTAGATTACAGCTTAGCCTTACCGTTACCGATACGACTACCGTTAATAATAACTGTTAAGCTACAGTTGGTTTATGCCGCACTGTATATTCACTAATTGAACTTCACTTAACTTTACTATTTTACTGTTATACGTCATTGATATGACGCAAGTACCTTCCGTGACTAGAAAGGAGCGAGCATTATCACAATGACTGTACGGCCTTGAACGTACTTCCAAGCTAGTATTTACTATTAAATCGAGCTTTAGCAATATGAATTGTAATACCTTGATTACATTGTATGGTAATTTTCTTGAGTTTCGGTCAATAAAAAAATAATTGAAAGGGCTAAGGTTTGGGCTTTTATTCAGCCATCATCAGGGCATTTTTACTCCGGATCTCTCGTTTCTATCCACATTATTAAGACTCTTACTTCTTACATGTTCCTTTATGCACTTTCTGGCTTTCCTTTTCACACATTAATTTCACATAACACGCTACCTGGGCTCAGTAATTGCCTCATCGACGAGCTTTATAACATTCCAAGTTATCTTTCAACATTCGTTACCCGCAACATTACATGAAATATGGTTAGTTGCCCTGGGCCTAATACGCGGGTTATGGGAGAAAACACGGTAACTATTTTCTTTCTGAAAGAAATGTTATCGGGTCGCACAATTCCATTTGTAGCTTAAAAATGCTGTAATAGGGTGTGTTCATACCAACAGATGGTTCTGTGAGTGTCTATCAGCATCGATGAAATCAGTTGCCCGACTACCCCCGAGCGAGATGATTGTAATATGTTTAGAGCAACGCTCATACGCCCAAGACAACCGTTTTCGTTGGGAGAAATGCCAGAGAACGTCACAGCGAATTGGTGGAAGCTCTTGGGAATAATGCCCTTCCATACCAGGCAGTTGCGAGTTGGGTAGGAGTCTTTCTGCCAGAACGCGTATCAACCAGCGATCAGCAACGCTCGTGACGAACTGTGAGTGTGCGACACGGTGTTGCACGTGCAGTAATCGAGAATCTGCCCAATCTGGCCTTGAAAAAGGCGTGTATTGATTGTGGAAAGTTGAGATCTCATATACGCTAGCAGGATTTGTGTTATGTCCAAAAAAATGTAATTTCTTAAAAAAATATTTATTCTGATCTCACACCAGTACAGAATAACCATAAACAAACCACATCCAACTGTTTTTGAAGATGTACCAGTGTATGCCAAAGTCGCCGTTGCTCAGGGAGATGTCCAAAGTTAGTAGCCATAGCACCGAAGTATCCTAGAGAGAGAGTCCGTACACTCTGCTGTTCGGTCAACACTGTTCACAATTCACTGATGCACTCGATACTGCTGGTAGGCGCTCAACTGCCCTCTGCCCGCCGGGGCGCCGCATTAGAGCCCGCCGGGGCTGAGGGCTCGCTGGCCAGCCCCCGGATGGGGGCGGTGCCTCCTTTTTCGGTGCCTGGTCGCGCGTGACGGCGCCGCGGCGGCTGCTGTCGTCGCCCTCTTTTGAGCGGCGACGGTACTAGGTTCCGGCGGTTCTTTCAATGGTGCGTAGTCGACTACTGCAATTTGGAACATGAAATTAGCACTGTGATTTCAAATTCCTTAATAAATAAGATAAAAATAAATTTGATGTACCGTTAAATGTCCAATCACGTATACTTCGATTTTTCTATAGTGGACACTGTCATTAGGTCATTGTTACACTTCCTGCTTTATGAAATGAATATTTTTATTTAATAAAAAATGACCTCAAGGGGGCTCGCGATCTCAGAAATGAGCTTTTCACTGTTTTATACATTCATTTCATAAGGCGGGAGGTGTAACAATGATCTAATGTCATCAGTCACTATAGAAAATTCGAAGAATTGTTTATAACTTGTACTTTCATGTGTATATTTCAAACGTTTCCCCCGTGTTTATATACTCACAACGAAATAGTCGCCATGACTTGTGCTCCGACCATTGTAGCTCCAAGCGGGACATCGGGAGACATTGCTCAGGACATTATCTGATGTCACTGCAGTCCCTTGGACCGGGAGGTTCCCGGTTTGAGTCCCGACGGTGGCAGGATTTTCGACACTAGCTTGTTAGCTAGGTCGAATTCAGTTCTGTCCGGAGAAGAATTCTAGCGGCGGCTGCTCTGATCTGTAGTTTTTTGAGGTTTCTCCGATCAACACCTGGCGAATGCCGGGGAGGAACCAAAACTAACCGGCCACGAACCGCATGCGATCTCACCTTCCTCTTCCTTGCCCTATCGTCACCCCTTAAACACACACACTAACACGCACTACACTCCCACACATGACGGGAGACCCACCATGAACTAGGAGCTGTTTTCGTAATTGAATGTATTCATCAAAAATAAATCATCAAATAACAAACATGGCGACACTGATTCAGCGGTTCGGTTATAAAGCGGAGGCAGTAGGATTGGAAAGGATGCCGGCATAGTCTCCCAGGTATGCTCTCGCAGCTGGACCCTGCCTTATGGTGGGGACGAACTTTTCCTACAAGTGACTCAAAGGGCGTGGTGTGGGCCGGACGCGTCCCCGGAGAAAAGGACTAAATAGCTCCGAGGGCGGGAAGGAGGGGGTAGGGAGACGCGACGACCTGCTATTGGACGAACGCTTTTCATAAATCTGTATTTAGTGTGTTCGTTTAATTCAATAATTTAGAAATATAATTTTTCAATTATATTTATTATTTTCCAAATTGTTTTATCAGTAATCAGTGAAGTTAGTTGAAAAAGATTTTCGATTTAGTAAGTTTTGTGTTTGATTCACTTTATTTTCTTTTTTATTGTTTTTCTTGGATCCAATTGATTAATAATTGCAAAATAATAGATAGCGCAATTGCATACAGGTCTATTATTAGAATTTTGTCTGAATTCAACGTTAACATAAATTCAAAGTTTCATTCTAAAGTGAGTAGTAAGTTTAATTTGTAGTTTGTGGATGGAATCAGTTGTAGAAAGGATTTATGCCTCCCATACTAGTTAGATAACGAGGGGAAAAATATTAGAAGTAAGATTATTGTTTTTTTATTACTAATTCTTGTATTTTATAAATGACAATTGTAATTTTCTTATTTAAAAGAGTGATTGTCAGATTTTTTATTATCTTTAACTATTAATCATAATTAGGCATGCATTAGTAGCGAGTAATCAGTCTCATTTTTTATACGTTTTGGTATATTTTCAGGTAGGTGGTAGGTCAGGTAGGTCATCTATTGAAAATAATTATAAACACACAAATTTCTAGAAGTAACCTGTTTACGGAGATTGCAGATTATGAAACAAAAAACTGTAGAGTCTCTCAGACCTCCATAAAGCATAAGGGGAAGGGAGACGGGTATGTTCAGGTGAGAGAGAGTGAAACAATGTTTAAAAGTGGGTGCTTATATTAGGAACACGATCACCGGCGAACTTAATACAATAGTTCTTTCAGATGAAACGTAGTAATTTTTTACACAATTTCTCGTACATCTGCTAACATAATATACTTTCAGTTTTTGTAGTTTATTTGTAACATTTGTTGATTGGCAACATATTGTAATACTGGTTTGGGGCAAGTGACAACTCATACCTCGCTAAATTTCACATGCTTAATGAATTTCCCTTCGATGCAATAAACTAATTATAATGCTGAAAATAGGCATTGATTTACGTTCATTTTTTCACAATCTTCATCAGCATTGCAATAACGTGTGTTTAACTGGTGTAATTTGCAAAACTAGGGGATAAAGAGGGGTATAATCGCATGAGTGGTATGAAAAAACGAGCGACAATAGGAGCGAGTTATCTTATTTACTGCGGGTGTAATTATAACCACTTTATCCATGTCAATATCTTCTTCATTTCCATTTACTAATACTTCTCATTTTGAGAAATTCAAGATATCTTTACCATTTGTGACTTCTATTTGATTACGTCATATTGGTTCTGAGCAAGGAATTTTTTAAAAGGCCTTGTAGTGTATATTTATGATAACCGTAGTTTCTTAAAGAATAACTTGGACAGGTAGTCCGTCACAACTGAGCACATTCACAAGTCAGCACATCAGCCATTACAGTAAGACATGTCTACAAACTAAGAAACTGATTGGCTCAGTTGATGTGAAGCAGTGAACTTAGAATGATAGGGTGACCCCGGTTAGACACATCAATACTCCGTCTCTCTTCATTCGCTCACCTAACTTACCTTCACGAAGGACTACTAACTGATAACGAGCGTTAGCCTCGTTTTAATCTGAAAAAGCATTAATTCAGGTTCTGTCACCATCACTTGAAAATTAGTAGGCACGAATGAAGATAATGAATACAATTTAATAATTAAGACAATTACAGAAAATCAATCTGTAGATTGCTGCATGAACACATAAAATATTGATGTGATTATCACATAGCACTGCTGCACTTGCAAGTTGAGAAGTTATAATTACAGTAACGAGAACACAAAGAACACAATGTTACGTGAATACTTCAGCGACCGCAACAGCGGACATTGTGGCAGGCAGATATGGCACGTGGAGGGGCAACTGCTGGTCGCACTAGGTGATGGTGGTGAAGACTACCTCCGGACCGACTGGTGCAGTGTTACCTCCAATGTACAGCTTAACAGCAAGTCACCTCGTTAAATAACAGCCCCAATGATGAAGTAATGTTAATGACGTGTGTTTAAGTACTTGAAGCCTGTTCATATCTATGAAACACAGTCACTGGAGACTATTAACTCTGTTGCAAATAGATACACACGCGTGACATGAAATTACACTTCACGACTGTTGCACGTACGAGTGCATCTTGCGTTACATGTTCACAGTTAATTTACTTTTAACTGTTGACGCTAATAAAACACAATGAGCAGTGATTAGTGGATTGATAAACGTTTTACACGAATGAACTTAAAATTGTAGTGCTAGGTGAAGCAGAAGATTAACTAGGCGTCGCAGCGTCCTACTTGCCAGAAATGTCTGAAGACAAGTGGTTGGTGTGTAGCTTGTTCACAATCAATAAATAAAACTGCATTGTTCGAATCGCTCTAAAACATTACAGATGACTTAACACAGTCACAAGAAATTGTTCATATGTGCAACACAAAGGAACAGAGAAAATTGAAAAGAGACGAAACGTACCACACCCGGTCATGATTTCGTTATGACTCATTGTGCCCTCCAGGTGCTCTGCATCAGGCGCACGTCACCTGAGCGAGTTCGTGCGCTTTTTGCGCTCCGTCAATTAAAACACATGTTACATTTGTAGTATTTGAGTAGTTTGTAAGTATTTCGAATTGAGAGCTGAACAGTTTATGAACTGTGAATTGAATTGCATTTTGAATTGTAGAATTTATGGCATACATTCCGTAGCCAGGTTGTGAAGTACTATCTTGAATGAATGTTCCAGAACTTTTTGTTTATTGACGAATCAGAAAACGAGTGTCATTGCAATATTAACTTGAAAGTGAAGTACTTTGCGTTTAATCAATGAAGTGAAAATTGGATGATTGCGAAGAATTTTAAAATGTAGAATTTTTAACATTCAATGCATGGATAAACTTTCATCGTTAATAATTTTATATTAAATGTTCTAGAAGATTCTGAGACTTCCGTTAATGAACGTTGCTTGCCCCAAGTGCAGCAATTACCTAGAATTGAATTAGCGCAGCTGCGTCTGTGAATACTTAGAATGGCTTGCATGAGCCGTGCATATTTTATAAGCTACGTATGTAGAATAAGAATACATTGTTGAAACGGTTTGTACAGAAACTTGTCCATGATGAGATACGCATTGAATAAAATAAAATATAAATATTATAATAAAAAAAAACATTCTTGCACGAACAATTATCTTTCCAGTTCAATAAGCTTTAAGGAAAATTGGCTTTTTTTTCTTGGAAATGTAGAAAAAGTTGTAGGCAGCGACCAAATAAATAAATTAAAAATCTGTCCAAAAACATATATGATTTTTTGGACAAAAATCGTAAAAAAAGTATTACTGTATTGCTAAATGATTTTGTGTTCCCCCTAAAACACTTTGGATGTAAACCTAAAAAGATAATTCATCAAAGTAGCGAAATCAGAAATTCAACAAAACGATTTAACTTAAGTTAAGCTTTCTATATACTGCGTATTCTCAGCACTTAGCAGTACTAATTTGCACTCAAGCGTCTCAAAAAAGCTTTACCCTACGTAGATATATTCTTTAGAGAATTCTCCTTTAAGACTTCATCTGAGTTTAGTCCGCATTTCTCAGCATTCAAAGTCCTCTAATTAATAAAAACTAGGTAATCCTAGTTCAATTAGTATCCATTTTTATTGATAATTTCTCAGAGGTTGGTTTCGTAATGAAGTTACATAATTTGCAAGGAACTAACACAAAGAAAATTACACATTTCCAGAAATATTGAGTGGATATAGAAATAATAAATATGATTCCCCGAAACAGAAATACAGCAAACTGTCGAAGGTTGTATCCATTCTCAGCAACAAAGGAAAGAGTAGCAACGCAGATTCCGATTCCTAATATCACGAAAGCTTCTCTTAGGGACTTCAATCCTACAGGATCTACCTGTTTTCTAGTTTCTTTAGGAATGAAATGGTGACAGAACCGTAAACTTCCTCGAATATTAGGTTCATTTTTACAAAAAATTTCTTTGATTTTCTTTCTCAACCCCGCTTCTATGAGATGTTGAATGCCTCTGTCCACTTTGTCAGCATGAATCCAATTCTTTCTAACCACAAACGACACAAAACGTGGTCTCAGTAAGCAAGGAGAAACTCGCTTGACAGACCGATGAGCCAATCGTTCATACTCTTTTTTTGAAACGCCTTCCATGCTTTCTCCAAATAAAACGGCTTGTTGATCTGTGCCCAGGAACGGTTCAGGTGGTACATTTACTTTATCTAATAATGACCTTTGTACGCCAGTGTGCAGTTGTTCGGGTAAATTCTCAGTTAAGCCGTTTACCCCAAATGTTAGGACTACACTTAAAATCGTCGCGTTCAGTTCTTCTAGAGTGCTTATTTCCCTTGGTCGCCCAGGAGATAGAATAGATCCAGTGAGATCTCCACCGATGAAGTTCCAAAGAAAGAAACTTAGGACGCTCATCCACACCATGAGGCGACGCATATTATCATCAAATCCACCTGTTATGAGGCTATCTATGACGTCGAGCAATGCGCGAAAGACATTCAGCCCATAACCAATAGTAGCTGCAAGGATAAACATTACAACGCAGGCTGCTGTCCACAACCAAATGGCAAGAGGCACATTTAAAAAAATACTTTGTTCGATTGGAAGTGGCTTAGGTACAAGGAAACACAAGTCTTCCTTCTCATGAGGATACAATATTCTCAAGTTAGAAGAAACCAAACCACCGATGTAAGAGGGTACCATGTGGATGTCTACTTCACCTTTTGACAATTTCCCAATATCTTTGGCATCCCACCCATAGATCACGGTCTTACATTTCAGATTCAATCGATATATTACAGTCTTAAGAATAATAGAATCGTAAGGAGTATAACTTGTAATCCCTTCTTTTTTGTTACACCAATTGCCAGCGAGGAAAAAGTCGTAAAAACCATATGTCACGGTGTTGTCGTCTTTGAGTTGTAATTTTATACTTGACTTAAAATAGTCATCAGACAAATTTAATAAATATTTATTGGTATCCAAATTATTCTTTTTTAAAGATTGAATGATGTCTATTCGTGATGATACTGTTATCAGTGGACAGAAAAGTAATACATTTAGTATGCTTTGTATTAAAATGTTTCTCATCTTCGTGACAAATAGAAGTTAATTTAACAGATTATAATAAAATATAAGTTAAATGTAGTGCTATTGTAATTTTTAAAATATAAATTTATGTGCTATATTAATTTTCATGTCAGATACGTACAATGTTTTCTTCGTGAATATGCTTTAAAAAAATAAAAATGCATCCGTCTGCAAAATATTATCTTTCATCAACCAAAATGAAGAGATCTTTTGAAGCGCTTGCAAACAATGTCAATTTTGGTTGCAATTTTGATTGTAATTGGTATAGTACACGGAAGAAAGTGAAAGTTTTGAGAATATGTATTCGATCTGTAGGCCCATCACATCTTCTCTATGATCACATCATTGTTGATCAAACGAGTTCGGCAATTTCTCCCGATAAACCTGTAAAAAGAGTCTTGTTATTAAGAAATACAAAAGAACTCCAGTATGTTTACGATAAATGTTATGCTTTTAAGATTTATTCTATTTATTGTTAGATACACTAATGAAACACGATTTCACTACGGTAGTTGACTGAACAGAAAACAATATTGTGAATGAAACATATGAGTAGTACTTATCTATTAAACAATTAGTGCATCAAAATTTGTATATTCGTTGTAAGTGAGAGAAAACAAAGACTCCTTTTACCGGGTTCCAATCGTTTGGTTAGCTACACATGATTCAAAAATAATGAAAAAGTTCCGATATTAGTTTGAATAATGAAAATATTATTTTTCTTTTGTCACCCATTTGAAATTGGTTTTAACAGGCTATAACAATTTGTAGACAGGAAATATGTAGCTATTGTAACATGCAAGAAGGTGCTTTAATTCTAGATAATTTTAATATACCTTATTATCACTTTTCTTCGTTTACCCTCTTTCAGATACAATAAAATAAGAAAAAGTTAGGACTCCTCCGCCAGTGAAATATGTTCTCTCGAATCGACCAAAATGTCAATATCTGTCGAAGCACTTGAAAACGCTGTCAAATTTGGTGGCAATATTTGTAGGTATCTTTAACGGTAGAAAGTCCAGGTATATGAACATACCTATTCGATCTATTAGCCACGAAAGTAGAATCACGTAGTTGTTGATCAGACGAACTTATTGACTCCTGCCGACAATCTAAAAAAAAACAAATCACTAATTATTAAGTCATACAAAAGAACTTCTGTATTTTAACGAAAGATGTAAGGGTTTTAAGATTTATTCGATTTGTTATTACATATATTGAGGCAAAATGATTTAACTCCGGTAGTTTGCTATGGAAGAAACAGTATCTTGAATATTTCCAGCTATATTCTTCTCATAAACAATCCTCTATTTGAAATTTTGCATGCGCGTATACATTAAGAAAAAAACATGCCTGGCTATGGTAAATATCAGGGTAGAGATGATCCTGAGACGAATTTCAAAAACTTAAGGGGTCGATTTGTGCAGAAAACTGCAAATATTTGAAAGTTTCGCCACTCGTTCACACACTCCTCCACGATAATTTGCCATAATTGCGTCTGGGCTTTCAATACACTAGCGGGACAAAGAAATGATGAAAGAAACGTGTATTACGTATGTATAATATGTTTTTCACAATTATCGTACGGGATTTCAGAATACTCCCTTTGTGTATTTCTAAGTATGTAAGGTATTGTTGTACTATACTTTATACCGTGTTACTGCAATATCTATGAAGGTTTTTTGTTCTTTCTACGGAATTGTACGAGACGTTATTTGTTCATTGTGATGATTTGTCTGAGATTGATGAAGTTTGTTATGTAGAATCATAAAGCCCGAGTTGTTTTAATGATGAAACATCACTAGTGTTTTTACAACAATGTCAAATGCCAATTTAATTTGCCAATACTCCCAACTTGCTTCACAATTATGCGAGATAGTTTAAAACCTCAATTGATCATTTGCCGCTCTCCTCGTGGACACAAATAGTTCATTGCTTCGTGTGTGCGTTTTGATACATACATTTGCAAACTTTAACCGAAACACATTGATCCTAGGAATTCAAGAACTACAATACTTTATTATCTGTGAATGGACACAATAGGTAAAAAGATTTAAATCAATACCAAGATATGGCCACAAGCTTTTACCACTTCAAAAACAATACAACACCGGAATCATTTCATCAATGTTTAAACATCTTGTGCTAGTTTTTTCATATCAACGTGGATAGCACAAGGTTGTAAAAATAATTTAAATTATGTATTATTTCCCCTGGGGATATTAATAAATAGTTCATAATAAATGCAGGGGCCTCGGCGGATGATGGGTTGGCTTACTGGACTCTGAACTTACAATGCGCGTGATCGATCCCGGCCGAGGTGCCCAGAGTTAAGAGAGGAGTACAATTAATTAGGTGCACGTTATTTATAAAGATTCTCAAACCCGTGTCGCAGGTAGGCTTGTAAAAAACCTTGCTTCGAAAACTCAGGAAAATAAACGGGAGAGTACTCTGAATCCTTTTTTAATACAGTGATACACATGTATTATGAGTTCTGCAGTTGCTACGTTATGAATAATACAATTTGTGCACCCATACTATCAATACCATTTCTTGCGTTTTATATACTTTATTGTATTTAAAGTTTTCAAAGATATACGTACTAAATGAGGTATGGAATCACAACGACAAAATATTTTCCATGTACACGTGACTATTGTTATAAATAAAATATGTTTACTACACTTACGAAGAAAATTATAAGCAGATACACATTAAAAATTACTTATTCATAATAATTGAGGTTCTTTGGGAATAGACAATTGTGTGTGGACATATGTGTGTTTTGTGCCATAAAACTATGTCGCTACTATTGCAGTTCTCATTTACAAACATTGAAGGAAATAAAATAACGATATTAAAAAGGCACTTGGAATAAATTATTAAATAAATTTTTAACTAACATTCCTTCACGTGTGCAACAATAATATTTTTCAGCTTAATTACAGTACTAATTTTCAGGCCAGATCTTTTACAGCAAGAATTTCAGCAACATTTCTCTCTCATAGGAAAACTTTAATTCAATATATTTAAAGATAGCGATTTCTTCTTTGGAGATGCCTTTTAAGAGTAGAATAAAATCGTATTTTAAAACAATGAACAAACAAACCCTCAACAAATAGTAATAGATGTGAAAAATAATATTTTACCCAAGTGATTGCAGCCTCCTTTGAAACTAAGCCTTAACGTTGCACTAAGCACTGTGTCGATGAAACTATAGCTTCCCAATGTTATTTTTCTTGCTTGCAATGTACTACTTCTGTAGGGAAATTGAAAATCAGTAAATATCGATCGAATTATTTATTAGCGTGTTTCTATGAAATCCTTCTCATCCATCATACTATTCTTTTTAATTTTCATTATTGCTATCACATACGCATAATTGATTAAAAGATTGTATTTTCGTGTCAAAAAAGGCATTGGCCAGAACGGTTTTTCTCGTGTTAGCTAATAACATTGTAGAGTGGTCAGTAAGTATCGAAACGAATTTATTACACGCATTTATTAATACAACTTGCCCTACATTGGTCAAGCTAATTTGAATATGTTACTATGAGTATTGAATATATTCTGTCCATGTTGGGCTTCGCCAATTTCAAACTATATTAACTATTATACAAGGTGTCCCATTTAACTTGACAACTTGAAGTAACGCAAAAAATACGCGAGGTTCGAAAAATTGAGCCGAGACCAAATCTTAACAGTTTCGAAGGGGGAATGGCTCCTTGTTTTGCTTCTGGACGTAAATGTAACTTCACTATGCGCACGTTTTGTTGAACTCTCCTTTTGCTTGTAATGGTAAGAGTAGAGGTAAGGGTGAGTTGCTATTTTGTTAGCAATACCGAAAAACCATACTTGCAATTAGTGTACTGATGCAAATAAGTTTTCTATAACTCTGAAACAAAAATGACTAGTTTTCAAATATTGATAATCTTACGATTTTTTTATTTATTTATGTTAAACTTTTACCCATCTTTGAACTATTTATAGTTAAATGACGGGAAAGAATTCTGGAACTCAAGAAAACGTGCGCAGATAGTCTTCTCCCCCCACATCACGCAGTTTTTACTGCTTTTTGACTAAATAAATCTAAGAATGTATAGCAAACACAAATAGTTTTATTACCCTTAATAATAATAAAAATAGAATTTAACAAATTCGTATTCATCAATCTATGATTACCACAGATAATCTCAAAACCTTCCTCTCTCAATTCTTACAATCGCAAAACCTTCGCCCAAACAACAGACCCTCTTTTACCCGGGCCCGCCCGCATTGCGAGTATGGAGGGTCCGAGCGTTACGCCACTGGCAGTATTCCATTCCGCAATCTGCCGATCCTGGGAATAACCTCGGCCAGACTTCTCCTTGCACTAGACCGTGAAAACGAAGCATTTCGCCACAGCGTCGACTGCCAGGGCCCGAGATCGATGGCACAGACAGCAACAAAAGAAACACGAACTTTTTTCCCAACTCGACCGCGACAAATATGCTTCTAATTTCCGAACGCTTTGAAGATTTCAAGAGCAGTAAAGAGCACTTGGAGACGAGTGCGAAATGTAAAAGTATGAATGAAATCCTTACAGAATTTGAGCAATTGTAAAAATTGTGTAACTCCTAATCTGACGAGTCAACTTTTAAAATATTTGACGTTGTTTGTGGCCATCACAACTAACAATTTCATGTATCAATCTATCTAAATCCATGTACACAAACCATCAGCCTCTCACAAGTGTACAATAAGTAAGTACTTGAAAAGCTAAACAAAAAATACTATGTAACTAATAATAAAATTAAAGAAGTAATATTTTACCGGATTGCTGCCTCTCCTAATAGTACGTATAGTCTATTGTACTACTCGATAGTACAATTTCCTAATAAGTATTTCCATGTAACTGTGTTTCTTCAAAGTAATATTTTTTTCTATTGCCTGATCCTTGTTTCTATGAAAAATTAAAACAGTAATTATTGGTTGAATTATTTATTAGTGTTCTCTTGGAATGTACCTCATCCGTCATTCGAACTTTTTTAATTTTTGTCAATACTTCGCACAGGTACGTACGACTGAGTACAGGTCTAACGTTTCGTGTCAAACCAATTCATTACGGAATCGGTTTTTCTCGTGTTAGATGTTGACATTTTTAAGTCGTATCTAATTGAAGACAATATTTGGAGCTTATGATTAGTAATGTTACGACTGGCAGTTAATACTGCTTCCTAATTTTAGACATGTTTTGGATTAAATCACTATTTTACCTCAATATCTAAAAAAATAAGTGTTTTTGGATAGTGTAGGTCCCTCGTACTCTCCACCTTAATTTATGACAAACGCAATCTTTACATCAGCAATAAATTATAAGATAGGTTAATATGATTACAATAAGCTTAACGTAGCACGTGCGAAGATTAACTCTTAAATTAAAATTGTAAATATTTAGTTGCAAATCCTAGACACAACCGAAATGTGTCAAATCATTATTTAAATAAATATATTCTTCTTCTGCACTGCAAGTATCAGGCAGCTGTCTGTTCCGTCTTCGCACATCAAACCATCTTCTGCGTGATCCTCCCACCCTTCTTCCACTTGGGTTGTATTGTAGCATTGGTTTAGCTAGCCTTCCATTCTTTTAAATGATATTTTTTATAAATAAATGTGTCCATATGCAATGGAGAAACATGCTTAAATACGCTGTAATAAAAAATAGATATGAAATGCATTTAGATCCTCTTCGACTGCACGATCTCATCTAATGTGAATCAATTTGGATTCCATTTTTAAATAACTTGTATGAGATATCAATGCCGGGTTCCTATTTTGACTCCTCGTAGTATGTACTGTAGAATCTTCCCGTAATATCCCGTAATAACGAGCATTTTAGTGGAAAAATGTAGCTTTATTCAATTGAAATTTAAACGGGTCCTAAAAATGTGATCAGATTCTTGTTCTTTGGGTGATGTAATATGAATTTCACTCGACAACCTGAAAAGCAGGTTACCTAATTATTAAGACAACGAAAAATCTACAATTATAGCACAATACATTGCAAAGATTGTAAGATATTGGAACTATTGCAAGATATGTTTATGAAATATGAATTGATCACGGGTGTTGACCAAGAGGAATCTTGAATTTGAAGAATATGTCAGTTGTGTCTGGTAAGCAAAGCGCCTTTTGCACGTCTATCAAAGTATATCAAAGTATAATTATTAAGATATATTAAATACGTATACATGAGGATATATGAAGTAATGGCTGACCGTCTCCGTCTCTGTTGTTCGGAAGTGAATGCTGGAATCTGAGGGAGAAAGATAAACCGGCATTACAGTCTGCTGAAATGAAATTCTTGCGATCTGTAAAAAACTGTACTAGACTAGATAAACTCAAATGAGGAAATTCTAAAAGAATTAAATGTCGAAGCAACCAAGGTGCAATGTTACAGACGGGAATAGGTACAACATGTGGAAAGAATGGAAGAGACTCTCATTCCAAAGAAGGTGTTTAAGTATAGACCAAAAGGCAGAAGAGATCCAGATAGACTCCTAAAGAGATGGAATTCTTAGAAGTCGGAACAAGTCATTCACCTATCCTTGGAATGGAGAAGAAGAAGAAGAAGAAGAAGAAGAAGAAGAAGAAGAAGAAGAAAATACGTATACATTCAAACAATTTCAAAACGTCTAGAGAAAATAAATATTTTCCCCAATATTTCGTTTTCCCAAGTAAACGCATACACTCAAACAATAAAAGGACCATTAAAGCGATTTTCAAAATTGTGAAGTATCATAATATCTTTTGAGTTTCCTATTTCATAAAACTCTAATAGCAGTTGCAATTCATTAACATATTAATTAAAATATTTTCCGGGGATATAGCCCGCCGAACATTGGAGAGTTCGTGTTTCTTTCAAAATTACTTCCCTGTTTACCCGTAATTACGAGTGATTAAAAAACTCAAATTTCGTGTCAAATTTATCGAACGTGAGAACGGTTTTTCACGTGTTACACGTTGATATTTGGGAGTTTTTGGTATTTTTTGACAATGGTTATAATATTGTTTTGAATTTGGAGAGCTAGTATGTCATTCCGAATACCAGCGAAACTCCAATGAAAAATGGCCCAAATACTCGTATATAGCTAAAATTGAATATTACATGTGCCTTGAAGAGACCATCGCGTTTGACTTAAAAATCGCAGTTCGTATTCTTTCTGACGATTAATAAATAAGTAAAATATTATTCTGTAAAATAATTTATTTGACAAAGGTACTAGTTAGTAGCAAATAAAGTACCGACTACTGTATCTAGTAATACAATATTTCGTTTTACATATCATTCACGAATGGTTGCACACGGATTCCTTATAATTTTTCAAAACCTTTCAAACATTGATAATGTAACATTCAGTTTACGCTTTCAGACCTGCATTCCACGTTATCTCCTTGCGCAGGCAATTGACTTTCTTTATATCAGATTTATATAAATATCATATTTTATTCCCAGATAAATCGGACTCTCGTCGCAGACTCGCGAATTAAAATTGCTATTATTTAAATTTTGGGGGCTAGTCTTACAAAATCTCAAACCGTTTCAAATTTTCTAAAATTTCTTCCTCATATACAGGAATGACGCCCACAAAGCTCCAAAGATGGGATAACCACTCTAATATTCTGGACGAGTCAACTGCTAAGTCCATTAGTCTCTTAAATGTACAAGCAGTGGATGATTATTATCACGGCAGGCGACTGTGATCTTTCCCCGCTGTATGGTGAGATGGTGGCACTGAACTACACGCCGACTTGCGGGGTTTTACGCATCCAGGTACCTCCCAGCAACGCGTCACAACCCGAGGTGGAGCAAGCTCTAAGCAACCCCACAATACGTGGCAGTGTAGCGCGTTTATGTGTAAGTAAGAGACGAGGATTCAAAAAAAAAAATCCAGAGTAAGGATCAATTGCGAGAGGACCGTAGCCCATTGTAAGAAACTGCTCCGGCATTGTCCTGGAATTGAGCAAATTTATTGATTGATTAGCGTTGCAATCCTTCATCTGGGACAAGCTCTGAGCTCCCGACGTTTGTGGGAGGGTATGTGTTTGAAAGTAAGAGATGAGGATACGACAAGGGGTGCGTGGGATCCGTGGACGTCTTGTTAGGGAACTGCTCCGGCATTCGCCTGGAATTGATTGCAGAATCGACAGAAAATTGCCGCTCTGAACAGCCTACCGCTATAATTCCCCCCCCCCCACACACACACACACACACAGCGGCTGACCTAGCTGACACGCTAGTGCCGATATAAAATTGTTTTTCAATATTACAGTCTTAAAATTACTGGCGAATTCGTTGCTTTACAGTATGTTGGTTATATTAGTATCTTCAAATCGGTCTTAAAAATTTAGATTTAAGTAAAAGCTAAATAAAATATATCTAAGACTCCCTACAGTTCATATTAAGGAAAAGTAAATAGAAAGCTTGGTCGAGTAGAAAGTATGAACTTCAATGAAAATCTTCAGAGTGAAGAAAATTACAAAGAATTATTTATGCACCAACTGTCGACAAAAAGCCCTCTGGCTAAAGGCCTTTGGGGGGCATTGTCGTCGCTCAATCATTATAATGATTGAGTGATAATTATCACTAACATCCATGGTATATTCCATTTTTTACCTAATTTTATCGATTCCTATTTACTAATTAACTAGATGTTAATATGATTTTCTTTTCACATTTCCCTCCACAAATTCTCTCCATAAAATCTGTAGCATCATTATCATCACCACCTTCCATATGTCCCTCGTAACTTGGATACTTTTGCTCCAGGAAAGTTATGCAATGCATATCGAGCTCCATATCGAAGATAATGACAGGCTATAATGTATCAGTAAAAAAATTAATAAATTTTACTGTGTTGCTATAAGTGTACTAAATCCCGTATTAACCCCCCTATACCTGTACGTAGACACATTTAAGAGACATTTTATGAACGAATTTTCTGTAGATATCAGTATGCCATATAGTTAATTTTAAGAAGTAAAATATTTCAACCAGACTTTTTTTTTCAGACATTCAAACAAAATCTCTGCTTGGTATCGCGTCATATGTTGGTTTCATAAGCAGAACAATACTTGCATAAAAATGTAATAGTTGTATGTCGAGTAGTTATCTTTCTGATTTTATTGTATAAAGTGTAGCATAGAACGAAGATCTCAGTGCTTCGCAAATTTGTAGCTAATTGTCGCAAACGTAGCTAATTTGATTTTGCAAATTTTACAACCAGGTCGTTTACTTTAGATTTTAAAATCGAAGTAATTATATATAATAGTGTTATCTGACATTGTGTTATGACTCGTTTTGTTCGCTTTATTTAATTAGTTTTCACGTTTTAAAAGTTTTCAACGCCTTAATGCAAGTTGTTTTGTTTCCATGCATCGCTTCAGTTTAGTAATATGAATTTTTACAGGGTTTCTCAGGGGTCTTGGCTTGTATATAAATTGTAAACGTTCTTGCTTCCTGCAGATCGAGTTGCAATTGTTACGTTATTTCTTTTGCAATTTACTTCCGAGGTGAAATAGGATTAAAGTTTACCATGAAATGCCGTAGATTTGTTGTGATATTTTACTAACAAATCAAACTTTATAAAATAATTTATTACAAAAAAGTATATACAATAAACTGTTTCACTAATTTCTAAAATTACTTAACGTTTCTACAATTAACATCAATTTTCGATTAGACAATCTACTCAATTTATTTACGTCTATTTGCTTCAAACCAACGGATGTTCATCAAAAGGATTAATTGAGATCGATCACAAATTTCTAGGCTTTGTGAACATCTTTTCATTTGAAAGCTATCAACCGTTACCTAAGTTGTTGGTATAACCATATTTTGGAAGATAACTGAATATTAATATTTTCTAATTTTGAATATGTTCACACTCTTCAATATGACTAAACAGTATTCACTTTTAACCAGTCAAACATCTGATCAGACTATGTGAGATCCTCCTGCACAATAATCTTGTCCGTAGTTGAAGCGTTCGTTAAGTTGTCAAGTACATGACAACGAACTCCTACAAACAACTTACGATCAGCATATTTGATAAAAAAAAATCAAATTTTGTAGCTACAGTCAAAATGACTTGGAAACTTTTCGAACTAATATTTTCGTTATTGATTTTCAAATATATTATATCAACAAACCAATTGCTATTTGATGAAGCGTCATTTGGATTAGCACATGGTCTTTTTGGTCGCATTGTCTTTACCGTGACTGGTTTTCATTTTTTGTCATATTTATTTTAACAAAGAGTATAACATAAATTTTAACAAATTATTTCGTAATAAAAAACAGACATTTTCACAACGTCCTCCCTTCACTATTGTACACAATTGTACTTCATTTTACAGTAGATGACAGTCACAAACTGCAGTGATCTCGCTTTTTTATTAGTCACCTTTGCTTGATTCACTATTACTACTAATTTATCAGAACAACACACACACACACACACACTATTTATATATATAGGCTATTTGAATACCGATTCATTTTTAAACATCTTTACATACGTTTGTGTTGTGTAACTAAGCTGTATCGGAAACATTCAACCTTATACTCATGAGCTCAACAAAGCGTCTTTATCTTACGTTGTTTACAAAGATTGTTATAGTTTCACTTCTTGAAGTACTGTAACCTTTTCAACATATTGATCCATTTACAAATATAATAAATATAAAAATCCCTCATCTACATGACAGGTTTAGTGATCCGTCACAATATAAGATATCTGAACCATTCAGTATGGTGGGCGGTGATGTGTCTGGCACACCGACGCCTCCCCAGAAAAAAAGACAGTTAAGAGACAAGAGATTGCCTTGCTTATACTATTAATGCTACATGTAATACATGTAATACTATTACTGCTACATACCTATTTTCAACAATTGCAACAAATACAAAGGTAAGAAGAATCATGTCAGTTTCTGTTACTAATTGGTTGAAGTTTGTCATAGCTGACGTATTTTCCCAACATATTAAGTAAAAAAATAATGATATTACAACAGTTATTTCCAAATGTTTGTACACTTTGCTCTTGTTTGTACATTTAATAGCCGACAGGGTTTTCGTTGCCAAGTCAGAAAAATGAAGTAACCAAAATATTGGTTGATTATGCAAACTTCTTTTCTTTACATTCTGCTTTTTGGAGAAGTTTCCATAATCAACAAGGCTATTGTTGAAACATATAATATCAAAATACTAATTTTCAGATTGCGAGTTTAATCAAAGAAAAAAAATTGTCGAATAGTACAAGTAGCCACGGCGGGATAGAAATCACAGACTTTGCTCATCTCTTGAGAGGTATATTGAAATGGCACAACTATATAAACTCATCTTGATTGCAAGAGGGAACATGAGGTGTAAAATTAATGACAAATTCTCTGAACAAATATGTTCGAATTTGTTAGAAAAACTTTATCAGTTTGGTTTTCAACAATTCATTTTCTTCCGAATACTTCCATGCCGGATTTGAAACCACAGGCTTGGTGTAATGCGTACTTGGGATCAGATGTCCCATCCCCTGCACCACCAGACCGGCTTCAGGAAGCCAAAAAACATGTTTCAAAACAACAGCCTTGGTGTAACGAGTACTTGGGATCAGATGCCCCAAGCCCCTGCACCATCAGACCGGTTTGAAAAGACAAAAATCCAGACTCGTGATAAAAAACAGTCTGAATTACGATTCAATTCTCCCGGTGTGAGTCAGGAAAGAGCACGTGTTGTACAGAGGAAGCAGACGTTTTTCTGGAGTGGGGGAGGCAGAAGTAGAAGTTTCTGATTTACAGGCTTGCAGACATTCAGGTCAGGCCGATTTTTCTGATTCAGAACTGATCTGGGATACATTACACGCTGCAAGTGGATTAAGCGGAGCCAAATTTGCAAATTTCATGTTACCAGGTAGCGCGAAAGCTGCATGTTAGAAGTGCCCAGAGAAACACCCCTTCGGGCATAATCTCCGGAGACGAGTCCCCAGCATTCGCGGTTCCTGTTATTTATGCAGGAGTGGAGGAGAGTAAGGGGGAGAAATCAAGATGCAATTTTTTTGATGGAGTTCTAAATGAATGCAGTTGCTGATGCATTGCAATAGTAGAGGAATGTTTTAGCCTCAAGAGATCAACAAGAACGTGACATCGTGGTGGTGTTCAAGGGGGGTGAGGAAGGGATCTCTTAAGCAAATGTATATCGGGTTTATAGCATTGCGTTTCGATAGCTTCTTTAAGGGTGTGAAATTCACTAATTTGCAAACGAACCTGTTCAAAGGCTAATTTTTTTTTTGTATAATGGAATAAAAATTCATTTTACTTGAGAAAAATGAAGTCCAATTTGAACAAAAATACTGTTATAACAAAAACAAGAACAATATGTACAGCATTTCGTAGTACAGGAAAGATTCGGTAAGAATTTACTCAATGGAATCACATGCAGCTTTCCTTACGCTGGAATTCTGAGCGCATTTCTCACGTGTCTTTCAACTCCACATGTAAACCGTATGAGGCAATGGCGCGCTCTGTTCCTGCACCTATTTGTAGGAATTAATAGAAACAGTTGTGAACAATTTTTGAGACGACACATTGGCCAGGCACGCACAAGGCGCAATACATATTTTGTATAATAAATGTATACTTGGTAATAATAAAAAAATTACCCATTTTGAAATTCTGGTATCTCTCATAAAGTTATGCAAGTTTTTAAACAACTTAAATTCGTAAAACCTGTAGTTAATGAACAGACAATTAGACAAATCAAGGCGCAACAGGGGTAAACATTCACGCCAATGTTCACAAGTGATGTAAACACATTTGTTACTCATATATTAACTAAAATACTTTGTTAAGGAGTATTTCGTATTTTTCACAAATTAATTAATTTGTATTGGTCAAGTTTGTAAACGCTACGTAAACTCACACTGGAAGAGACTTGAGTTCCGCACATAGCTTCATCTATACTTTAAATGGAGAGTTGAAGGCCCTTTACTAATGGTTGTTTGATCTAGAAGGTATTCAACGCGCCGTGGTGTGTGTCTGCGGCAAACCTGCTGTTCTGCACTGCGGCAAACCTGCTGCACTGTTCAGGTCCTTTGTGATTAGATGCAAATGTTTTGCAATACTCAGTTTTTCACATTAACTTCTTCTAGACATGTTATTGATGTCCACTTTATAAGTCTTGTAAGCTTTTCTTTTTTTTAATTTTCTGGGTTGGATTTAATTTTATTTTTATGCATTTGGGGTCAGAAATGCTTCCAAATATCCCACGTTTGAAGACTATTCGTAAATTACAAGAACAATTCTTAAAACTTGTCAATTTTATTTTTGTAGGTTGTGGTTTCTAAATAATAATCTGACGTATTTGGCAGTTACGAGTTCGTAAGCCTAATTGAAACTTTCTTATGCTGGTAAGACATTCTATGTATAGTTACGATAGATATTTTTACATGAACATATTCTTTGTTATTTATTACGATATAGTAAATAAAGATAATGGCATGATTTTCTCAATTAATGATTGCAAATAATATCCATGCATGAAATACTTGTAAACTAATGTGTAAAACAGTTGGAACCAGATCTGAACCCAAAGAGAATCTAAGTAACTAATGGACAAACAGAGTCCAAGTGTTAAACATCGGATTTGGAGACATACCGAAGGTTTGTTGCGGGCACACTGGTTTTTCCTAGAGCAATGCACAATACTTCCAAGCTCCTTTCTCAGAAGACGAGGAACAGTTGAGTGTGCGGCAACCCAACCACGGAGGTTAAAGTATTGAAATCATATCTCGGGAGGTGGCGGTGATCCGTCCGCTAGAAAGTGAGATCTCAAGCCAACTTACACGTTGACTTGCGAGGTATCCACCTCCAGGTCTCTCCACCAGCGAGGCACCGTCCCCAGTCAGGCAGGCTAAACTTCCGATAGCTCAAATAGGGGAGGTGCATGATAAGCAAGAGAACTGGGATCGTCGATTTCTCTAGCAAGTTTGGACAGCACTGCACTGAATTTCCAACTCGTTAGGTAGTTTCGCATTTCGGGAAGAGGGGAGTACGTTGTGAACACGAAAGAAGTGCTGCCGACATCCAGAATTAGGGAACGAGTAAAAAAAAAAGAGGGAGAGGTGGACTTCGCAATCTCTAGAGCATTGTTCGGGACACGTTGCGCTGAATCCAATTCGTTGGGCAGTCCTACTCTTCGCAGAGGCGGGCGACACGCGCCGTCTCACCCCACGTTCATACGACGCAGTCTGCTAGCTGTTGGGTCTTCCACGGCATGTGCACACGAGGCAGCAAGCAAATGCAAGGTCTGCAGATTTAGCGCTTCACGTGAGTTTCGTCTAGCAGCGTAGTCAGTGGGATGGAGCAGCAGTGTAACTTTATCATTGAGCTCCTCCACCACGCAGGTCAGTTCTTTTCCGTTCTGAAACGTGAAATACAAATTAGTTTTGATACTTTTGTGTTTTGTTAAAATTTGCTTAACATTAGGCGGTTATGGCTTTCTGAAGTTCTAGTAAACATGGATTTTTGAAGTGACTCGCAAAGAAAATACTGAGCTTACCATAGGTAGGGTGCGTCCATTTGTCCTTCACAACCAGTTTACTGCTGCGTTACTCTGCATCGCCAGGCCTGTACTTTGCAAAAACATATCGCTTCTCATTCTGTAACTGAAAGTTTTAATTAGTTATGCGCGCAGAAATTATTTTATCGCAAGGGAACTATTCTTGAAGGCTGTTACGGATTTCTGTGCCTAACGTTCGGTTAAGAATTCCATGAGTCAGAGGGGGAACGTTGCCTAAAGAGATCTTTTCACTGTTTCGGTTCGGAAAGTTGTGTGGGGGTAGCCGCTACTTTTAGAGTGAGCGACTGTTTCGAACTGAACTATTATCCTGCGAGTTACTTTACTGGCTACTAGGGTCTGAGGACCCACCCATCGTTAAATCTTTTAGTTATGAGAAAAACCTTTTTCCTCGTATTTTCAGATCAGCTGTTCAAATTGGATAATTGTACGACTTCCGTTGGCGTGTGACAGCTCTATCTGCCAAAAGGTAATAGAAGTAAATGCCAAAAGGGATAGAAGTAAATGCTACAACTATAGGGGGTATTTGTCGGCTTCATTCATTTTACGTAGTATACGCAAAAATCATAAATAACAATAGCTCCAATTGCAATCTGCACTCTAACTCAGGAGTAACAGGGTTTAGTAAAATTTTTCAACAATAGATGACATTTACATTAAAACAAATAGTTGAGAAACGAATGGAGTTTAATACAGGAACATATCTAGTCTTCGTGGATATAGAGAAGGCTTTTATTAATGTCGACTGATGTAAATTATGGACCATTATGAATCAAGAAGAGTACCCAAGTAATCTACTTCAAGTGGTGAAAAGTATGTGAGATAATAGTAATATCGCAGTACGAAACGGATTTGTTTCCGGGAAGAGGTTTATAAATAAAGGAGTAAGGCTATTTCGCCAACACTAACATGTATCTGGGATATAAATTTAAAGTTGGAAGAACGTGGGGCCTTTAGGAATTTACCTGGACAACAATATATTTTTACATACTCTTTTATACGCCGAATACCAGGCGATTCTGCAGAAAAATGAAGATGAGATACAGAGATCTATTTACCATCTGGAGTAAATTTTTGTGGAGTAAAATCTGATAGTATCAGTTAATAAAAGAAAAGTAATGGATTTTAAAGGAAGATAATAAGTACAAAGATAGTTTAGCATATTTTGAAGAACAAAGTAAAACGTTTAAAAGGACGAAAAGAAACGGTTAAAATTTTATTACATTATGACCCTTCCAGTTCTACTGTATAGATGTAAAAAATGGGTTCAAAAAGGAGATTTTATGAGAATTGAGTCAGCAGAAAAAAGATTTTTTAGAATAGTACAGGGATATACATTAAGAAATCAAATATAAAGTGAAAAAGCAAGAGGAAGTAGGGCGGAAATAAAGAGTACACGACAAAATTAAAAGTACAGACAGCAATGGGTGACCAATATTGAATATATGCTGCAAGATAATACTTCCAGTACCAGCCCTGACTTATAAGCTGGGAGGAAAGAAACATTGGAAGACCAAGAACATGACAAAGAGGCTGGGATTGGCAATATGCCTACTCCGTAAAGATTATGAATTTAAGCAGCGTAATATGTTCATGCATTACAATATACACGAGTCTTTTACGCGTAGTGCCTTTTTATCCTGCCAGAGGTGACATCCGCCGCCGAACTCTGCAAGACAGAATTTCCTCAATCAGGATCTCCCAGCAGCGGGGGCACCGCTTGGGCTGTGACAAGCTGTAAATCCCTGAGTGACCTCTCAATGTGTGGCAGGGAAGTGCATAGAAGTATATTTATATGAAAGTAATGGGTGAGAATAGCTTCGTGGTTAGTTTTTGATCAGCGCGTGCTCTCTTTCCACTACACGACTCCGGGTTCGTTTCTCGGCTAGGCAAGATTATAATGTGCGTTACCCCTGCAATGCCCCAGTATATTTTGCTGTGTGACTATGAGAAAATTCACTTGTCATGTTAAGAAGACCTCCTTCCCATCGCAATCTATATCCCCCAAAAAACCGTTCCATCCAGTACAGACAGGCCACTATTTCTTTGTGATTCTTCGAGATATGCCTTTCCGCAATATGAGCCATTCATGCAATACGATCCATTCAAAATGAGTTATTTCGTTAGGTCAAATGCAAAAAAATTTATTTTTTCCTTAAGAATCGTGTTGATGTCTTAATTTGGTTCTATATTACCAGGTTCTGACACTAGAAGCGCTAATGAGAACTTGTTTCCATCGATTGCGTAGAAGTACAGCGAAGTGTCTTGTATTGTCTATAGTGTTTGTATACTGTTACTTAACATTGGATTTAAGTATAGCATTCATAGCCTGAAATATTTTTTTAATATATTTATTTTTTATTTTGCGAATAAGAATTTATTTCCTATTTCAGCTTTTTTATTAGGACATGTGCATTGAGCCGGCCATTTTGTGCCTCTCCAGACACCGCTGCAGCTGCTGGCGGAGGTGTCATGGCGGCGGTCGATGGCAGAGTAATTTGAAACGTATGTCAGGCGAGTGGAGTGGTGGGGGCGTGTGAGGAAACCCATAATCCTCATTTCCTCCCCTCTCTCCCCTCTCGACAATTCCTCCCAATACACTTCTCACTCCTTCCTATACAAGAATTCTTCCCCGCCAAACCACCCCATCGCCCCGTTTCCCTCCCACGCCACCCCATTCCATCACTCGATAGCATACTCAACCTGTCCTGTACAGCACCCAGTCCTACACCCCCAACGCCCTCGTCCTCGTCCCATCCTGCCACGACCTCCTCCACTGCAGTTTCCCCGGCAAGTCGCCCTGCTCCCAGGCGACACGCGTGCTCGTATTGCGCAAAGCCATACACGAAGAAGGCGCACCTGGAAGAGCACCTGCTCAAGCACGTCCTGCTGAAGCCGCACGCGTTCGATTGGCCTGGGTGCTCGCGTCGGTTCGTTCGTAGGGATGGGCTGGTGCGCCACCAGCGAATGCACACCTGGGAAGGGAGGGAGGCGCAAGTGCGCCCTCTGCGGGTTTCGCTTCCAGAGGAGCGACCACCTGCAGAAGCACGTGCGCACTAAGCACAGGAGGCATGGCGAATCAGTAGGCGCTCTTTGCAATCTCAAATCTTTATTATTAGTTATTTTCCAAAATTTTCAATATAATTAAGTCACAGAAAAAGTAGGTAAAAATGAGTTATTTCGTTAGGTCAATAACAAAAAATGTATTTCCTTCATAAGAATAAAGTTGAGGTCTTTATTTGGCGCTTAAGTGCCAGGTTCTGACACTAGGAGCGCTAGTGAGCAATTGTTTCCATCGGTTGCGTGGAAGTACGGAGAAGTGTCCAGTATTGTCTCTATAGTATATGTATACTATTACTTAACTTGGGATTTCAACAGCGATCGTGGTCTGAAATATTTTTTTAAATAGTGTATTTTTATTTTGGGAAGAAGAATTTATTCCCTACTGCAGCCGTTTTATTAGGACATGTGCATTGAGTAGTCCATTTTGTGTACATTTTCACTCCGCTCCAGCTGCTGGCGGAGGTGGCGTGGCGGCGGTCGATGGCAGAGTAGTTTGAAGCGCATGTCAGGTGAGTTGTGGGGGCATGGGAGGAAACCCGTCCTCCTCCCCTCCTTTCCCTCACTCCCCCTCTCACGCATTCCTCCCAATATACTTTTCCTCCTCACTCCTTCCTATTCCAAAATTCATCCCCACCAAATCACCCTATCGCTTCGTTACCCACCGACATCTCCCCATTCCATCACCCGCCAGCACAGACCGCCCTCAACCTGTCCTTTACAGCCCCCAGCCCTACACCTCCAACTGCCACCTCGCCCTCCGCCTCTTCCCATTCTGCCCCGACCTCTCCAACTCCAGCTACTTTTGCACGTCGCCCTGCCCGGTCGACACGCGTGTACGATGTGCCCCAAATCGTACACGAAGAAGGCGCACTTGCAAGAGCACCTGCTCAAGCATGAGGAGCGCATGCCGCACGTGCAGAAGCACGTGCATACCAGCACACGGGGTCGTGAGTTTCTGTGAAAGTTCCACAAAAGCATAGCGAGTTCCTTTGAAACTGCTAGAGATTTTTAAGATTTCAAAGATTTATTAAAATTTTACCTGTGTCACTAATTTTCATATTCAACCATACAAGTTGTGCGTCTGCTATTGTTTTTGTATTTCTAAACTCCGCTGCAGCTTCTGGCTGAGGTAGCGTGGCGTCGGTCAATTGCGTATCAATACGAGGGCTATGTTAGGCCAGTGGACTACGTGGGAGGAACCTCGTACCCCTTTCTCACTATCTCTCGTCCACTCCGCCCGCTATTCTTCGCCACCACATTCCTTCCTCTCTCAAATTCCGTCTATTCAAAACCGGATCATCGCTTCATTGTCCGACCACAACTCCCCTCTCCGTCAACCTCCTGAAAATACTGCCCTTGACTTCCTGCACTGCCCCTGCTCTACCCCGTATACACTCTCCTCGTCCTCCCTCCTCCCACCCTGGCACGACTGCCCCCACCCCCCGAATCACTTTCTCCAGCATGAGGCCCCGACAACACTCGACACGCGTGTCGCTTATTCGCCAATTCTTTGGCCACGTGGTGTTCATTACTCTTACTGCAAACGTTAGCAGTGTCGTGTTGGTGACTTTCGATGGCGTAACAATGAAAGAACGTGAAAAGGATAGAGACTGCCTAGGAAACATTCCTACTACCTTGTGCTTGTCCCTATTCCCTAACTCTCTCGATCATTGCCGCCCCAACCTTCCCTGTGGCCACACCAGTGTCATCCCTCCACGTCCTCTGATGCCACACACAGCCACGACTTCCTTGGCACCTGTCCCTCCGTGCCATTTACGCAATCTTAGGGGGCACATCACAATGAGCAGCTTCTTAAGCACGACGGGGTAATCCTGTAAGTGTGCGATTGAGCTGGGTGCACGCGCTGCTTCGTGTGGAGAGATCACCTGGGCGTCGGTCGATGGCCGAGCAGTATGAGGCGTATGTGAGGCGAGTGGTGGGGGCGTGGGAGGAAACTCATAATCCTCCTTTTCCCTCTTTCCTCACTCCCTCTCTCACCCGGTATTCTTCGTTCCCTCACTCCTTCCTATCGCAATCTACATCCCCCCAAACCGTTCCATCCAGTACAGACAGGCCACTATTTCTTTGTGATTCTTCGAGATATGCCTTTCCGCAATATGAGCCATTCAATATAATTAAGTCACAGAAAAAGTAGGTAAAATGAGTTATTTCGTTAGGTCAATATCAAAAAATTGATTTCCTTCATAAGAATCAAGTTGAGGTTTTTATTTGGCGCTGAAGTCCCAGGATCTGACACTAGGAGCTCTAATGAGAAATTGTTTCCATCGGTTGCGTGGAAGTACGGAGAAGTGTCTTGTATTGTCTCTATAGTATTTGTGTACTATTACTTGACATTCGATTTTAGCATAGCATTCATGGCCTAAATATTTTTTTTAAATAGTATATATTTTTTATTTCGTGAAAAATAATTTATTTCCTAATTCAGCCCTTTTATTAGGACATGTGCATTTAATTAGCCGTTTTGTGTCTTTTCAGACTCCGCTGCGGCTGCTGGCGGAGGTGGCGCGATGGTGGTCGATGGGCGAGAAGTTTGAAGCGTTATGTCAGGCGAGTGGTGGGGGCGTGGGAGGAAACTCGTCCTCTTTTCCACCCCTCACTCCCCATCTCGCACATATTTCTCACTATACTCCTCACTCCTTCCTATTCCAAAATTCATCCCCACCAAACCACTATCGTTCGGTTGCACACCGACATCTGCCCATTCCATCACCTGCCAGCACAGACCACCCTCAACCTGAGCTTTAGATCACCCAGTCCTACACCTCCTACGGCCTCCTCGTCCTCCGCCTCTTCCCATCGTACCCGACCTCCCAACTTCAGCTCCTCCGGCACGTCGCCCTGCCCCGTCGACACGCGTGTACGATGTGCTACAAATCGTAACTGAAGAAGGCGCACCTGCAGGAGCACCTGCTCAAGCACGAGGGTCTGAAGCCGCACTCGTTCGAGCGGCCTGGGTGCTTTCGTCGCTTCGTGCGGAGAGACGAACTGGTGCGCTATTGGCGGGTGCACACCGGGGAGCGGAGGCACACGTTTTCCCTCTGCGGATTCCGGATCCAGAGGAGCGACCACCTCTAGAAGCCCGTGCGCACCAAGCACACGGGGGCGTTAGTTTCTGCAAAAGTTACACAAGAGCATAGCCAGGTTCATTTGAAACGGCAAGAGATCTCTGCGATTTCAAAGATTTATTAAAATTTTAACGACGACACTACATTTCATATTCAACCATACAAGTTGTGCGTATTGATTCTGCTATTATGTTTATATTTCTAGACTGCTAGTAGCTGCTGTGGAGAGCATAGTTGCGGCGGTCGATGGCCGAGCAATATGGGGTGTTCGATAGGTGAGTGTTAGGGGCGTTGGAGGAAGCTCGTCGTCCCTTCCTACCGTCACCCCCTCTCGCTCATTACTCCCAATATACTTCTCTTCTCTCCTTCCTATTCCAAAATTCATCCCCGCCAAATCACCCTATCGCTCCGTTGCCCAACGACACCTCCCCATTCCAATACCCGCCAGCACAGACCGCCCTCAAACTGTCCTTTACAGCCCCAGTTCTACACCAACTGCCACCTCGCTCTCCGCCTCTTCCCACCCTGCCCCGACCTCTCCAACTGCAGCTCCTCTTGCACGCCGCCCTGTCCCCCGTCGACACGCGTGTACGATGTGCCCCAAATCGTACACGAAGACGGCGCACCTGCTCGAGCACGAGGGGCGCAAGCCGCGCGCGAGCGAGTGGCCTGGGTGCTTTCGTCGCTTCGTACGGAGAGACGAAATGGTGCGCCACCGGCGGGTGCACACTGGGAAGCGGAGAGACAAGTGCTCCCTCTGAGGGTTCCGGTTCCAACGGAGCGACCACCTGCAGAAACACATGCGCAACAAGCACACGGGTTTGTGAGATTCTGCGAAAGTTCCACAAGAGCATAGCGAATTCCTTTGAAACAGCTAGAGTTCTTTGCGATTTCAAAGAAGTCCAGTCAACCGTTATTCTACGTCACCTCACTCCTTACTTTCTCAAATTGCGTCCATCCAAAACCAGTCCGACCACAACACCCCCTGCTCAGCACATTCCGCCCTCTAAATTTCATGCATTGCCCCAGCCCAACCCTATCTGCCCTCTCCACGACCTCTCGCCACCCACTATGCCACGACCGCCCCCACCCCGACACCACTTGCTCCGGCATGAGGCCCCGACCTCAGGCGACGCGTGTCACTTATGCAACAAATCGGAGGCCACTTGGTGTTCATTACACTCACTGCAAATGTTAGCCGTGTCGTGTTGGTGATTTACGATGGCGTAACAATGAAAGGAAGAGAAAAGGATAGAGACGGCCTAGAAGACATTCCTACCTCCTTGTGCTTGTCCCGCTCTCTCGATCATTGCCGCCTCAACTTACCCTGTGGCCACACCAGCGTCATCCCTCCGCGTCCTCTGATGCCACACACAGCCACGACTTCCTTGGCATCTTCCCCTCCGTGCCATTTACGCAATCTGTTGGAGCACGTCACAATGAGCACACTCTTAAGCACGTCGGGGTATTAGCGTACGAGTGCGATTGACCTGTGTGCACTCGCTGCTTCGTGTGGAGTGATTACTTGGGCGTCGGTCGATGTCCGAGCAGTATGAGGCGTATGTGAGGCGAGTGGTGGGGGCGTGGGAGGAAACCCATAATCCTTTTCCCTCTTCCCTCAGTCCCTCTCTCGCCCGGTATTCTTCGTTTCCTCACTCCTTCCTATCGCTATCTACATCCCCCCAAACCGTTCCATCCAGTACAGACAGGCCACTATTTCTTTGTGATTCTTCGAGATATGCCTTTCCGCAATTTGAGCCATTCAATATAATTAAGTCACAAAAAAATGACTTATTTAGTTAGGTCAATTTCAAAAACCGTATTTCTTCCGTAAGAATCATGATGTCTATTAGGCGCTGATAAACCAGGTTCTTACACTAGAAGCGATAGTAAGAAATGGTTTCCATCGGTTGCGTGGAAGTACGGGGAAGTGTCCGTTATTGTGTCTATAGTACATAATACTATTATTTTACCTGCGATTTTAGCATAGCATTCTTGGCCTGAAATATTTATTGAAATATTGTATATGTTTTTTTGGGGGGGGGGAAGAATAATTTATTCCATACTTTAGCCGTTTTATTAGGACATGTGCAATGAGTTGGCCATTTTGTGTCTTTTCAGACCCCGCTGCAGCTGCTGGCCGAGGTGGCGTGGCGGCCGTCGATAGCAGAGGGGTTTGAGGCATATGTCAGGCGAGTGGTGGAGGCGTGGGAGGAAACCCGACCTCATTTCCTCCCCTTATTCCCCCTCTCGCCCAATCCTCCCAATTCACTTCTCCTCCTCCCTCCTTCCTATCTAAAAATTCATCCCTCCCAAACCACCCCATCGCCTCGTTGCAAACCGACACCTCCCTATTCCATCACCCGACGGAACAGCCCGCCTTCAATCTGTCCTTTACAGCCCGCAATACTACACCTCCAACGTCCACCTCGTCCTCCGCCTCTTCCCATCCAGTCACGACCTCCTCCACTAGTTCCACCAGCACGTCGCCCTTCCCCCCGTCGACACGCGTGTACGATGTGCCCCAAATCTTACACGAAGAAGGCGCACCTGCAAGAACACCTGCTCAAGCACGAGAGGCGCAAGCCGCACGCGTGCGAGTGGCCTGGGTGCTCTGGTCGCTTCGTGCGGTGGGATGAGCTGGTGCGCCACCGGCGGGTGCACACCGGGCAGCGGCGACGAGTGCGCTATCTGCGGGTTTTGCTTCCAGCGGAGCGACCACCTGCAGAAGCACGTGCGCACAACGCACACGGGAGCGTGGGTTTCTGCAAACGTTCTACAAGAGCATAGCGAGTTCGTTTGAAACAGCTAGAGTTCTTATTTAAGCTAGATTTATTTAAATATCAACTATGTCGCTAATTTTCATATTCTACCACACATTGTGCGTATTGAGTCTGCTATTTTGTTTGTATTTCTAGACTGCAGCTGCTGGCGGAGGTAGCTTGGCGGCGGTCTATTGCGGAACAATACGAGGGCTATGTTAGGCGAGTGGATGACCTGGGAGGAACCTCGTACCCCTTGCTCACTATATCTCGTCCACTATGCCCGCTATTCTTTGCCACCTTACTCCTTCCTCTCTCAAATTGCGTCCATCCAAAACCGGACCATCGCTCCATTGTCCGACCACAACTCCCTTTCCGTCAACCTCCAGCAAATTCTGCCCTTGACGTTTCCTGCACTGCCCCAGCTCTATAGAAGAATTTTTTAAGGATGGGATGACTTGACAGCTAGTGCTGGCAACAACTGACGATTCTGTGGTCGTTGTGTCCTTGAACTTAATAGACTCCTTCGTCCATTCGTTCGTTTGCAGATGGCTAACTTGTAAATACTTACTACGCTCCCTGCTGTGATATCCTCGTCCGCCGAAATTATAGTGCGCCACGAGAAATAATTGAAATTTGGAAGTGCAGAGGTTTGTGCTCTAATGTAAAAATTTATTTTATAAAAGTTATATTGATTTAGTTTTTATGTGATTGGTATTATGTTTGTTGTAAAATCGAGTCTCTAATGTGAGATGCGTACTCGTGACGGTGTTTCCGCGATCTGTGCTGTCTGGCGACTGGCGACTGTGTGTTTGGGAGCTTTTCGTGATATTTCGTGCATTTTTGTACAATTTTAACAATTGTGAACAATGAGGAGCCAGAGTGGGCGCAAAGTGCATCCTCCTTGTTCACGTCAGCGAGAAGAAGACATTATATCCGCTGCGAGGAAAATAGAAGAAATGCAACAAGGAAGAGTGGAAGCAGAATATGTTCTTAAGCTCACAGCAGAACTGCTGAATCTGAGCAAAAATACAGTTTTATAGTAAGCTTTTATAATTTTATAATTACACTTCAATGCATTATTGTGCAATTGATGAAATTGTTATTTATATTTGTACAACTTTTTTTGTTAGGTTATGCTACCAAGACTTGACAAGACTCAAGTATTTTCAGCTGAGTGATAAAGAATCTGAGTGAAGGACAATGTTACATAGTTTTGCATGCAGGAGGTTAGAAGGGATTTGTGGATGATGCAGAACTAGTGTTTCCATCGCAAAATAGTAGTGAAGAGTACCATGGAACAATGCATGGGGAGATGTTTTGTGGAATGGATGGAGAATACTCTACTTCCAAAAGTTGATGTACCGTCTTTATTTTGCTAGATAATGCTTATTACAGTGCTCATGTAAGTAACAGTAGAATAACAATTGCGCTGTACTCTGTAAGAAACAATATAATAGCAATATTCTCATTTCTGTAAATACAAAATGGAAAACAAAAGAGATGTGACTTATATTCCAAAAAGGAAATTAAGAAAATAATTTTGTATTTTCTATGCTTGCAGTTTGAGAGATTACCTACAAGAAAGTGCACAAAACTGCAACTGAAAAACTTCCTAGAAAACCACAATATTTCATTTAGGGCTACTGCACTTCACCAGGAACTGTTTGCTTTAGCTTCATCAAACACGCCAGAGAAACGGTATGTAGTTTCTCTGAATGCTTTGCCCACTTATAATAAATAATCTACAACCTCAGATACTGGTCAGTCAATTTAATTATAAATATGTTACTGATTTTCCAAATTTGTATTAATGAATGTTCTACAATGATACAAACATTTCCTAACACATTTCATATTGAGTTAAAAGTCTTCTAATAAGAAGGAGCACAACACCGTTGAGAATATTCAGAACGGTTTTTGTGAAGTAGAATATTTTCATGCCAATAAAATATTTGTAGGTACCGTGTGGACAATAATATTAATGCTGCTGGACATACGGTGTTGCGACTACTACCTTATCACTGTCACTACAATCCAATAGAAATGGTGTGGAATGATTGCAAGAGGTATTACAAAACTCATGTTGGAAGTCAATTTGATCGTGCTCATGTAAAACAAGTTTGGCACGATGCCCTTCATGTTACAGCTGAGAAATAAGTGAATGATATTCGTATTATATTTTACAGTTTGCCACTATTTCTTAGATTATCATTGAAATGTATGTTGTGTTAAATGAGAACATTATTAACCGATTCAGATGGCAAAACTATCTGAAACATACAGAGAAAATTGTTGAAGAAAACTGGAATCGAGAAGTGAAATGGGACAGCATAAATGTGGAACCCATTATCATGAATTTAGGAGAAGACAATTCATGTGATGAAGATAATAAATATGACAGTGAACCTCTTGCTATCCCATTACCAGGACCATCAGGAGAGGGGTGTTAAATATTAATAACTAAGTATAGTTGAAATTATCTTAAAAGGTGTATAGTAATTAACTTATTGTCTTTCCATATACACATGCATTTCTTTGTACTTTTACAGGAATAAGATCTGCATTGTATTTATGGGTAAATTAACAAAAAAAATCCTATTGTTTAATAGTTTAATTATATTTTAATTAATGAAATTATGGGAAATTGATGTGGGAAGATGTGGCGCTTGTGGGAAATTGTTCCCATCGGTTGGGTGGATGTACGGGGAAGTGTCCTGTATTGTCTCTATAGTGTTTCTATACTATTACTTAACCTGCGATTTTAGCATAGCATTCACGGCCTGAATTTTTTTTGTAGTGTAAAATTTTATTTTGCAAAGAAGAATTTATTACCTTCTTCAATCGTTTTATTACGACATGTGCATTGAGTCGTCCATAGTGTTTATTTTCAGACCCCGCTGCAGCTGCTGGTGGAGGTGGCGTGGCGGCGGTCGATGGCTGAGGAGTTTGAGGCATATGTCAGGCGAGCGGTGGAGGTCTGGGAGGAAACTCGTCCTCCTTTCCTCCCCTCACTCCCCCTCTCGCCCATTTCTCCCAATTCACTTCTCTTCCTCCCTCTTTCGTATCTACAAATTCATCCATCACAAACCACCCCATCGCCTTGTTGCCCACCGAAACACTATATTCCATTACCCGCCGGAACAGTCCGCCCTCAATCTGTCCTTTACAGCTCCCAGTCCTACACCTCCATCGAACTCTTCCTCCGCCTCTTCCCATCCTCCCCCGACCTCTACTCAATCTCCTCCGGCACGTCGCCCTGCACCGTCGGCACGCGTGTACGATGTGCCCCAAATCGTACACGAGAAGGCGCACCTGCAAGAGCACCTGCTCAAGCACGTGGGAACACGCCGAACGCGCGCAATTGGCCTAGGTGCTCTCGTCGGTTCGTGCAGAAGGATGAGTAAGGGCGCCACCGGCGGGTGCACACCGGGGAGCGGAGACAAGTGCGTACTCTGCGGGTTTCGCTTCCAGAAAAGCGACGACCTGCAGAAGCACATGCGCACAAACGACAGGAGGCATGGTGAGTCCCTGCGAATCAGCAGGCGCTCTTTGCAATCTCAAATATTTATTATTAGTTATGTAAGTAAAATGTGTTTCCTTCGCAAGAATCAAGTTCAGGTCTTTATTTGGCGCTTAAGTGCTAAGTTCTGACACTAGGAGCGCTAGTGAGCAATTCTTTCTGACGGTTGCGTGGAAGTACGGAGAAGTGTCCTGTATTATCTGTAGTATTTGTATACTATTATTTAACCTGCGATTTTAGCATAGCATTCATGGCTTAAAATATTTTGAATAGTGTATATTTTTATTTTGGGACTAAGAATTTATTCTCTCCTGCAGACGTTTTATTAGGACATGTGCATTATGTCGGACATTTTGTTCATATTTTCAGATTCCGCTGCAGCTGCTGGCGGAGGTGGCGTGGCGGTGGTCAATGGCCGAGGGATTTGAGGCGTATGTCAGGCGAGTGGTGGGGGCGTAAGAGGAAACCCGTCCTTCTTTCCTCCCTTCCCTCACTCCCCCTCTCGCTCATTCCTCACGATATTCTTTTCCTACCCAATCCTTGCTATACAAAAATTCATCCCCGCCAAACCACCCCATCACCTTGTTGCCCACCGACACCTCCCCATTCCATCACCCGACGGAACAGTCTGCCCTCAATCTTACCTGCACCGCCCCCTACCCTTCCTAAGCCCTCCTCATCCTCCACCTCTTCACTTCCTGCTCCGACCTCCCCGACACCAGCTCCTCCGGCCCGACGCCCTGCCCCCCGTCGACACGCGTGTACGATGTGCCCCAAATCGTACACGAAGAAGGCGCACCTGCAGGAGCACCTGCTCAAACACGAGGGGCGCAAGCCGCACGCGTGCGAGTGGCCTGGGTGCTCTCGTCGCTTCGTGCAAAGAGACGGTCTGGTGCGCCACCGACGAGTGCACACCGGGGAGCGGAGACAAATGCGCCCTCTAGGGATCCGGTTCCAGAGGAGCGACCATCCGCAGAAGCACATTCGCACAAAGAATACGGGAGCGTGATTTTCTGCAAACTTTCTACAAGAGCATTGAGTGTTCTTTTTAAACAGCTAGAGTTCTTTGCGATTTCAAAGTATAATTAAAATTTCAAATAATTTAACTAGATAATTTAACTAGATAATAACTAACTAACTAAATGTCACTAATTTTCATATTCTATCACACACATTGTGCGTATTGAGTCTGCTATCTTGTTTGTAATTCTAGAAGCCGCTGGCGGAGGTAGCGTGGCGACGGTCGATTGCGAAACAATATGAGGGCTGTGTTAGGCGAGCGGACGAAGTGGGAGGAATCCCGTACCTCTTTCCTCTATCTCATTCACTCCGCCCGCTATTCTTCGCCAAGTCACTTCTTCCTCTCACATATTGCATTGATTCAAAACCAAATCATTGTCCGACCACACTTCCCCTCTTCATCAAACTCCTACAAATTGTGCCCTCGACCTTACCTGCACTGCCCTAACCCTACCCCGTCTACACATCTCTTCGACCTCCCTCCCCCCCCGACACCACTTCCTCTGGCATGAGGTCCCGACTCCAGTTGACACGCGTTTCACTTTTGCACCAAATCTTCTGCAATTTCTTGTTCAATACACACTGCAAATGTTAGCCGTGTCGTATTGGTAACTTTCGATGGCGTAACAATGAAAGAACGTGAAAAGGATAGACAGTCTAGGAGACATTCCTACATTTTTGTGCTTCTCGCTCTTCCCTTATTCTCTCGATCATTGCCACTCAACCTACCCTATGCCTATACCACTGGCAACCCTCCACGTCCTCTGACGCCACACACAGCCACGACTTCCTTGGCAACTGCCCCTTCGTTCTATTTACGTATTCTAAGAAGGCACATCACAATAAGCACTTGCACCATGCTTCGTGTGGAGAGATTACCTGGGCGTTGGTCGATGGAGCTAGTGAGAATGTTTCCCTCGGATGCGTGAAAGCACAGGAATTGTTCTGTATTGTTTCTATAGTATTTGTATAATATTACTTAACATGCAATTTAGCATAGCATTCATAGCCTGAAGTATTATTTAAGTAAAGGATTTTTTTATTTCGAGAAAAAGGAATTCCTTTCTTCAGCCGTTTTATTACGATATGTGCGCTGAGTCGCCCAATTTGTGTATATTTTCAGCTAACGCTGCAGCTGCTGGCGGTGGTAGCGTGGGGGCAGTCGATGGCCGAGCAGTATGAGGCGTTTGTTAGGCGAGCGGTGGACGAGTGGGAGGAAACCCGTCCTCATTTCCTCCCTTCCCTCACTCCCCCTCTCGCGCAATCCTCACAATATACTCCTCCTCACTCCTTCCTATACAAAAATTAATCGCCGCCAAACCACCCCATCACCCCGTGTCCCACCGACACATCCCCATTCCATCACCCGACGGAACAGTCCTCCCTCAACCAGTCCTTTACAGCTCCCAGTCCTACACCTCCAACGCCCTCGTTCTCCGCCTCTTCCCATCCTGCCACGACCTCTACTCCACCTCCAGCTCCTCCGGCACATAGCTCTGCCCCCAGGCGAAACGCGTGTACGATGAGCCCCAAATCGTACACGAAGAAGGCACACCTGCAAGAGAACCTGCTCAAGCACGAGGGGCGCAAGGCGCACGCGTGCGAGTGGCCTGGGTGCTCTCGTCGCTTCGGGCGGAGGGATGAGCTGGTGCGCCACCGGCGGGTGCACACAAGGAGCGGTGGCACAAGTCCGCCCTCTGGGGGTTCCGCTTCCGGGAGTGACAACCTGCAGAAGCACATGCGCACAAAGCCTACGGAAGCGCGAGTTTCTGCTAACGTTCTAGAAGATCACCGTGAGTTCCTTTGAAACAGCTAGAGTGAGGTTCTGACACTAGGTGAGCTAGTAAGAAATTGTTTCCATCGGTTGCGTGGAAGTACAGGGAATAGTCCTGTATCGTTTCTATAATATTTTTATAATAATACTTTACTTGCAATTGAGCGAAGTTTTCATTGTCTGAAATATTTTTAACTAGTGGTTTTGTTCATTTCGGGAAGAAAAAATTATTCCCTACTTCAGCCGTTTTATTAGGATATGTGCGTTGAGTCGGCCATTTTGCGTATATATTCAGACTCCGCTGCAGTTGCTGGCAGAGGTGGCGGGGCGGCGGTCCATAGCCGAGCAGTTTGAGGCATATGTCAGGCGAGTGGTGGAGGCGTGGGAGGAAACCCGGCCTCCTCCTTTCCTTCCTTCCCTCACTCTCTCGCGAATTCCTCCCGATATACTTCTCCACCTCCTCCCCCTCCTCACTCCCTCTCTCGTGAATTCCTCCCAATGTACTTCTCACTCCCTCTCACGCGCTTTCCTCCCAATACACTTCTCCTCACTCCATCTCTCGCGCATTCCTCCAAATACACTTCTCCTCCTCACTCCCTCTCTCGCTCATTCCTCCCGATATACTTCTCCTCCGCCTCACTCCCCTTTCGCTCATTCCTCCCGATATACTTCTCCTCCGCCTCACTCCGCTCTCGCTCATTCCTCCCGATATACTTCTCCTCCTCCTCACTTCCCTCTCGCTAATTCCTCCCGATATACTTCTCCTCCTCACGCCCTCTCTCGCGCATTCCTCCCAATATACTTCTCCTCCTCACGCCCTCTCGCGCATTCCTCCCAATGTACTTCTCCCCTACACTCCCTCTCTCTCCCGCGCTTTCCTCCCAATACATTTCTCCTCCTCCTCATGTTCTCCCTGATGAATTTCTCCCAATACACTTCTCCTCCTCCTCCTCCTCCTCCTCATGTCCTCCCTGATGAATTTCTCCCAATACACTTCTCCTCCTCCTCCTCCTCATGTCCTCCCTGATGAATTTCTCCCAATACACTTCTCCTCCTCCTCCTCCTCATGTCCTCCCTGATGAATTTCTACCAATACACTTCTCCTCCTCCTCCTCCTCCTCCTCATGTCCTCCCTGATGAATTTCTCCCAATACACTTCTCCTCCTCCTCCTCCTCATGTCCTCCCTGATGAATTTCTCCCAATGCACTTCTCCTCCTCCTCCTCCTCATGTCCTCCCTGATGAATTTCTCCCAATACACTTCTCCTCCTCCTCCTCCTCCTCATGTCCTCCCTGATGAATTTCTCCCAATACACTTCTCCTCCTCACTCCCTCACTCTCTCGCGCATTCCTCCCAATATACTTCTCCTCCTCACGCCCTCTCTCGCGCATTCCTCCAGATATACTTCACCTCCTCTGCCCTCTCTCGCGCATTCCTCCCGATGTACTTCTCCTCCTCCTCACTTCGTCTCGCTCATTCCTCCCGATATACTTCTCCTCCTCCTCACTTCGTCTCGCTCATTCCTCCCGATATACTTCTCCTCCTCCTCACTTCGTCTCGCTCATTCCTCCAGATATACTTCTCCTCCTCCTCACTTCGTCTCGCTCATTCCTCCAGATATACTTCTCCTCCTCACTTCGTCTCGCTCATTCCTCCCGATATACTTCTCCTCCTCCTCACTTCGTCTCGCTCATTCCACCCGATATACTTCTCCTCCTCCTCCTCACTTCGTCTCGCTCATTCCTCTCGATATACTTCTCCTCCTCCTCCTCACTTCGTCTCGCTCATTCCTCCCGATATACTTCTCTTCCTCCTCACTTCGTCTCGCTCATTCCTCCCGATATACTTCTCCTCCTCCTCCTCCTCACTTCGTCTCGCTCATTCCTCCCGATATACCTCTCCTCCTCCTCCTCCTCCTCACTTCGTCTCGCTCATTCCTCCCGATATACCTCTCCTCCTCCTCCTCCTCCTCCTCACTTCGTCTCGCTCATTCCTCCCGATATACTTCTCCTCCTCCTCACTTCGTCTCGCTCATTCCTCCCGATATACTTCTTCTCCTCCTCCTCCTCCTCCTCCTCCTCACTTCGTCTCACTCATTCCTTCCGATATACTTCTCCTCCTCTCTCCCTCTCTCGCTCATTCCTCCCGATATACTTCTCCTCCTCCTCTCTCCGTCTCCCGCTCATTCCTACGATATACTTCTCCTCCTCCTCTCTCCCTCTCTCGTTCATTCCTCCCGATATACTTCTCCTCCTCCTCTCTCCCTCTCTCGCTCATTCCTCCCGATATACTTCTCCTCCTCCTCACTCCCTCTCTCGTTCATTCCTCCCGATATACTTCTCCTCCTCCTCACTCCCTCTCTCGCTCATTCCTCCCGGTATACTTCTCCTCCTCCTCACTCCCTCTCTCGCTCATTCCTCCCGGTATACTTCTCCTCCTCCTCACACCCTATCTCGCTCATTCCTCCCGATATACTTCTCCTCCTGACTCCCTCTCTCGCTCATTCCTCCCGATATACTTCTCCTCCTGACTCCCTCTCTCGCTCATTCCTCCCGATATACTTCTCCTCCTGACTCCCTCTCTCGCTCATTCCTCCCGATATACTTCTCCTCCTGACTCCCTCTCTCGCTCATTCCTCCCGATATACTTCTCCTCCTGACTCCCTCTCTCGCTCATTCCTCCCGATATACTTCTCCTCCTGACTCCCTCTCTCGCTCATTCCTCCCGATATACTTCTCCTCCTGACTCCCTCTCTCGCTCATTCCTCCCGATATACTTCTCCTCCTGACTCCCTCTCTCGCTCATTCCTCCCGATATACTTCTCCTCCTGACTCCCTCTCTCGCTCATTCCTCCCGATATACTTCTCCTCCTGACTCCCTCTCTCGCTCATTCCTCCCGATATACTTCTCCTCCTGACTCCCTCTCTCGCTCATTCCTCCCGATATACTTCTCCTCCTGACTCCCTCTCTCGCTCATTCCTCCCGATATACTTCTCCTCCTGACTCCCTCTCTCGCTCATTCCTCCCGATATACTTCTCCTCCTGACTCCCTCTCTCGCTCATTCCTCCCGATATACTTCTCCTCCTGACTCCCTCTCTCGCTCATTCCTCCCGATATACTTCTCCTCCTGACTCCCTCTCTCGCTCATTCCTCCCGATATACTTCTCCTCCTGACTCCCTCTCTCGCTCATTCCTCCCGATATACTTCTCCTCCTGACTCCCTCTCTCGCTCATTCCTCCCGATATACTTCTCCTCTTCCTTCTCACTTCGTCTCGCTCATTCCTCCCGATATACTTCTCCTGCTCCTCCTCCTCACTTCGTCTCGCTCATTCCTCCCGATATACCTCTCCTCCTCCTCCTCCTCCTCCTCCTCCTCACTTCGTCTCGCTCATTCCTCCAGATATACCTCTCCTCCTCCTCCTCCTCCTCCTCACTTCGTCTCGCTCATTCCTCCCGATATACTTCTCCTCCTCCTCACTTCGTCTCGCTCATTCCTCCCGATATACTTCTCCTCCTCCTCCTCCTCCTCCTCATTTCGTCTCACTCATTCCTTCCGATATACTTCTCCTCCTCTCTCCCTCTCTCGCTCATTCCTCCCGATATACTTCTCCTCCTCCTCTCTCCGTCTCCCGCTCATTCCTACGATATACTTCTCCTCCTCCTCTCTCCATCTCTCGCTCATTCCTCTCGATATACTTCTCCTCCTCTCTCCCTCTCTCGCTCATTCCTCCCGATATACTTCTCCTCCTCCTCACTCCCTCTCTCGTTCATTCCTCCCGATATACTTCTCCTCCTCCTCACTCCCTCTCTCGCTCATTCCTCCCGGTATACTTCTCCTCCTCCTCACTCCCTATCTCGCTCATTCCTCCCGATATACTTCTCCTCCTGACTCCCTCTCTCGCTCATTCCTCCCGATATACTTCTCCTCCTGACTCCCTCTCTCGCTCATTCCTCCCGATATACTTCTCCTCCTGACCCTCTCTCGCTCATTCCTCCCGATATACTTCTCCTCCTGACTCCCTCTCTCGCTCATTCCTCCCGATATACTTCTCCTCCTGACTCCCTCTCTCGCTCATTCCTCCCGATATACTTCTCCTCCTGACTCCCTCTCTCGCTCATTCCTCCCGATATACTTCTCCTCCTGACTCCCTCTCTCGCTCATTCCTCCCGATATACTTCTCCTCCTGACTCCCTCTCTCGCTCATTCCTCCCGATATACTTCTCCTCCTGACTCCCTCTCTCGCTCATTCCTCCCGATATACTTCTCCTCCTGACTCCCTCTCTCGCTCATTCCTCCCGATATACTTCTCCTCCTGACTCCCTCTCTCGCTCATTCCTCCCGATATACTTCTCCTCCTGACTCCCTCTCTCGCTCATTCCTCCCGATATACTTCTCCTCCTGACTCCCTCTCTCGCTCATTCCTCCCGATATACTTCTCCTCCTGACTCCCTCTCTCGCTCATTCCTCCCGATATACTTCTCCTCCTGACTCCCTCTCTCGCTCATTCCTCCCGATATACTTCTCCTCCTGACTCCCTCTCTCGCTCATTCCTCCCGATATACTTCTCCTCCTCCTTATTCCCTCTCCTGCTCATTCCTCCCGATATACTTCTCCTCCTCCTTACTCCCTCTCCCGCTAATTCCTCCCGATATACTTCCTCTCCTTACTCCCTCTCCCGCTAATTCCTCCCGATATACTTCTCCTCCTCCTTACTCCCTCTCCCGCTAATTCCTCCCGATATACTTCTCCTCCTCCTTACTCCCTCTCCCGCTAATTCCTCCCGATATACTTCTCCTCCTCCTTACTCCCTCTCCCGCTAATTCCTCCCGATATACTTCTCCTCCTCCTTACTCCCTCTCCCGCTAATTCCTTCCGATATACTTCTCCTCCTCCTTACTCCCTCTCCCGCTCATTCCTCCCGATATACTTCTCCTCCTCCTTACTCCCTCTCCCGCTCATTCCTCCCGATATACTTCTCCTCCCCCTTACTCCCTCTCCCGCTCATTCCTCCCGATATACTTCTCCTCCTCCTTACTCCCTCTCCCGCTCATTCCTCCAGATATACTTCTCCTCCTACTTACTCCCTCTCCCGCTCATTTCTTCCTATATACTTCTCCTCCTCCTCATTCCCTCTCCCGCTCATTCCTCCCGATATACTTCTCCTTCTCCTCCTCCTCCTCACTCCCTCTCTCGCTCATTCCTCCCAATTTACTACTCCTCCTCCTCACTCCCTCTCTCGCCCATTCCTCCCAATTTACTACTCCTCCTCCTCACTCCCTCTCTCGCTCATTCCTCCCAATTTACTACTCCTCCTCCTCACTCCCTCTCTCGCTCATTCCTCCCAATTTACTACTCCTCCTCCTCACTCCCTCTCTCGCTCATTCCTCCCAATTTACTACTCCTCCTCCTCACTCCCTCTCTCGCTCATTCCTCCCAATTTACTACTCCTCCTCCTCACTCCCTCTCTCGCTCATTCCTCCCAATTTACTACTCCTCCTCCTCACTCCCTCTCTCGCTCATTCCTCCCAATTTACTACTCCTCCTCCTCACTCCCTCTCTCGCTCATTCCTCCCAATTTACTACTCCTCCTCCTCACTCCCTCTCTCGCTCATTCCTCCCAATTTACTACTCCTCCTCCTCACTCCCTCTCTCGCTCATTCCTCCCAATTTACTACTCCTCCTCCTCACTCCCTCTCTCGCTCATTCCTCCCAATTTACTACTCCTCCTCCTCACTCCCTCTCTCGCTCATTCTTCCCAATTTACTACTCCTCCTCCTCACTCCCTCTCTCGCTCATTCCTCCCAATTTACTACTCCTCCTCCTCACTCCCTCTCTCGCTCATTCCTCCCAATTTACTACTTCTCCTCCTCACTCCCTCTCTCGCTCATTCCTCCCAATATACTACTTCTCCTCCTCACTCCCTCTCTCGCTCATTCCTCCCAATATACTACTCCTCCTCCTCACTCCCTCTCTCGCTCATTCCTCCCAATATACTCCTCCTCCTCCTCACTCCCTCTCTCGCTCATTCCTCCCAATATACTCCTCCTCCTCCTCACTCCCTCTCTCGCTCATTCCTCCCAATATACTCCTCCTCCTCCTCCTCACTCCCTCTCTCGCTCATTCCTCCCAATATACTACTCCTCCTCCTCCTCACTCCCTCTCTCGCTCATTCCTCCCAATATACTACTCCTCCTCCTCCTCACTCCCTCTCTCGCTCATTCCTCCCAATATACTACTCCTCCTCCTCCTCACTCCCTCTCTCGCTCATTCCTCCCAATATACTACTCCTCCTCCTCCTCACTCCCTCTCTCGCTCATTCCTCCCAATATACTACTCCTCCTCCTCCTCACTCCCTCTCTCGCTCATTCCTCCCAATATACTACTCCTCCTCCTCCTCCTCCTCACTCCCTCTCTCGCTCATTCCTCCCAATATACTCCTCCTCCTCCTCCTCCTCCTCCTCACTCCCTCTCTCGCTCATTCCTCCCAATATACTACTCCTCCTCCTCCTCCTCCTCACTCCCTCTCTCGCTCATTCCTCCCAATATACTACTCCTCCTCCTCCTCCTCCTCACTCCCTCTCTCGCTCATTCCTCCCAATATACTCCTCCTCCTCACTCCCTCTCTCGCTCATTCCTCCCAATATACTACTCCTCCTCCTCCTCCTCCTCACTCCCTCTCTCGCTCATTCCTCCCAATATACTCCTCCTCCTCACTCCCTCTCTCGCTCATTCCTCCCAATATACTCCTCCTCCTCACTCCCTCTCTCGCTCATTCCTCCCAATATACTCCTCCTCCTCACTCCCTCTCTCGCTCATTCCTCCCAATATACTCCTCCTCCTCACTCCCTCTCTCGCTCATTCCTCCCAATATACTCCTCCTCCTCACTCCCTCTCTCGCTCATTCCTCCCAATATACTCCTCCTCCTCACTCCCTCTCTCGCTCATTCCTCCCAATTTACTACTCCTCCTCCTCACTCCCTCTCTCGCTCATTCCTCCCAATTTACTACTCCTCCTCCTCACTCCCTCTCTCGCTCATTCCTCCCAATTTACTACTCCTCCTCCTCACTCCCTCTCTCGCTCATTCCTCCCAATTTACTACTCCTCCTCCTCACTCCCTCTCTCGCTCATTCTTCCCAATTTACTACTCCTCCTCCTCACTCCCTCTCTCGCTCATTCCTCCCAATTTACTACTCCTCCTCCTCACTCCCTCTCTCGCTCATTCCTCCCAATTTACTACTTCTCCTCCTCACTCCCTCTCTCGCTCATTCCTCCCAATATACTACTTCTCCTCCTCACTCCCTCTCTCGCTCATTCCTCCCAATATACTACTCCTCCTCCTCACTCCCTCTCTCGCTCATTCCTCCCAATATACTCCTCCTCCTCCTCACTCCCTCTCTCGCTCATTCCTCCCAATATACTACTCCTCCTCCTCCTCACTCCCTCTCTCGCTCATTCCTCCCAATATACTACTCCTCCTCCTCCTCACTCCCTCTCTCGCTCATTCCTCCCAATATACTACTCCTCCTCCTCCTCACTCCCTCTCTCGCTCATTCCTCCCAATATACTACTCCTCCTCCTCCTCACTCCCTCTCTCGCTCATTCCTCCCAATATACTACTCCTCCTCCTCCTCCTCCTCACTCCCTCTCTCGCTCATTCCTCCCAATATACTCCTCCTCCTCCTCCTCCTCCTCACTCCCTCTCTCGCTCATTCCTCCCAATATACTACTCCTCCTCCTCCTCCTCCTCACTCCCTCTCTCGCTCATTCCTCCCAATATACTACTCCTCCTCCTCCTCCTCCTCACTCCCTCTCTCGCTCATTCCTCCCAATATACTCCTCCTCCTCACTCCCTCTCTCGCTCATTCCTCCCAATATACTCCTCCTCCTCACTCCCTCTCTCGCTCATTCCTCCCAATATACTCCTCCTCCTCACTCCCTCTCTCGCTCATTCCTCCCAATATACTCCTCCTCCTCACTCCCTCTCTCGCTCATTCCTCCCAATATACTCCTCCTCCTCACTCCCTCTCTCGCTCATTCCTCCCAATATACTCCTCCTCCTCACTCCCTCTCTCGCTCATTCCTCCCAATATACTCCTCCTCCTCACTCCCTCTCTCGCTCATTCCTCCCAATATACTCCTCCTCCTCACTCCCTCTCTCGCTCATTCCTCCCAATATACTCCTCCTCCTCACTCCCTCTCTCGCTCATTCCTCCCAATATACTCCTCCTCCTCACTCCCTCTCTCGCTCATTCCTCCCAGTATACTCCTCCTCCTCACTCCCTCTCTCGCTCATTCCTCCCAATATACTCCTCCTCCTCACTCCCTCTCTCGCTCATTCCTCCCAATATACTCCTCCTCCTCACTCCCTCTCTCGCTCATTCCTCCCAATATACTACTACTCCTCCTCCTCCTCACTCCCTCTCTCGCTCATTCCTCCCAATATACTACTACTCCTCCTCCTCCTCCTCACTCCCTCTCTCGCTCATTCCTCCCAATATACTCCTCCTCCTCCTCCTCACTCCCTCTCTCGCTCATTCCTCCCAATATACTCCTCCTCCTCACTCCCTCTCTCGCTCATTCCTCCCAATATACTCCTCCTCCTCACTCCCTCTCTCGCTCATTCCTCCCAATATACTCCTCCTCCTCACTCCCTCTCTCGCTCATTCCTCCCAATATACTCCTCCTCCTCACTCCCTCTCTCGCTCATTCCTCCCAATATACTCCTCCTCCTCACTCCCTCTCTCGCTCATTCCTCCCAATATACTCCTCCTCCTCACTCCCTCTCTCGCTCATTCCTCCCAATATACTCCTCCTCCTCACTCCCTCTCTCGCTCATTCCTCCCAATATACTCCTCCTCCTCACTCCCTCTCTCGCTCATTCCTCCCAATATACTCCTCCTCCTCACTCCCTCTCTCGCTCATTCCTCCCAATATACTCCTCCTCCTCACTCCCTCTCTCGCTCATTCCTCCCAATATACTCCACCTCACTCCCTCTCTCGCTCATTCCTACCAATTCACTACTCCTCCTCCTCACTCCCTCTCGCTCATTCCTCCCAATTCACTACTCCTCCTCCTCACTCCCTCTCTCGCTCATTCCTCCCAATTTACTACTCCTCCTCCTCACTCCCTCTCTCGCTCATTCCTCCCAATATACTCCTCCTCCTCCTCACTCCCTCTCTCGCTCATTCCTCCCAATATACTACTTCTCCTCCTCACTCCCTCTCTCGCTCATTCCTCCCAATATACTCCTCCTCCTCCTCACTCCCTCTCTCGCTCATTCCTCCCAATATACTCCTCCTCCTCCTCACTCCCTCTCTCGCTCATTCCTCCCAATATACTCCTCCTCCTCCTCACTCCCTCTCTCGCTCATTCCTCCCAATATACTCCTCCTCCTCCTCACTCCCTCTCTCGCTCATTCCTCCCAATATACTACTCCACCTCCTCACTCCCTCTCGCTCATTCCTCCCAATATACTCCTCCTCCTCCTCACTCCCTCTCTCGCTCATTCCTCCCAATATACTACTCCTCCTCCTCACTCCCTCTCTCGCTCATTCCTCCCAATATACTCCTCCTCCTCCTCACTCCCTCTCTCGCTCATTCCTCCCAATATACTTCTCCTCACTCCCTTTCTCGCGCATTCCTCCGAATATACTTCTCCTCTTCACTCCCTTTCTCGCGCATTCCTACGAATATACTTCTCCTCTTCACTCCCTTTCTCGCGCATTCCTACGAATATACTTCTCCTCTTCACTCCCTTTCTCGCGCATTCCTACGAATATACTTCTCCTCTTCACTCCCTTTCTCGCGCATTCCTACGAATATACTTCTCCTCCTCACTCCCTTTCTCGCGCATTCCTCCAAATATACTTCTCCTCCTCACTCCCTTTCTCGCGCATTCCTCCAAATATACTTCTCCTCCTCACTCCCTTTCTCGCGCATTCCTCCGAATATACTTCTCCTCCTCACTCCCTTTCTCGCGCATTCCTCCGAATATACTTCTCCTCCTCACTCCCTTTCTCGCGCATTCCTCCGAATATACTTCTCCTCCTCACTCCCTTTCTCGCGCATTCCTCCGAATATACTTCTCCTCCTCACTCCCTTTCTCGCGCATTCCTCCGAATATACTTCTCCTCCTCACTCCCTTTCTCGCGCATTCCTCCGAATATACTTCTCCTCCTCACTCCCTTTCTCGCGCATTCCTCCGAATATACTTCTCCTCCTCACTCCCTTTCTCGCGCATTCCTCCGAATATACTTCTCCTCCTCACTTCCTTTCTCGCGCATTCCTCCGAATATACTTCTCCTCCGCACCCCCTTTCTCGCGCATTCCTCCGAATATACTTCTCCCTTATTCCTATTCCAAAAAATCATTCCCGCCGAACCACCCCATCGCGCAGTTGCCCTCCTACACCACCTCATTCCATTACCCGGCAAAACAGTTCACCCTCAACCTGTCTAGTACAGCATCCAGTCCTAAACCCCCCAACGCCCTCCTCCACCGTTTCTGCCATCGTGCCCCGACCTCTCCAACTACAGCTCCTCCGGCACGTAGCCCTGCCCAATGACTCGCGTGTACGATGTGCCCCCAATCTTACACGAAGTATGCACATCTGCAAAAGCACCTGCTCAACCACGAGGGGCGCAAGCCGCACGCGTGCGAGTGGCGTGGGTGCTCTCGTCGCTTCGTGAGGAGAGTAACTATTGCGGCATCGGTGTGTGCACACCGGGGAGCGGAGGCACAAGTGCGCTCTCTGCGGGTTCCGCTTTCAGAGGAGTCCCCACCTGTAGAAGCACATGCGCACAAAGCATATGGGAGCTTAAGTTTTTGCAAACGTTCTACAAGAGCATAGCGAGTTCCTTTGAAACTGCTAGAGTTCTTTGCGATTTCAAACGTTTATTAAAATTTTAATTATGTCCCTAATTTTCATATTCTACCACACAAATTCTGCGTATTCAGTCGTCCATTTTTGTATATTTTCTGACTCTGCTGCAGCTTCTGGCGGAGGTGGCGTGGCGGCGTTCAATGGCCGAGGAGTTTGCGGCGTATGCCAGGCGAGTGGTTGAGGTTTGGGAAGAAACCGGTCTCCTTTCCGTCCTTCCCTCACTATCTCGCTCATTCCTCCCCATACACTTCTCCCCAATCCTTCCTATACAAAAATTCATCCCCGCCAAACCGCCCCATCACCCTGTCGCCCACCGACAACTCCCCATTCCATCAACCGACGGAACAGTCCGCCCTCAATCTGACCTGCACCGCCCCAAAACCTACCCTTCCTATGCCCTCCTCGTCCTTCGCCTCTTCACTTCCTGCCCCGACCTCCCCGACTCCAGCTCCTCCGGCACGTCGCCCTGCCCCCCGTCGACACGCGCGTACGATGTGCCCCAAATAGTACACGAAGAAGGCGCACCTTCAAGAGCACCTGCTCAAACACGAGGGGCTAAAGCCGCACTCATGCGAGTGGCATGGGTGCTCTCGTCGCTTCGTGCGAAGAGACGAACTGGTTTACCACCGACGAGTGCACACCGGGGAGCGGAGACAAATGCGCCCTCTGCGGGTTCCGGTTCCAGAGGATCGACCACCTCCGGAAGCACTGGGAACGCTCTGTTCACCTGCGAAAGCACTATTGACTCGCTTTTTGATATCAGATATTTTGTATCATCGCTCCACTGCCTTTCGGCACACCCGCATTCTATTACCAGTCAGCACATTCCGCTCTCGACCTATCCTACACTGCAAAAATATTGTACCAGTTAATATGGAAAGATGATTTAATTTCCATTTTCAATCTTATGAAGCCGTAGTGCGTGTTCAGTCATCCATTTTGTGATTAATTTCAGACGCTGCAACTTTATGGCCGAAGAATACGTACGTTAACCTTTTCTGACGGCGATGGGAGGAATCGCGTACTTCTCGTTTCCCTTCCCCCACTCCACCATTCGCCCATTTCTCTCATTCTTTGCCCCCACACTTCCTTCAGATGCCAATCCTAGTCACCCCTAAACCGCAACAGTGCTTCCTTGCCGTCCTCCACTTCATCCACATTACGCCCTGGACTTATCTTCTGACGAGCCCCTCAACCCCCTATCCCCCCACCAAATAAAAATAAACGCGAAGAAGATCTCTCACAAGAATATTGCACGCAGCCCCTTATTTTGCAATAAAACAAACCCTGCGATGATTGCAGCCAAGACATCAAGTAACCACCTGAGGATCTCTCCTTGCAGAATAGGTTGCACGAAACTGCGAACGTTGTAAAACATGAAATTATCATAACCGGAACGATATTGTATCAAATAAAGTAAATAAAATGATCACGCAAGTGCATTTCTATCAGCTCAGTTTTGAATAAAAAACAGACCGTGAGGATTACAGCGATAGCCAAGTAAGTCCACCTCAAGAGTCAACTCAATGATGTACAGCTGTGAGCAAAAGGGCGAACGTAAGTCACTTAAAAGACGATAACCGGAAGAAATTATATCAAATAAAATGTATGAAAGATCACTCCATGAACAATTAACGCAGCTCCTTTGTCCTCCATAAAAACGCAAGGATTGCAGCGAATACATCAAGTAACCACTCCATGGATCAACCTCATGCGGTGGAGGTTGCGTGGAAACTGGGAATGGTGTGAAAAGCTTTCTGGATAGAAGATAACTAAAATAAATATCAAAAGGCACGATTGAGTTCACCCACGCGAATTCTACGCACTTCCTTTATTCGCGAAGTACAGAACGTGGAAAGCAGCAAAAACTTCAATTAAATCATCTCAAGGGCCAACTCCATACGATGGAGGTTTCCTAAAGGACTAGGCATACCCTGCTATACGGATATTTTCTGTATGAAGGGGCCACTTAGATAACTACTGCTTGACAATATAAATACGGGTTATGTCCATTCATACAATTAGTCAATGCGATCGTTTACTTGGCTGATTAGTGAATTTTTATTACCATCTCTTGCAATGCCGTCACTCACCCCGACAATTTGTTTCCCAACCTGTCAAACTGTTTGTTTCTTAGAGTAACCCTCCTATATAAAGAGTAAATGAAAATAGACCACATCGAACGACAACATTCATATATATATATATATATATATATATATATATATATATATATATATATATATATATATTTTCAAATAGAGTTCAAGCACAACCATCATGAGTTTTGGGGCAGAACTACTCGAAATTGCAAAAATTACCAAGGTGAGAATCAAAGGTTTCAAGTCATAAAAACTGTAATAAACAGTATACAAAAGCCAACACAGGCCCCAAAATTCAAGTAAGCTATTTTAACCCTTAACACATACCAAACAGTGCAATCAATGACGTACCAAACCACCCAACAGCCCTAAGGATCAAGAGATCTCTAGGACCGCGTCAACAATTAAATGTTTATGCAAAATAAAGTTATGAAGAATTGCCATTTTCATGTAAAATACGCACGGTCTCAAGGATGAAGACAAAACGAAAGAGAAGATTGTGAGTCATATTGAAAAACTTACGAGCCCAAAATATAACTCGCAGAAGTTGTGATCAAAATGACTTACGATAACCGCAATGTTTTAAAGAATTACTACCCACAGTACAGGTTTAGAGATTAGGCCAATACACTGAAATGAAAATTGCATAACATTTAAAATAATATGACTTCAAATTATCTAACAGATGTCAATAAAAATAATTACAGTAAGAATTTTAAAAATTAGCACCCCATTAAGGAATAAACGGGGCATCAGAGGTAATGATTGAACACAAAGCAAAAAACCCCGACAATACATATTTCAAAAATTGCCACCCAAAAATATATCCCACAGGAAGAGTTATCGCAGATAAACAAATACGAGGTTACGGCGAGAAGAAATGCGAACACTACTCCCTCAAACATACGAGTGGTGGCAGAAAGATGAAACCCCAAAAAGGACGCTAATATTGAGAATCATCATAATTGAAAGAATTAACACTCAAAAATATCCTGCAACAGGCCCCAGAATTCAAGTCAGCTATTTTAACCCTTAACACATACCAAACAGTGCAATAAATTACGTACCAATCCACCCAACAGTCCCAAGGGTCAAGAGATGATCTCTAGGACCCCGGAAGAAGACAATAACGAACACAAATTACTACGGTAGTATATAATTAACTTCTATACCAAGTATCATCTCCTGAACGAGGAATAGAGAAAAAAACATTCCGACAATTATTTCAAGGTTTACCACCTAAAAGTATTACAAGATACGCATTATTAATGAAGTCAAAACACAACTGAGGATTACCACAAAATCTATTTCAAACATTGGTTCAAAATATTTTAGTCTCGCAGATAAAGACAAAACAACGCGAATTATTTCGAAGGTTATTTCCTAGGAGAATTAAGTAAGAATTGTCAATAAATCTAAATCCATGACCATTTATATTTAAAAAATTAACAATCAAAATATCTTCGAATAACTCCGCGATCAAGATGAAAGAATATCGCGAGAATTTCGGCAAGAATAATTGAAGGATTACTACCCAAAATTGTAAGTGCGGATTATAATAAAGGCAACAAAACAGATTTGCGTCAAACTTTATATCGAAAATTACCGACTGAAAGGTACTAAATGAATTATCGTGCAAGATGTGAAGAAACAGTAACACAAAAATAATATATGAAGCAATTGTTGAAAGAATTGCCCTATGAGATAGCAAGGCATATGATTTAAATAAAAGAATGCAAAATTTACAAGGATTAGGATTGGACACCCTTCAGGGAAGATGCAGGGCTTCCTAATTAGAACATATCCGAAACAAATGAATAGAACAAAATGAACCTGCGCGGATATATTACAAGAGACTTATGTGATATGGGACACCTAAAAAGATGGATGAGGTGAGAAGGCCGCTGATTGTATGAGACTATACACCAGCTAAAAGAATAGGAAGATCGAGAAAAACTCTGGGAAAGGTAAGCAAAGCAGTGGCACCTGATAAAAGCGGATATTTCTAACACAACGAAATAGCGATTTGGAAGTAGGAAACTCCGAACGCTGTAAAACACTCCCTGGAAAGAATACCTGATGAAAATATCGCCTATAAAAATTTCCTATATAAAAAAGAAATATATATCTTTTTTTTTAAAGAATACCACCCAGAGGAATAAGTGCGACTTCATGAATGAAGCCTCAAACTAGAACTTCACGAACTCAAAATATCTGCGAACCACACTGGCATCAAGATGAAACAACCCAAGGACTGTGACAAGAATTGTTTCAATGTTTACCAACCCCAAGGCAATATGAGATTAGCTTCAGTGAAAGTCAAATTACGAACGCGAGAAATGTGATGAAAAATTTCGATGAATTACAACCTCAACATTCAATTCGTGCAAATGTAACTAGGGTGAAACACTTAAGAGATTTGCGGCATTTATATGTAATGAATCACTTCACTAAATAGCTACTGCGATACCAGGGAACGACAAACAACCCAAAGGTGAATATTGTGACCATGACTACCCAAACATCTTAGAAAACAGGGGTTCAAGCTAAAACATGAACGCAAGGCTTGAGAACCTATATTTTGCAAAGAACTCCTATCCAAAAATGTCTCCTGCACACAAGCAAGTCTAGAATTAAACATGATGGAAAGAAAATATCCAACGCCAGGTATAAAACCAAACACGAATTTTATTGTCTAATTCTACAGAAACAATCCCCAACACACAATCCCACCATCTCTACCTTTTCCCACTTTCGTAGTCGTTCGACATTCCCTGTCCAAACATTTTACCTTCATTACCTACCTTCCCCCTTCTATTCTTCCCATCCTACCCTTGACGAGATCCGCATTTGCAATACTTCCCCTCTCTTTTACTCATTCGTCCCTCTTTCGACGTCCTCACTTTCCTTGCGTTCCCACTCTTGAACGTTTCCACGCACTCCCATCGTCTCAGTGCCTGACTACAAATTCCACCTTCACCTACCCTCCATATTAATTCCTCAACCCACTTCTGACAAAACCAGTCACACTTCCTACACGTCCCCCGAGCTCACACTAATTCGCTAATACACTAACCACTCCCCTTTCAATTATCGATACAAAAGATACTCTCTTCCCGCTAAAACTTACTATCTTAACGATCTACCCGCACACCACTACTATTCCAAACCTAATACACTGATCCCACCGCCCGCTCTATTCCCAATTCCTTTCTCAAACTGACACCTGACCATCGCGTGTCCACTGCTAACTGCTTACCACCTATCAACTCACTCCCTCAACCTACACACCACAACGCTCTCCCCTGTTTACCTTTCCCCGCCCGCTCACTCGTGCCTGTCTACAATGTCTATCTACTTTCCTCCTTAATCCACCACTCAATCACACATACGATTCCCCTTCTACGTGCCTACAACTTATTCCCCTGCCCTAGTTAGTTTAATTGGTGGTTGAATGGGTTTTGTATTAGCGATGTTTATAAATTATGGTAGATTGAGTTTTGGTAGACTAACCCTTTACCGGTCCGTATCTTCTTTCTAGGCACACCTACAGATTCAACCACCTATTGGCCACTACGCCAATGTTTCTGATGCGGGAGGCTTTTTCCCAAAAAAGGACCAACTCAAAATGCAACTACCAAAATCTCTAGCTACAACTATCCATTCACTCCGCTCTGCACACGAAAGCGGTATTCTAGTATCAACGACCACTTTCTCACTGAAACTTCGCCCCCTACTCCCTCCCACCCCTGTACATCAATTTCTCTTCCTCCGTCATCTGCATCGCTGTGCGTCATCCACACTAGGCGTTAGCGCATCTGCCGTCTGGAAGCGCACACGCTCCTGGGGCGGCAAAGCTTATTCCAAGAAGCTTCCTCCCAAAGCAATCTGTTTAATTCACACTGATCTGCACAAGCAAACCACTCCAGAATTGACGCCCGCTTTCTTCTACCCAAAATACTAATCCCCTTGCACCGCGCTCTCGTATAACGTTTTCTCGTTATCTGCCAACTTCTCTGCAGCTAATGTCTCGTTTACACCTACCCCAACGATACACTATGTTGCTGACCGAAAGCCCGCATAATCCCGGTGCGGGGAGACTTGCGGCCAAAAATGCCTAACTCGAAAAGCAACCACGAATGTACCGGTCTATCAATTCCCCTGTTTCACACACAAATCTGCAAAAAAACAGTCATCCGTTGTAACCGTCATCCGTAACCGCTCACCTCTATTCCAACTACTCCTCTTACACCTCTTTCTTTCTCGTGCATCATTTTGTCGCTCACCCACAAGTCCTCGGGTCCCACTGCTTCGTCCATACAAGCACCCCTGGCATTATGTTCTGCGGTAAGCTTACACCAGATAACCCTTCTCGAAATGTTACATAGAGGCGGTAAAATAATTAAACCAGAGTTATTAAGAGAATTTATTTGCGACAGTTGATATTGACATACTGTTTACAGGGTTTTAATGTTTTTTAAATATTTTAGTATTAACAAACTTGTTCTGAGGAGTTGAAAATCAATTTTTAATTCATTTTTTTCAATTTCAGTGTCATTTTGTTAGATGCAAATGAGTTTTATGAGCTGGATTTTATGACATTCTTCTCTTAATTTTCTTTTAACGAACGAACATTTTCGAAGGGACTCGTGTCAGGGATAGCCTTGCAGCTCATTATAACCCAGACTGATCAATGTCGAAGATTTTTTCAATTTTTTTCAATGTTGTAAGAAGTGTACTCATTGGGTTTTTTCAAACAAATTTATGAGACGGAACCATTGGCTTTTTAAGAACCATTGGTATTCGTCGTGCCTCACTATACAATTAACTGTGTATACATTTCCAATAACATTAATAAACATTACACTTTAAACTTACTTTTGGCAGGTGCTTCTCAGGGTTCAATCAGTTAAGGCACAAAAAACAGTTTAATAATTTGGCCACCTTTGTATATCACACTCATCTGCACACTCCAGTCACTGCAACAGAAGCCATCGAGCTGTATGAACGGCCTCCCTCCCGTTCGCAAACTTTTGCCCTTACACCATTCCACTCTTACATCATTTTCGTGTTCTTTAACATCACCGCTGCTGTCCCTGCAACGATCACGTCCCCTGACAGGTAGTGTATCTCCACAGACATCGTGCTCGAAGTGTGACAAGACATATAGAGAATAGAATCATTTAACGAATCTCCCTATTCATCCCGGGGCAAACTCGGGGTCAAACGAACCGTGTGCCATAGGAATGGCTGCACGCACATTAGGAGCAAAAGTGCGTTTTGTTCCATAACATTTGTGAACATACTGGTGACCGGACGTACCTGCAGTTTAAGCACGGACGCTTCAGCGGAAGTTCATTTTAGATTTTTTTTAAATTATAAATTAAAATATAAAAGAGGCACTCAATAATGAAATCCGCGAAAGATTGCATTGAGAAGCCGAAATGTTATAAAATAATATTGAACAAAATGATGGGACCAGATACAGCGAATAGCCTCTACGAGACTTCCGAAAAAGTTCCTGCAATATTCAGTTCCAGGGCAAAGACTGAGGTGCACAAGAAACATCGGTGCAACAACAAAGGAAGTTACAAGGGGATCCATTCTAATGTCTGCAGCAAGTAGAAAAGTATAAATTTATAAAATTTGACGAGTATAGAAAAGCTTTTTGTAAAAGAAATAGATCTCACATGAATATATTGTCGTTGCCAAGTCTTCATGCACTAAGTAGAAGTGATTACATTCCAAAATTGTATCGCCGATGACAAAGGTCTTTCAAATTACTTTCATTAAATGAATTCCAAGTGAGAACAGCTTTGATGTGCTAAAGATGGTTTGCAGGTTAAAGTCTTTTACAATATTGTGTTCTACTGCTCAGAACAAATTGTATCAGACTATATGGACCTCAGCACGTTGACTGTGTAAATCAAGAGGGGATTTTAGTTTTGGAAGTTTACCGCATGAACAGTAATCAGGCATACCATAACGTCATTTAAATTTCGAGGTATCTTTCATACCATCAAGTAAATTATTTCAATAGTTCAGAAGGCGGCAACATTTGGCACAACGATCCTATACAGTACTCTTCATCTTACGAATTTGGTGATTCTTATGGATCTTTTAATTCTTATGGCTGGAAATTGTTTAACTGCGCCTCTACTTTTCACTAGTACACAAACCATCCACAAAGAATGAAAGTCGATTAAAATTAAGCGATGAACTGACATCTAAAGAAGATGATCCAAGTGCTTTTTGACAAACTTTTGCAAGTTCGTGCATTTCAACGATGTTAAGCCGTTACAATTTATGCAAAAGCATGTGCTGTTTTAGCAACAGTTTTGATTTTATGATCGAGTTAGCCTTAAGGATAAGTCAAATGTCTGTCGAAACGTTTATCGAAAATTTCCAGCAAAACCTTAATTTCAACCCGAAGCCTTACATATTTCACCTAAAAATCTTAAACCTAACTATGATGAAAATCTCGAGCTCATTTTTTTCTTTATAGCATAAGGCACACTTTCATCTCTTTCGAAGAGTGCGAGAGAAGGTAAAAATAATAAAATGAGAACCTACAGATTCATAAATCAATAGGAAAGGAAATATGAGCTCATCTGATATAAGCTCAACTGAGAGTGTATTTTAAATAGAAAGCCGATTCATAATTATTCACTGCTTTAAAAGATGACACCTGAAACCTCGAGGTTTCAAATTTAACATTTATTTCGTTCTTGGTTCTTTCATTTATTGACATTACTGCCTGCAACCCCGAAGAGTGAAACTACTCTTTCGATGAATAACGTTAATGATCAAATGTCTTTCTGAATTCATACAACACCAATTTCAACCGAACCATTCTTTAAAGCAAGAAAGATAACGCGCGGTTCGTGGCCCGTTAGGTCACGGCACCAGCATTGGTTTCTCCGATCAAATCCCAGGCCATGAAAAACTACAGATCATAGCACCCAGAGAACTCCAGGCAGCGGCTGAATTCGACCTAGCTGACAAGCTAGTGTTAAAAATTCTGCCACCGTCGGGGGCTCGAACCTAGGTTCCCCGTTCAGAGAGACTGCCGTTCAGTGACAACCGTTGATACCCTGATCTTCTGGGCATCTACCCTGATCATCTCTTCCGGCCATAATATGTTCGAAAAATGGATATTTTAAGATTACTTATTTAAAAAAATAAAAATTAGGGGTTATTGTTTTAGCTGATAATGAACATTGTATTCAGCCAAACTAGTTACATATTCGGCAATTATGAAATCGCTGCTGTGTTCGGACGACAATTTACGATTTTTTTCTTTCGTAGTTCCTCATTCTTGATACAGATTTCCATGGTACTCAAAGATCCAGAAGTCGGTAACTTCACAATTTTTCTTATTCACCCGCCGGCAAGCTAGATTAATACGATCTGCCTTTCGTCCTCGTAATGACCTTGATGTGTCTACACCACCTGAGAAATACAAGAACAAGGGTTGCATCTTAACAAGTAGTAAGACTGGCCATATCGTGTTCATCGAAACCAACACCTTTTCTAGAAGCGACGTCTCATTTTTCAGAGATCAGGCGTCAGGGAAATGAAGGGAGGGAACGGGCCGAAGGAGGAGCTGCGAAGAGGCCACAGTGGGGGGAACGAATGAAGAGACTGTCATTGGCCAGGCTAGGAGGAGGGAGATTGTCTGCGTCATCACATGCCTGGGTCGAGTTTGCCAGTCTTCCTGCTGTCAGCGTCGGCGCTTCGTGTTTAACAGAGCTTCAGAACGGGAGAATGAATTTCAACGTTCTTATAAATGCGGACGTGGTAAGTAAGGTTCCGTAAGTAAGTAAGATTCCGCAGGCACTATCTCGTAATTACTCTACGCAGTCGGTCACCATCTTAACCCGAGAGGGATTGCGTGGGAGAATTTGGATCCCAGGCTCTATTTCGTAATATACAATTCTGTTTGGGAATATTGTGTAGTCATCATTTCATAGTCTTCCGTGGCAGAGTATTGTCTAGACTATCCGTAACTAGCCGCGTGTCTACCGAGGTGGCTGACGTTTCTGCTAACATCGTGGGCTTTCTCAGTACGCTTTGGCAGTTGGATTGAGGAAGGTCACAATATGTCGGCCGAAACGTCAGCCACCACGACAGACATAGCTCGTCCCGGATAGCCCAGACAATACTTCGTACAGTATTTCCAGTAACTTGCCAGTCATTTTATCTGCCAAATAAATTACTCGTCCCATGATTGCAGGCTGTATTATTTCTGAAATTATTTTTTTTTTTTTTTTTGAATATCTGTCGAGTCGCAAACCTTCCGCGCGCCTTCCCACATTACAGACACCTTAAGCAGAGCCGACCAGCGCATTGCTGACAAAGCCCTTGCGATAACGCCGTTTTCCTGTAAAACAATCCAGTTGGCACGGACAACTTTCAGGTGGCTAAAAAGTTCGTACTTTCAAGAATCACCAGGAACAAGAATTGCAGACGAAAGTTTGGTTTCTCTTTTTCGGCCTTGATATATTTAGATCAGCTAACAATTAACTTTCTTAACAATTGCTAAGAGAGTTATCTAAAATAGCACAAAGATTACATTCAGAACAAACAAGTTTCAGAAGTTACAGGAAAGAAAAGACAAAATGTGAAATATGTACAAGAAATTTGAACACAAAAGCATGCCGTGAATGCGAAACGTAAAAAAGCGGTCGAATGTAAATAATTTTCGTTGTTTGTTATGATTGTGTGTACAAAAGTTTCTGATCTTTATACACGAATTAAAATTTAAAATACACCCATTTTGATTAACATATTTTGCATTTCACAAAAGAAATTTATGCTTAAATTAGTGAATTTTATAATTATTAATTAGTTTATAATTAGACTAATTTTTATTTACAAAGATGTAAGTCATTTAAATACTAAATTTATTATGTTAGAATATCTATGCAACTGCAATTACTGAAAGATCCTTTTCCTCTCACGCGAACCTTTTGCTCGTAGGCAGAACGGGATCTGTCTGATTAAGAACCGTTAGGCTAGCCTATAGGTCGTCTGAAACGTCAGTGCACCAACTTCAGGCCGATTCCACCATTCAGCCCAAATAATTCGAGGTCTCACAGTATATGTCTTGGAAACGTTAAATAACTTCAGTACATGTAGATATAACATGGAAAATAGATTAATCAATTAATATAAGTTTTGAAAAAAGATTCATGTGAATATAGCAAAGGTATAATTATATTAAATTGAGTAGTTACTGGAATTTACTTGTAAAGTCGGAGGCAACTTAAGGCTGGAAAATAATTGGTTCAAGTTCCATCAGATACACAACAATATGTACATCAGTGCTCTCGATAACTGAATGAACAAATTGGTAATACTTAAGCTTGATCACTGATCACTTGAATCACTGATCAAGTTTGCATTGTAATTTTTATAAACGGCATTGTGCATTTAGAATATCGGTTAAAAATAAAAAATGAAAATCTCTCTCCTTTTAAGTAAATAAGAAAATAGAAGAGAGTTACTTTTTTTGTATCTGAGAGGCACCTTCAATTTTCCTTCTTTCTTCAGACTCCCCTGCAATTGCTAGCGGAGGTGGCGTCTGTTCGACTGAAGGTTGAGGTGGTGGACAAAAAGACGACACAGCAGCAATCAGAGACGGAGATCGTGAAGAAAGAAAATTCAGAAGAGCATCAGGGAAGCTGTGCACCATCACCACTACCGCCAACATCAACATCATTGCTACCAACTCCAGCTGCATCACCTTGCGAAAGTTGTGGAGATTCTGCTCAGGCTGGATCTAGCTCACCGACTACGGCCACTGGGTGGGAAACTTCTATCCCTTGTATCACTATTTTGATATATTAATCCACCCATAGCATAACGCATCCTTTACCAATCTTAACGAAAGAGGGTAAACATTTTCTGGCGGAAATAGCGAAATAAACAAACGAGTCTTCAAAATATTAATACGTACGCTAAGTCCACAAAAATTGGCAAACAAAGTGAATCAAGTATTGTATAAATTCCAAGCATTGTTTTTGGGTAAAAACTGCAATATTAACTTCCTAATAGTGACACTTTAAAATTCAATATACATCCGATCGAAGAAATGAGTTGTGTGCAGGCAGAAAATCATTATATTTAAATAAGATGCCTTCTTGCAAAATATATCCAGCAGGACGTACAACTTATTGATCGCTGATATCCACATTTACGCACGCTCGGTGAACGCTAAATCTGTCATCTGACCGCAAGAACTTGAGAACGTTTTGAGGAACTCCTTCGTACGAGTGACTGCTATCGGGTACGGAATTCCTTCTTGGAAGCCATGACCAAGACGGGAGGGAGGGGGTCGCACGTAAAGGTTGGACGTCCTGCGCATATAGCTGAGTTGCCTACGTCTCACATCGCTACTCAGTGTCAGCTGTGTACTCATGAGGCCCTCTTCACAAGCATAATTCATGAGTATGCATTATTGATGTAGAAATAATTGTGGAGTGTATTTTATATGCATTTTCATTGCTAGGCAATAATTCAGTTTCAAGGATGAGCATTTACCAGGACCGCGAATTGGTTTTACAATAATGAGTGAACTTAATACAGATAGGCAGGCTTCAGTGACAATAGAATTCTTAAACAGAAAGGTTGGTTTTGGCAACAATTAAAAAGTAAATCCTTTGATAATGAAAATTTAAATTGAACATTCTGGAATTTGCTTTAACAAGCGTAATTTCAGTGTAGCCCCATAGTACTATAACGCTTTCATATTGGCAATATATTTAGTTTTTAGTTGAAAGAATTTAACATTTGTATTTTTAACAAAACCTTTAACAATAAGTTAATGAAAATGTTGTTGGTATTAAATTCTGTAATGTAATGATAACGTATCACAAATGTTATTACTATCATCACCATACATTTTCTGTTATAACATTGCGCTTGTGAGAATGTAAAACTATTATGTCAGCTTCCAAGTATTAAAAAACTCTAGCAGAAAACCTTTATGCGAAATGCAAGGCATAACACCTTATTAGAGACTATGCTACTAAAAACATGTTACAACAACATATTTAAAGTTAAACCCGTAATACAGAAAATATGATTTATTCAACATTATTTAACAATGTATGACGTCGCAATTAATGTTTAGTTGCACTGTAACTAAATCCAACAAGATGTATTATAAAATGCCTTACGACTAAACATCCTCTCCCAAATCTGCGCACAAAATTGTCAAGATTCCACTGTATTTCTGTTAGCCGAGTTGACGCTCTAGATCCTCTGAAATTAATAAACGAGATATTAATATAATGGAGAGATGAATATCAATATAGTTAAGTCAATTATATTGATTAATTTGTTAGATTGTTTATAAATGGCAACTCTTAGAAAACGGATCATGTGGAATTAAATACAAATTTGGTGAATAATATAATTTAAGATTTCTGATTGACTGGTACTCTCTCTGCTCGTGTGTCGTTCTATGACCGATGGCATTTGTGCTCATGGGTACTTCCACAGTCGTGGTACGTAGAAGATGGCAACAACCTGATCGCTCTCTTATTACGATTCTATGAAGTTTAACAGAGCGTGTTTAAGTTACATTCTTGTGTATATTAATCTGATACATTACAAGGATATTTAAGCCTCTATTGCCACTATTTTAATGTGAGGCATTGATAGGCTGTATTAATATATTGTCCGAAGGGTGCAATTAGTAGTTGATAAGATTTAAAGTTGAAGTTAAAGATTGACTTAATTCAATCCTTAATTGAATCTCCTGTATAAATTAGTTCCTGCATAAACTCAAATTAGTTACATTATGTTGGCAAAATTGGTTTCAATCTACATTTTTTTCTGATCTTTTAAAAATTATGATTCAAGAAACAAAAACAATGTTACTGAAAATATACTCTAATCAGTTGCAACAATCATCACATTAAACGTATACGTGTATTATTAAAGTTTGCTTAGAAGAAACTAAGCTAACTTTAAGGAACCTAATTTAGCGGAAGAAACTTAAATGGATATCTGGTTGTGCGTATTTGCTTCACAGGAAAAATATCACATTCTCTACTTTTACTGTGACTGACATTTCAGACGTCATTGCTTGTCCGATAATGTGAAAAGAAACTGGAATTTTCAAATGTATCTTCTGTATCTGAATATCCGTTTGTTATTAATGAACACTAACAATTATCGCGAATTTTACTTTATCACAAACTAATATTTAACACCACTTAATATCCAGAGAATTGTTTTGATATTTATTGAAGTGGATCATGTAAATAAACAGAAAAATTTATGACAGCAATTCATTATAATAGGGGAGAAAGAAAATGAAAATAGCATACGATTATGCTGCATTTATTTAACCAACTAGAATAAAACGTGCACGACATTTCAGGTTCCATTCAATTTACACAATTATGTTACAGAAATAACGTCTGAAAGACTTAACTAATGTAACGTAACTAATGTACATCAATTTTGCTGTTGGATAATTACACATTTTTATTCTAAATCACGAATGAAAAAGAAGATTTTTTACAATATTGCGATACACATGTTCAAAACGGGAAAGAATTACAATAGTCAAAATTTACACGTGCACTCAAACACATGCGAAGCTAAAACATGGTTCTTCTAAATCAACCGAGCATTGTAGGTTAATTCGCTCTTTTGTTTTTATGTATCACGATGCAAGAAGCTTAAATCTTACGCTCGATTCAAATAATAATAACCCTTACTCAGTTCGCAACTAGAGGTACGCGTACTCTTAGGGTAAAAAAATAGCGTTAATGAGAATATTGTCATTCCTCGCAATAATGACTCTGCTCTCGAGTCTCCGACCGAACCTCTAGTCGTTGGAAACATCCAAATAAACCTTTCAACAACATCCCAATCAATCAACGTTCACATTACTAAAAATATCGAAACCTTTATTTCACGTAGGCATATTTATGGTAGGCGGGGAGGAAGGGGGAGGGGATATCCGTTAATGAAAAGCCTACTCAGCGAATAATTAATAATTCCGGGCGCGTCAAGTGCTAATGTTATTCCCGTAAGTTTAGTGCATTTCTTCCTTGGAAGGTGGCGATCTTTCCCTGCTGGATGGCGAGATCCGGATTCGACCTCCCTGTCGGCTAACGGAGGTACCAATCTGGTTTCTCCCAGAGCCAGCAGGGACAAGTTTTAAGTTTCCGAACAGAGAGGTAGTGTAGTGCATTTAAGTACAAGTCGATGTGAGAAGGAATGGAAAGGATTAATATCGAGCAGTCAGTGGCGTGTTAGGGAACTGAAGCAGCATTTGCCTATTATTGCTCCGAGAAAGTTTTGAAACAAGTTTTGAACCGCTGACGCCAACTAATAGGTTGTTTTGAATCCTTGCAGGAATCTGAAGCCTCGTCGCGACAAATTCCCGCCCATTCTGCCTCGCCCCGTGCTGTCCCTGGTGTGCGTCGCGCCCACCGCCGCCGCCCCGCCTGCCACCGCCGCCAGCCGGCTCGACAACTGCACGCGTAACCACGCGTGCGAGCTGTGCCACCGGATGTACACCAAGAAGACGTACCTCAAGGCGCACCTGCTCAGCCACCAGGGCGTGCGCCAGCACGCGTGCCAGTGGAAGGGCTGCGCGCGCAGCTTCTTGCGCAAGGACGAGCTCATGCGCCACCCGCGCGTGCACACGGGCGAACGCAACCACCCGTGCCCGCACTGCAGCTACCGCTTCCAGCGCAGCGACCACCTCTCCAAGCACGTGCAGACGCAGCACCCGGCCGGGCTCAGGAGGTCGGCCAGGCGGCGGCCGAACGCGCGGAAACCGTAGACTGCATACGGTTACCCCCCCCCCGCTTGAACCGTCGGCGGTACTAACCAACCCCACAAACTCCGATGGCGGCGGCGGCGGCGGCGGCAGCAGCAGCAGCAGCAGCAGCAGCAGCAGCAGCAGCAGCAGCAGCAGCAGCAGCAGCAGCAGCAGCAGCAGCAGCAGCAGCAGCAGCAGCACCACCACCACCACCACCACCACCACCTTCCTCACTTCGAGCCGCCGTTGACGGCCCCTCCCACCCTGTCGGACGGCACCAGCTTACCCCCTCCCCCCTCCCCTTCCCTGCCCGTCGGCACCAACTCCCACACCCTCCCACCCGGCCCGTCGGCACCAACTCCCTCCCTGCCGGACGGCACCCCCCCAACGTGAATATTGTTGCAAAGTTGCGATCGCAAGACAGCCATAAACGTTTAGTAGGCTGCTAAACGTTTTTGGGTGTTTTGCTGATCCAGCCGTAAATACTAATGAATACGACTTTTAGTAGTGCATCAAACGTTTTTGGGTGTTTTGCTGATCCAGCCGTAAATACTAATGAATACGACTTTTAGTAGTGCATCAAAGTTTGACGAGTGTTCAAGACAAAAGATTCATCACTGATAAGTCAACAATATGCGTGTGTTTTTCTCAACGCTATGACAAACTGAAAATTTATTCGTTATATACTGTAGTATATGCGATCGAATTTGCGAGGGCGATAGATGCTAATGTTAAAAGTGTGGATATATTATTCGAGAGTTGGATAAAAATGTTGAATTTTCGAAATTAACTGTGTTGGTGAAAGTTATTTCCGCGTTAAATTGACAATGAATTGATTGTCAATTTTCAGGCGTTAGATGTAGCACCAGATGTACACTTTGGTCAGAGCTCGAAGAGAGCATATAAAACATTACAAAATACGATCGCATTACCGAGTCTTTGTCCACCCTTTACCTCGCATTTGACAGCAAATAGTGGTACGGATTAGTGTTTGGCAAAATCCTTTATTGAAAGGTAAGTATCCCAATATGATTTAATAATAAAAGTCAAAACAATTAGTACCGTCGGCAGTTAACCTTTATTATTGGAAACATTTACAGTATTGTTAACACAAACGTATTACAGAAACATTTGAAGTCTGAATTCTACATGTATGAGTGTAAGCAATATTGATAAATAAAGCGTTTATTTCTATCAGTAAAACATGAATTATCCGATTATTTTTCGACTTCTTTGTTAAAAGAGTTGGAATAATTTATTTCGTAAGATAAATTTTTTTGCATATTTAATCGATTAAATTATTCAAATATATAAAATGTATCGTCACACAACCAATGTTGTAACGAAACTTCAGACACAAAAATTAAGAAGAGTATTAATTGGCAGAAATAAGTTACGTCCTGCATTATTTATAAAACTAACCTTTAACTACCTCAATCAGTGGAATTGTCAAGATCAACTATTGGTTATTGCAACAACTCATTGAATTAGTTGTAAAAGCGTTCCTTTTATTTGAGACCAAATCAAGTGCCCTCTTCTCATTTTAAGTTTGAAGTAAATTCCTACCTTTTTGTACCTGCGTTGAGTATTTTAAGTGTGTCCATTATACACGTTCGTAATTCGAATGAAAACCGTTTCGAATATGATTATTTTAAATCAGTTTCTCTTCAATTATGTGCATAATGAAGTATATATCAGAAATTATTTTGAAAAGTTGGACTTAAAAATTAAATAATTTTAGACCTTATGTGAATAATATCAGTTAGGACATTTGTTACAGAAATAAGCGTATCACAAATGCATGCAAAATATCAGTAATGGCAATATTATATACTCCAAGGAAAGATCAAGAAAAAAAATAAGATGTAAAGACGATTATTTTTCTACTTTCACAAAACAATCTTACTGTATTAGTTCTCAAACAGCATTCACGCTAACAGAAGGCTTAAAATATTTTCTAGGGACTAAGAACTAACATGGAGAGAAAATATCTTAACAAAAGGGGGGGGGGCAACTATCCAAGAAAACTTTATACGAACCGTTCTAAAAATTCAAGAATATTATCGACTCACCGTTTCATAAATTTTCATAAACATAGCATTTTAATACAACTCTTAGGTCCTTACAACCTTTACAATTTGCCAGAATTGTATCCAGATATTAAAAGTTTCGAAAGAAACCTCCTTCTTACGTAATACCCAGATTCTACGTATTGTGTTCATTTCAGAAAATTTGGGTCTCATATCTAGTTCTCATAACTAGTTCAGGTGGTACGAATTGTGGTTCACTGTCAGTGAGATTTCTCTAACCATCCTGCGATTTATTTAAAAAACAGCCTTTCATTTATCTCTAAAAAAGTTAAGAATCACTTAATACACAGTATGCTCATAGTTTTATACGGGTATTATCATACTAAACCCTCAACTCTTGCGCTTTGTAAAAATTTAAACAAAGAACTGCAAACAACTCTTATTGCAAAACTATTTCGCAATTCCATATGTAAGAAACATTTTTTTTGCGACTGGTACTATTCCTCAAACAACTGTAGGCAAGCACGTTTTCCAGCGAAAATAACCATGACAAAATACGAAAGCCTAATAATATTTACAAAATGTGGAGGAAGTTGAGGGTAGGTCAATAAAAGTTTTTTCACGAATCTCCGCATAATTATAATAGATCAAGATCAACCTAACAAGTAATTTTGAAATAGTGGGACGATCGAATTTGCACATTTCCGATTTTAATGGCATCCGCTTTCGAAAGCGACATTCAGACGAAGATAACCCATGTGGGAATGGAAGATCGTAGTTGAGCTTCCTAATCTGTCCATTGTCCTGTTCATATCTGCCCAATGACAAATTTAGAGAGCAGAAGCATTTGAGAGCATTTGAAGCAAGTTCGATAAATTTCACCAGTCATTTCGTCCCCAATAACGTCTCCCTAGTAAAAGGTAAAATGTAGTGTTTTTGTGGCTTCCATTCAGCAGACAACTGATGATGGCTAAGCCGTCGAAAGCTGCTCTTGCAATAAATACTATTGTTGGCAATGACTTTTATAATTATTTCATAAAGGTAAGTAGTTTCTAAAAGTTAACTTTGGGAGTGGTTTTTGAAAAAATATGCATTTTCACACATTTGTCCCATTATTTCTGAAACTACTCGAGTAATACTTTTCTATTTTAAACTGGAGGTCGTTAAAGAATAAAATTAGCAAAACGAGTAAGTATCATACTTCAAGAATTCTGATAAACAGTACAAAAAAGTAATGTAAACATTTTAACTTTAAACACGCTGCACATTACAAAAGCTAATTAAAATGTGTAAATAACTTCAAATGTTTCAACCAAGCTTCTGCAAAAATTTACAGTACTAGGTTTAATATTTTGAGGGTTAACAGAAAGAGCTTTATGCCTCTTATGAAGCAAAGCGTAGCGTACATTAAAAAATACAGCACATCTCGACCAATCTATACCACTTTCGCATCTGCGCATGCGCAGATCAAATGATCTTAAGAGCGTATGAAAACTTAATCTAAAGTATTTCAATTTAATAGAAAGAAAGTAAATTAAATAGAAATTTAAAAAAATAAATAAGAGTAAATGCAAAGAGAAAAAATTGGGTAATCATGTTCAGAGGTAAAACTAAAGATCTTTCAGAAATCCATATGAATATATGAAATTTGATAAATAAAATCCATGTTAATCATTTTACATCAGCTTATGTTTTGAACTGCATTTTACAGAAACTAAAAATCTTTGCAGCGCGAGTTCGTCCTTAACAGACTCCGAATTGAGAATGGAAAAAAAGAGTTCAACAACGGTGCTCATAGGAATTTTTTTATCGGTCACATTCGTTTAATCCCTTTTAACATGCAACAGTTTCTGAAGTGCACTTGTACTTACCTGCGAGTTAAGAAATTTAAAAATCTTAGCAACTTTGTTTTAATATCCTTAGTAACCTAAATAAACGACCACCCATTCATCGCAAGTCAACATTACGACAAAAACCACATGGTAATTTACAAGACAAATAGTAATCAAAGAAACATTCTTTAGAATGTTCATTATTAATTAAAGTATTGATAATGAAGTTTGAAATATAAATATTTAGTAAATTAGCATTATTTTCGTTGCATTTGACAAAAAGGATTTCTTCAGTAATATTTACTGACGATGTGGTGTCGCCACTGAAAACAATATTCAACAATATCGAATATCGTGCCGGAACAACAATTCACGTTTATCATAACGCAGTAATGTCTTAAATTTTCTAAAAAAAATTGATATTTTATGGTGACCGATAAAACGTTGAACATGCCACGAAATGTTACAGTGTTATTACTGACTCGTCCAAATTAAAAATCTGTGCTCCGCCTCGATTTTTTACTTATGGTATCGGCCGTAATAACACTCATTTCTAGTTATGCTAATAGCTATTATTATTTATCGTAGCTTTTCAACTAAGGTCATACAGCGACCATGGTAACCTAGCATTGGAGGTAACGTTAGCTGATACGACACACAAACATCCATCCCCCGGGCGGGAATCCAACCGGCGACCATTCAGGGACGACGCAACTACAGCTTTTAGCCTTAAAGACCTCGACTATCCAGGCAGACTCAACGACTGTTCATTACAAAGGAGATTCTATAACATACAAGGCAGCGTTTCTGTTCTTCCACATCGCCCGAGTTGACCTTGTACCCTACGAGCACAGGCAATCCCAAGGCTGTTTAGTATCCAGCGGATGGCCCCGCCCCTTTGACTGCGACGCACTTGTGAAAAGTGCTATTAGTAATTCTAGAATTTAGCACTTTAAATTTTAACAATTCATATTTCGAAATGAAGAGAAAATTAGAGAAAAATTATTAAGCAAGAACTGTTTGAGGGGAGGGGTAAGTCCCTTGGCTCGCCCGAACCCGCAGAGTTGCTTTTCTGGCTTCCATACAGGAGGTAAGGAATGGCTCAACTTACATTTCCATGTTCTCTGTATCAAATTTTACGTGTTCTAATTCTATGTCATTCACTTTCCTTTAGTATTAAATGACTTATCCCTCCCTTTTATTTATTTCTTTTCTTAGAATGTTAAATATATTTTCCAAAAATTGTAAATTAGTAACTATTATTATAATTTTATAGTCAAATCAAAAAATATTTGTTTTAATGATTTTGTTTTTCTTCTTGTACTAGAAAACCTGATTAAGCCATCGAAAGCTGCTTTTTTAATAAATAATTTTGTCGGCAATGACGCATATAATTATTTCATTGCAAATGCCAACGATAACTCACCACAATACCAATATACGAAATAAATGAGTCCGAATTTTTCACCTTCTACTGAAATGCATAATTCTTGCATTGATACCTATTTGTTGGAATACTTTATTCTGTAAAACCTTCTGTTGCTGCTGGACGGTAGACCAATCTCCAATTTTGTAGAGTGCATTAACTCCATATCCGAATTTTGTGAATTCTGGCACTAAGCCCACGACAGATGACCTTGCAATACCTCCAAAAGTAAAAGTATTTGAACACAAAATTACAGAAAATGATTTTATTGAATTGCTAAATACACAAAATTATGATCAAGTAATTTTGCAAAATGTAAAAAATGATACGCAAAACGTCATATTCCGCTTTAAATCAATCCTGTGAAAATTATAGTTTAAAAATTTCCTATAAAAACGAAATGGCATTTATCCTGTGCTTTCTAAGATTCTCATAAATGTACATACGTTAGAACAGGTGTCAGTACCTTTCTAGGTTGCGACATTAGCTATGAGCGAGAAAATGACTTGCAAAACAAACTTAATAAATATCTGTGGTACAATCCAAATAAAAATCCAGATCAGTGGTACAATCTGAATAACACTAAAAACACTATCTAAAAGTCAAAGAAAGTTTTACAAAGTGCAATACGTACATTACGTGGGTTGCCTACGAAGTGAACCGTGGACTATAACAAGCAAAACCACCAAAAAATAAAAGCAACAAATTATAAAAGACTTTCAATATGAGATCAAGCAAACGCTAAGATCTGATCTACACATTACTCTATGAATGAGCGCATTGAAAATAAGCAAAGATAGATACAAAAATTAAAAAGACTGGATAATAACAGCAGTAAAATGGGTTCTCGACTACAAACACATTGGAAAACAAGCCAAGGAACAGGTGGGAAGACGTCTCCTCGCACCGGGTCATATTGAGCGCGATGGCTTCAAAAATTAAATAAGCAATCTCAGTGTTTTCATTTTTAATAATGGAAGAAAAATTGAGATAGGGAGCGAAAATTTCTAGATCCTGTTCTAAACAGAACGAGAATCACAAAAAAAGGAATTTTTGACATTTTCATTTCCCGACCCGGTGGAAGGTGAAAAATTAGATCAGTTTATGATCGTCTTGGGATAAAATTGAAGTGAAATTGTTTTTTTTAATCTTATAATTTTTGCAATTAAATTGAACTAAGGGACAGAATCATATTTGCATTACTTTATTTAGAAACTTAAAAGAACAATTTGCACAGATAGTACAATTTTCGCAGGACAGACGAAATTTATTAACAAATTAGTTACGAGATAGAAAAAATATAATAAATACCAGATGTGGTACAATTCCAAGAACATTAAAAAATAAAACTTAACAGAAACGAATGTAAAGTTTAACGATGTAACGGCCGCACCAGTGTAAACCTATGGAAGTGAAATCTCAGACTATAACAACCAAAAATGCCAAAGAATACAAGCCGCAAAAGCAATTGAAAATTAAAATTAAAAATCAAAATGAACTTTCATCATTCCAAATTCTAGCAAAATTTATTTACCGTGCACAAATATACCAATTTTCACAAATCCTGCTAATCCGTCGTGTAAATATCTAATGTTTCAAGTTCGGCAAATTCATTCATTACTCCTCCATTCAGATAGTTTAGCAAACCAACTAAATTACTCTTTCTAACAAGTTAATATATTAAATGCAACTTAATATCGCGTTCTAGAACTGAGAATTCCGGATTAATAATTAAATTTGACGCAATAATGTTCGCAACAAACTGCGGAAACGTGGCCCCGATCGGGTAGATGACGTCATCGGCTCGTCGAAATGTGTGCGAACTTTCCTTCTCACTTTTGTAAACGTCGAAAGGTTCGGATCGCCCCGACCGTGACTGCCTAGTGCGCGCTAAGCTTCATTCTTGAAAGTGAAAAAAGGTGTACAAAATCAGTTATTAAATAAAAAAATATTTCAATTTGTTTGCAGTTTATTTTGTGGTCCGCCGCGGTGTACTTCCAGAGACCGAAATGGCATTGCTAAGCTATTGTTCACTACTCTTCTGGAGAGTTTGTAATTTTACCCCCACCGTCATCGAACGTAATGTCACACGATCTGCAGCGGCCGAGTGATACTGCCATTCAATGCCAATTCAATGCAGCGGCCGAGTAATACTGCCAATTCAATGCCAATTGGCATGGCCATACTGCCATGCCAATTGCCATGCCATGGCCATACTGCCATGCCAATCAATTCCATTGCAGAGTTAAAATGTTGCTTTGCCGAATGTCACTTTTCAACGTTCAGAAATCTGCGATGAACGCTTCTCCTACGTCATAGCGCGTGAGGAGGAGAAAAATCTAGGCCGTGAGAAAAGTAAAGTCTTCAAAGTGTTTTCTATGTGGGTTATCTGGACAGTTTGAGTAATCATGAATGATTTTCTAACGCTGCAGAGTGCAACCGCGTTTCGTACATATTGTATGTTCAAGGTAAGTATTTTACTCTTATCTTGATTGCCTTTTTTCTCTATCTGCATAGGTTTCTCTGTAGCTCTTCCTTTTGCTTTGATCTATTTCAAATCAATTTTTCGATCTTGTGTGATACAGGAACAGTAATACAAATTGATAACCGACGCAAATATAATTAAGCATTTTTTCATACGTCAAACCTATTGTAGGTTCTTTAATATCGTTCAGTTGTTGAAATAAATTATTTCTCTCAAAATAATTGAAATATTTGTGTAAGTTAATAATAGGAATTTAGATTGAAGTCTTTTATATGGTACAACCAAAGGAAGTTTAAACCGGCACTTCGCGCCGGTCCGGAGAAGGGGAAAACAACGGGGGAGGGGACGAGGGGTGTCTAGAGGATTATGAGGGAAATCTTGCGGTGGGGAGCAACATGCGTAACTTATTACATATAAAAAAAGCGTAAGCGATTTAATTGTAAAAAAAAGCTTATGAAAATTTTAATGGTTCGTAATTGGTCACGAACGTGATGTGAAAAATTCGGACGGGAGGGCAATTACACCATAGTATCTCGCCGGAGCTTCGTTGCACATTTGTGCCTAGTAGGGTAAGTTTTTTTTCTGTGTCGGGGTAGCTGTCGAAGTGATTAGCTACGCTGCTGTCGCACAGTTACTTTTCTTGTGTTTTTCAGATTCTTCGTGATTTGTGTTTTTAAGTGTCGAGTGTGTGCTATGATGGTGAGAATAAATGTTTTTTTACTCTTTGCACCTAATGGGGTGTTCGGCTGTTATTGAATGGGCTCAAGAACGTGGTTTGGTTGCTGAAGGATTCAGGTGTCCTGTGCGTAAGTGTCCAATGAGGTAGGCCCAGCGAAAGGAGTTGAGTGAAGGTTTCGAATGGAAGTATATAAAGGAAAAGGCCACTCTTCATGTGCGAAAGTGTTCAGTGCGGAAGGGGTCATGGTTCGCGTAAAGCAAGTTGAAAATGATTCATATATTAGTAATGACCTATCTTTGGGTCATGAAAGTACCGTGTGAATTATTATGAATGCACTGAACGTAATCAAAGGATCCGTGACCCACTGGATGAGTTTTGTCGTGAAGTGTGCGTCTGTGCGTCTGATAGAGTGAACCCATTGGAGGCGCTGGTGTGAAAGTGCAAATATATTTGAGAGAGTTTGGTTGCCGAAAGTACCAAAAACGCAAACGAGTGGTTGGAAAATGGGTGTTTGGGTGTGTCGAACGAAATACGAAGGGCGCTTTTTCAAGGTCGTTAAAACGTGCAGCAGAAAGGAGCTTCTGGGCGTTATTAAGTCTCATCAAGCCGGGGTACATCGTGTTCTCGACTGATTTAAGTCATGTAACTGCTTAGAAGACGAGGGTTTTCAGCATTTTGCTGTAAACCACTGTGTTTTAGAGACCCTAAAATTGATGCGCACACAAATCATAAAGAAGGAACGTGGAGCACAATGAAGTGTAGTCTGCCTCGACGCCTCGCAGGTGGCCAGTTCGACAGCTACCTGGAGGAATATATTTGGGGACGTCTTTAAGGGGGTAAAACCTGCGTTTTTGTCGACCCTTTAGCGCCTCCAAACTCTACGAGCCGTAACAGTCGCCAGTCAGTAATTTATTCATCTCTATCAGAGCGCTTAGCGGAGTTTGAGGGAGGGCTTATGAGTCATCCGCCCCCCTAGCCATCGCGCTTCTCTAGGAGTACCCTGTACCCTACTTTAACCAAACTTGCTTGCTATGTTTATTTTCACGATAAGTAAGAAATCAAATTTTATTGTAGGATTTTACATACGTCAAGGTTTTCTGCAAATCGATCTGACTCGTAAATCAAGTGAAGTGCGATTTCCTTTCCTTCCCAAAATTTATTCTTATCGCTGGCGAACACGCGCGTATTTATTTGAAGATCCAACAGTCCATTTTGGAGCATTGCAGGACACTTTAGAGGAACATTACCTTGAAAACTTTGGTGTCACAAATTCTCATAAATAAGGCTAATAGACGTTTTAATAATTTACGAAACCTTTTTCTCTTAAAACCATTAATAAGAAAAATTCTCGTTTAATTGTTGAAATATTGAAATATTCCCAAGTAGCCAAATTGTATTAGTAAATCTTCACGCTATAAGAAATTACGCGTTAAAGGCAGAGTAGCCCGTTGAAGGTATTTGAAGCAACAACCTCGGCGACTATGACCTTGCAAATTCTTTCCCAGTCTGGTACTCTCCCAACATGGCACGCAAAACGCTCCGTTACATTCAGATTAAATTCTCCTCGCTTTAATGTCACAAATACTAATAGTCGGCTATCGTTCGTTGTGCATTGTTTCTGCACATTTATAAAACGTACTTTGACCGTTACCCTTCGAATAGAACAAAGGGCTTTAATTCATATGTTTGTTAGTACGTCACGTGAAAACTATACTAAATTACAAAACAACACCTTAATATAAATCCTTAACACAAAGATTACGGCATTTGAAATCAAATATTGTCGACTTATATTCATCATTGCAATGCATTTCTCTATCCAAGAAGAAATCCACTACATAAAATTATTCAACATTTAGTATTAGTATATACCAATTTTAAAAAAAACTTAATAAACGCATCACTTGGTCTCTCTTACTGGGGTTTGGGCTTTATACTTATGGTTTGTCTTCTACATTATATCTCACTCTTTAATAAAATTCAAATACCAGAGTTAAATACATAGAAGTGAAGAACTAATTTCTTTTAATCATTTCAACTTCAAATTAACTTCATTTTACTTTACTCGATCTGGCATAGTTTTGCTAATAACTCGAAATTTTCCACGAAACCTACTTTTCAACAACATACTAAATCCAATGGAAATAAAAAATATCCAATGCAATTTTATTTTCGCCTGTTTATTAAAAAAAGCGATAATCTAGTTAAAAACTTTATATTTTTACTGATTTGTAATTGCAGTTAATTGTAATAGTCACTCCTGTTGTATAAAGTTTATGCATCTTTTAATAAAAATAATTTTTAAAACTTCCGATGCGATTCAACTTTAATTTCAGTGTTATTTAAGGAATTGTACTCACATACGTCCCACGTTGAAGCGCATTTCCCACCTTTCGCCCAAATCAGGTCTCGTCTTGACCGCACTGCGTGCAGGAATGGATGTTCCAAGATGGTGCCTTCTCGTCTCCACCGGGCAGCAAAATGGCTTTGCACAATTTGAGAACTTAACACGAACCAGAAACACTTCGACTGACCGCCTTCGACTAAAGGTCTGTTCCCCATCGCGACAGATGACGTCACTACCCCCTCCCCTCTCCTCATCAACCCATTCTCCTTAGCAGCCCCTCCAACACAGCCAAAGAATAAATAAAGGAATTGTTCAAGCGGGAACTGTTACAGTAAAGATAGAAACTCCACAGGCTTTCGTGTGTGCAAAATTGATAAATTGCATTTTCTATCAACACTCATGCACTAATGGCGACGTTTAAAAGACTTCAACAAGGAACTATTACTTAACTGATTACATCACAAACAATACTATTATATAAATTCTTGGCTATTCGGGAGACGCCGCGTCGTTGGTTGAGAGGCCGACGTTTCGCCTGACATGTCGTAGGGCCTATACTATTATATATTTTTTCGTTTAGTTAACTAAATATGCTCAATAATTCTATGAAAAATATGAATTATATCACAATGTTTATGGCATTTATATCAGTGCAGTTAAAACATCACCGTGCAATTAAAAGTTCACAATAGCCAATCAGAACTCAGAGAACAGATCGAAGTTGTTTAATTTTGAATTTATAACACAGACGTGGCCACGGTATTTCCAGACGGCCATGAAACATTAACAAAAATGTATATCACAGATTACATACATCAAAAATATATAATCAATGAACCAATAAAATAAAATTATAAACAAATAATTATTACTAATTCTTAGACAATGATGTTAATATTTGTAGTAAAATAACTTAAATTGAAAACAATTTTCCTATTCATTCTTGGCATCAATCATCCAAACTAAGAAGTCGCTTTTTCTATTGCAGGGATATATTTACTTCACCTCTCTGAACGTGACGGCCCAGAGAGCATGGTTATTTTAGCAAAACTCGTTTATTTTTTTACAAAATCAAGACAACTGTTTATAATTAAATATATCGACATTCTCCTCTACATGCTACGTCTTTAACATAAACAAGTACATGACCATAAGCATGTTGGTTGGACACTAGCTGACTGATAGAACAATAGTATAAAAATATAACATGAATACATGTGTTAAGTGTAAATCATTTAGTCTTAGCGTATTATAAATATAAATAAAATGTAATCGTCAATTGTATTTACCCTCTCTGAAAAGTACACCAGCAAAACGGCTGAGACAGAACTGATTCGTCTTTCTCCTTCCCAATATTAACAAGTGGTGTTCTCTCATATATGCCCTTACTTTTCATATAAAGTAAGGTTTTCATCGTTTTGTCATCTTCTTATAACATTTCAACTGGAACACGTTAAATATTTTCCATTTTCAAACGTTTCTTATTTCATATATCATTCTCTAATACATTATCATTAAATTCCACTAAAATTATTTTTTAATACAAAGGGGAAAAAATTAACGTAACACATGGATAAAGGGGTATAATTGCACTCACGCTAAATAAAAAAAACTCGCTTCAATCGTTGCTCGTTTTTTTGAACCATTCATGCAAATATACTCCTCTTCATACACTCGTTTCGTCAATTACTTAAATAATATTTAATTATTTTAATTTTCTAATATAATATAATATAATATTAGCCGTTAGAAAATACCTTGTAGCTTACTTGACTTGCCATTTCGTTAGAAATAAAAGATGGAACGTTATAATGAATTATTGCTTTTACAGATGTTTCAGACAATAATGACAGAACAAACCTTTTTGATTTTGCACTGATAAATAGTCAGTACGAGAAAAATCCATACATATTTCATATAGGTATTAAGAAGTGACAAATGAATTTAATATTATTTTATTCTTTTTAGATTAAGATCATGATGAAACAGAATTCGTAAAATAAATTATTGAGCCAAAAATAATTTTTAATATTGTGTAAGTAAGTACGGAATAACATACATAGTATAGACATAGTTATGTTACGCTGCAGAGAATTGATTTCAAAATTTTATCGAAAATACACGTTTAGGGGCCTCATTCCAAAAAAGGGTTTTTGAACGTCCGTCTGTCTATCTACCGAATGTTCATACGTCCATGAACGACTTTAGCACAGAAATATTTCTATAATTTTTCCGAAATAAACTTTCCTCGTTTCCTCTACTCAAATCCCAAAGATTTTGATATTTTTTAATTTTGGAGACACGTAACATGAAGCTTCTAAGATATTTTCATTTTTCTCAAAAATTTGTTTTTAATTTTTATTTTTACCTGTTCAATTTTTACATTTTTTCAGAGGTTTGAATAAAAGATATATTATTGAGTGAAAACCATAACGGTAAAGGTGACATTTTATAAATTCCGAGAAAATCTGTTTATGTGAATATCACTGCGATGTGGCCGATTTCATCATTTCAATTGTTCATTAAAACAACGGCATTTCAATTTTTCGTTAAAACCACGAACAGAGCCACTGAAATATAGCTTAAAATAAACACGAATTTCTCAGAATTTTAAAATGTCCTTTAAACAATTATGGCTTTCACCCATTCACCCATTTTTTTGGCAAGATGCTTATGATTTACTTATTAGATACATCATTTTTAGTTTCTCGGTACAGAACAGAGAGAAGGTTACGTATTGCTGTGCTGAAAACGACGAATATTCGGGAGAAAACTCTTATTACAGGGCGCTGGTAATAAAAAAAGGATAAATCAAATTGCCAATTTTAGAAAAATATCCTCCAACACGTGCTGCAGCTCAAATTTATGTTTTATGGGTCCTTTATACCAAAATCACTGGTCCTTTATACCGAACAGACGGTGAAACGTCCGTCTGTTCGTCCGTCTGTCTGTCCGTCAGTCTGTGTATAACTAAACTATTCAGCCGAGTTTCTACAAAATTGATATTTCCCAATCGATCTGGCTAATGTCACGGACGCTTAAATATTAAACCGATATTTTAATTTTGGTGATACTTTACACGAAGCCCCTGGGATACTTTCCAATTTTTTTAAAAATGGCTCTATCGGTTTTGATTAAAAGTTGCTATTGTATAGTGTGACGGACGTTTAAAAGAATAGTGCAAGTTTCATGTTCATTAAAAAGTCTTAATTTTGGAAAATTGCAATAATTCAAACATTTTTCGGTGTACCCCATAATTAGGTTTCTTCTACGTTTTTCTAATGATAATAAATCTGCTTCACACAAAATGCTCATTTTTGGGCTGGTCTTGAAAGAACCACATATCAGTCTTGCTCCCGTATTATTGATAGGATCTAACATTCTCTTGATGTTCTTCTTGGCCGCATCATATAGTATACAGCCATAGTCCAACTTTGATCTGACGATTGCCTGATAAGTTCTCCTTATAATCGTATAGTCCGCTCCCCAGTATGTATGGCTAATGACTGTGACAAGGCTCATTCTTTTGGTGCACTCATTCTTTAAATTCTTGATATGCGGAATCCATGTCATCTTTTCGTCTAAAATCATTCCAAATATTTTAATTTCCATACTCTGTACCAACTTATGCTGTCGTAATTTTAGTTCAATGTTTCTTCTATGAGATCGTTTCCTAGAAAAAACTATGAAAGTGGATTTTGTCTTGGAAATCTTGAGCCCGGTTTTTCTTACAAAGTCCATGACTGCATCTAAGATGTTTTGAGCCTTTTCTTCTTATGTTGTAATATCTTTGACAGTTATGCTAATATTGCTATCATCCGCATACATATTGATGATGGCTGGAGGTTTAATATTGTTCTGGAGGTCAATAATAATAAGTAAAAATAAAGTAACACTAAGTACTGACCCCTGTGGGACGCCATTCATAACTTTATAGCTGTCCGACAGGATTCCATTTATTCTAATCTTGATAGAGCGTTCTTTAAGGAAATTGTAAATGAACTTGCTAATGTTGCCTTTAATCTTGGCCGACGTTATTAAATTCACTACCCGTCTTCTCCACACCATCTCATAGGCTTTTTCAGTGTCTAAGCCTACAACTAAGGTGTTCATATTATTAACAAAACCGTTGTATATGCTGTTTTCTATTGATGCTAGACTGTCCATTGTTGAACGATTTTTCCGGAACCCGCTTTGATATGGGGATATCAATTGAAGATTTTCCAAGTACCACCTCAATCTCTGGTTCACTGTTTTTTCTAGCAGTTTACAAAGGCAACAAGTTAATGCAATAGGCCTATAGCTGCTTATCAGGGATTTATGTTTCCCTGATTTGTGGATCGGAACAATAAAAGCTTCAGACCACTTTTAGGGAATACATTGTGAATATAAATCGTGTTAAATATAGGCAACAGGTAATTTATGGCGGATGGAGGCATCTTCTTGATGAATATATTGGGGATTCCATCAGGGCCGGCACTGGTGTTTCTAAGTTTATGTATTGCTTAATGCAGTTCTCTTGGTGTGATGGGTGCGTTTAGATGTTGAATATCATTATCTACTGTGCTTCCTTCTTCAAGATCGGGTTTAATTTTCTCAATCTCTTCTTTGTATTTAATGAAGGCATTATCATAATTCTGATCACTAGAGTTTGATGAAAATAAAGCCCCAAAGCTGTTTGCAATATCCCAAGGATCATGTAAGTTGGTACCGTCGGAAGTGTAGAGTGAAGTAATGCTGGTATTTTGTATTTTCCATTGATGGCGTTGATTATTTTCTAGGCTTCTGTACTATTCATTTTGTAATTAATTGATGAAATAAATTCCCTCCAACAATTTCTTTTGGCTTCTTTTATTATTTTCCTTGCTTTTGCTCTGGCAGATATGAATCGGATTTTGTTTGCATCCGTATTGTAGCGGTACAGAATTATTAAGATAAATTAACTTGAGTAAAGTAGACCTAAGAATTTTTTTACTGAAGAAAAACATACGGCATCACGCGCGCAGCCCCCCTTCTTACAACAGCCACGATCCCCTGACCCATTTCGGATGTTTATGACACCCCACCCAACAGCAGAAAAAAGGGTAAATTGAAAAGCGCCCAGACGCAGCCACATCTGGAATATATTTCAAACGCCTGTCATCGTGATCGGGGAAACCCAAAACAATAATTCTGTAGCCGGGAGGCCCCTTAACAGTCGTGGCCTGTTTTCGAGACGAGAGAAGGACACTATGTTCCGACGGAGACAGAGAGTGGAAAATTCCTTTACTCCACGGGAGCTTATTGGCCAAATTTAGTGTAAAACGCCATCACCTTTAGCCAATAGCGACGTGATCATTGTAGGGAGCAAGAACATATGAGGAGAAAGGGTGGGGATAAAAGTTAACTTCATGCATTTTTGACACAAAATTTCAGTGGGCTGAGAGCAGTGGGCTGAGAGACTTCTCTGGGGGTGGGAGCCATTCGCGGGGAGAGGCGAGTGCGCCTATGAAGGCACTTGGAAAATTTCAGTGGGCTGAGAACAGTTGGTAGAGAGACTTCTCTGGGGATGGGAGCCAGTCGCGGGGAGAGGCGAATACGCCTCTGAAGGCACTTGGTAGAGAAACTTCTCTGGGGTGGGAGCTATTCGCGGGGAGAGACGAGTGCGCCTCTGAAAGCACTTAGTTGAATTCACTGGGGTGATAGATTGGAATTCTCAGTGAGAATTTTAAAGGAAGTGCAAAAGCACTTCAAAAGTAAATTGGCGAATCTTTTACAATTGCGTATTCGCTACAGGATTTCGCAACTTCTGAATTTGTATTTGAGAGGATTCGCGTAGTTCAGAGGGAGCCTTTGTTGTGTGCTCCGCCCCTGCGATCAGGGGCGATATCCCCGGCTATCTACAAGCTCCGCCGAAGCAGCGCCCAGACAACCACTCTGCTGACGTCACGGACTGCCGCAGACGCCGCGAGTCGCTGCCAGCCGCCCTGTTGGAGAGGGTGCAAGCCATCCCGCATTCCAGAGAAGGTCGCCCCGGCCGCACACAAGCTTCGCCGTGTCCGCCCGGGCACATTGAACTTTTGACACGGAAGGTCTCAGGCAATGTGACTGGGGGCTATTAACCTCTTTGAAGTATTGTCAACGCGGTGCCGCGCCAAGGCACAAGAAAGGTCATTTATTATTGTAATTCTAGTAATAAAATAATTTTGTACTCTTCTCTAGTTGTAAGCTTTCCTGTTAATTTTAATTTTTCTTTTTTTCTTTTTATTCAATCTTTTCGGTAACTTTTATTTTATTAATGTAACTTCCCTGGTACAGCTTTGTCCAGGAATAAACGTTGTCTTTTACCACTAAGCAAATTGTTTATTTTGAATGCCCATGAATTTAATTAACAATTCCTTCCATCAACTAATTTTGTAAATGAGCAAAGGAAATTGTCACAATCGGCTAGTTTTTTAAACGAGTAAAGGGAATAGGACCGACTGAGCTATAACCGGGCCGCTAAGCGCGCATTTCGCATGCGCGGAGGTGTTACAGTATAATGTCTCTTGTATAGATTAAACAAATGCTTGTATTTCTTAACAGCCTCCTCACAGTCTTTAGACCACCACGGTAACTTCCTTTTGCCTATTTTACCTGTAGTTTTTGGAATGGTTACCACAGCGGTGGTCATAATTATTTCTTCAAAGCTGTCTAAGATTTCATCTATTTGATTTAAGTCAAAATCATCGTTACTATTTAAATGTGTAATTTTGCCTTCAATAATTCGTTGATATAGGCTCCAATTTGCTTTCGAGAGAATCCATCGCGGCTCGTAAATAACGATTACCGATGTTTTTGTTTTGTTCCGATGTATATTCGAAGATCACGGTGATAGGATAATGGTCACTGTTGAATAGGTCATCGGAAACTTTCCATTGTAAGTATCTTACTAGATTCGGCGTAAACATACTTAGATCGATAGTACTTACATTTCCTGTTGCCACGTTGAAATATGTAGGCTTATTGTCATAATTTAATAACCCAAGGTCTTCTTTCTCAAAACAATCACCTACTATTTTCCCCCTGATATTCGTTCTTACTGAGCCTCATTGCACAATGTGACCATTAAAATACCAAGTAATGTAAATGGTTTATTAACTTGTTGAATTGTCTCACAAGTTCACAACTACGCACTTAAAATGACCTTGGGATGTAAATATTGCACAACATGATGTTTCTAAATCCTGTATTTATGGATACACCAACTACTTCAAGATCACTTGTTATTTGCACTTCACTGCTTACAAACGATTCGCGAACGTAAATTGCCACTCCTCCACTAGCATTCACACAAGACGATCTATTTTTGTAGTAACACTTGAAGCCTTTGATATGGTTATAATGGTTATTTTTAAAATTGGATTCTTGTATACAGACAATATCGAAGTTCTGCTGATTTTGAAGTTTTTGGAAGAACTCGTATCGTGCCCGGAAGCCGTCCACGTTCCATTGCAGAATTTTGATTTTCATTATTCTTCTTCACTTGATAAACATTCGTTCTCCGAAGATGCTCTTGAGGAATCAGACGCTACCGGATCCTTCAACCTCTTCATGATTCTCGTAAAACGGGACTTCATGCCTCTATCCACTAGTAATGGGTACATATCTCTGAGCAGTTCAATCAGTTTATCAGTTTCCTTAGTATAATTAAGAGATATTTGTAGTGCCTTACTAGTTCCGTACATATCTTCTAGAAAATTTTTGAGTTGTTCATATTTAAGAACTTTGGAAGTTCCTTCTAATTTTTCTTTAACTGGAGCTAACTGTTCACTAATGTTCTTTTTCCCACTTTTATTTTCAGAGTTGTTTTCTCGCTCGCACTTCTTTTCCTTTTTTTTGACAGGTTTAGCAAATTCTTGTGCTCTTTCTTCCGAACTATTCAAGGGTGGTTCCGAGGTTTAATTACTAGTTGTATTTGTGATCTGCGAAAGTGTTCTTTTAGCTGTCTCTCCAGTCGCAATTAAAGGGAAGTCTTCATCAAAAGTAGAATTATCGTTGTGGTTGTGCTCAACGTTCCTGTTTGTGTCTTGTGCTAGATCTGAGGTGATATTAGAATTAATATTATCTACATTTTTACAGTTTCTTGTTACATGACCTTCTTCCTTGCATTGATAGCATTTAATAGTGCCATATGAAATATAAATCCAATTTCTTTCTCCTTTGTACTCAACTACCATAGAATCAGATATTTTGTTTAGTGAGTCTTCCGGCACATACATTTGCCTACGAAACCTCAGAATATGTGTGAATTCTTCTTTTCCGAATCCCGCTCTAAGGAAAGACACGTTAGAACTTCGCACTACGTTCAATTTATCAAGTTCTTCTTCAATTACTACATTGAGGATCATTGGCTAAACATTTAATAAAACTACTCGCCTCTGCTTACTGACAAATGGTCGCATATTTTGTTCACTTCCATCTATATTAATAGATTTAAATTTATCGGTTACTTCATCAACTAATTGCTTACTGCTACAACTAAATGCACACTCTGCTGTTTGAGATCTTGGAAGCGTATATTATGTTTCGTGGTGAAACAATAGTAGCTAAGGCTTCTACATACCTTTCTAGAGATGTACTGTAGTTCTTCCCATCAATTATCAAACCTTGCTCTTTGTCCGGATACATAGAATTTTGTACGATATTACTCCAGTTTGTGCGCCTTGAAGGTTGACCTGAGGCGGGTTGGCTCCTGTAGTCAGAGGCCTTCCCTTCAGCCGACGCTTCATTCGAGGTCATTTCCCGTTAACTTGTCCCCCCGTAAGGGAGGAAGAGATAACGGTTTTATACTTCTCTGTAGTAGTTGCTGATTAATAAACTGTCCACAATTAACACACAGACTAAGGAAAGTCACAAGCTCACTGCGTAACACTGTGCTGTCACTGTGCGCAGCGGGGCACGATGTTGACTCGACGGCTGTCTGTGACGGACTGGCTATTTAACAGTGTGTCCCTCACTGGGCAATTTAATTTAAAACTGTATGTTATTATTATTCTTGATAATTTTTATCGTTGGTTCTTTATTAATGTATGACTTCTACGTACTTGTGCTTAGATTAAATATTACGTAGGCCAAAGTTCGATCCAATACGAACTAAATAATTACCGAACATTTATTCGAAACTAGTGGTGCTACAGTATGGAACTTACTTCCCCGTATTAGTTTCCTATATCCTTTGGTCTCGGATACCCACATATTCTTGCCAGCTGTCATCAACCGCTGCTCAAAGTACAGTTTTTGACATATATTAAATATTTCGGATTCTTAATTTAGAGGTAATTTATATTATTCTAAGGGTTTTTCTTTGAAAAATGAGGAGCCGTTTTTAAAAAAACGGGCTTTAAACGCTAGTGTAAATTCGAAATTTGAAGCTCTTTTTCACATACAATATTTGAGTTTTCGAAAAACTTCATTTCGAGACATTTTAAGTACTTTCACTTAAAAAATAAAATAATGTTTACAAATTGCTGGAAATGTGCATATCAAAGACGTGAGAGATTTTTAAAAAATTTACATTTGTGTCCTTTTTGAAAAATAACAAACAAAAAGAACATCGAAATTAACTTTACGTCATGTTAAAGAGTGCAATTACCATTATCCGTTGGAAATTTTTGAAGAAAAACTCTGAAACTGTTTTTGAGAAAATGGCATTTGAACGTTTCTGAAGATTCGGATTTTTGAGTTAGTTTTCACACAAAACGGTAGAGTTGTCGAGAAATGTTATTTCACTATATTTAAAGCACTAGTACTCATAAATAAAATATTGTGTGCAAATTGTCACTAATATAAATATAAACATGAGAGACAAGTCAAAAAATTATATTTTCGTAATTTTTAAAAAATCAATAGAATAGAAATATATGGCGTGTATGTCATCCGATAGAGTATATTTAGCACCATTCCTACCAAAACATTGAAGAAAAAATTTGAGCCTTATTTGAAAAAATCTTGTTTTTGTATTTTTTTAAAAAATTGCACATATTGCACGCAATATTACGCGAAGACTGCTAACATCAAAAATAAAATTTACATGGCCTTAATAAAAGAACTCACAAACAAGAAAAAAACTGTAGGAAAAATCTCCATCTCGAATTTTATAGTTGTAGGAAGACACCGAAAATATCATCCTTTTGAAGTTTTGGAAAATCGGACCTATGCCTCGTTTGTAAGTGTAAGTTACTCTATTCTTGCAGGAAAGTTAAAGAAAAAATTTGAAGCCGTTTTTGAGAACGTCTGAAAACTGTCCAGATAGTCCGGATGTCTTAAAACTGTCCGTACTGTCAGGAAGTACTCCTAAATTTTAAAGAATGTTTTTCAAAATCTCAAAGTTTCGATTCGAGCCAGGGGTTTCTTCAATTTGGAAAAAATCCTACTCATGGTTTAGGCGCTACAAGTATTCACAGACAGCAGACAGGCGGACGGACGTTTTGAAAACAAACATTTTTCGATATCAGGGGACCCCAAAATGTGTATTTCCATTGAAATCTCGAAATCGAGTTTCCGCAACATTTCACAACTTCCCTTACACTACGTATATTACTCCGTATGTACATACGTATAAGGGAAAGTAAAAAATGAAAACTCAGTTCAATAATGAAGGGATGCTAGTGTGGAATTATTCTTCCTTCCCTGTATTATGTGTGTACGTTAAGTCAATGTATGCTTTAAGGCATTTTTGTTTAGTTTAAAGTGTAGATCGCTAAGTTTTGATAGCAATGTTAGTTTTTATAACTCTCTCGAACTGTAAGTGAACATATTCGTTGGAATCAAATTTACCTTAGTGCTCTTTCAGAAATTTGGTTGTATGGTGAGGAGGTATTTTAGTGTTTGTTTCCAACATCAGGAGATCTGCCTATAAATGAGTTTGTATGTGTATGGATGTATGGACGGTAGTGTAAATCCTAACAGTCATGATCATATTGTAGTGAATGGAGGGATAGATGTGTCACTCATAATTGCTAGGATTAGAATATTTCCATCTGAAACTTAAAACGTTTGCCAGGAGACATAATTGCCCGTTTCCGGATGCAAGTAAAATATTTCATTTTTTCGGTGCACATTACATGCTATATAATTTAGTTGTACCTAAGGTTACATTGATTTTCAAATCATTTTGACCATTATTCGCATAATAAAGGTACTTTAATGGAAAATTGTGTATTTTCAAAATATGTTTGTAGTTGAAAAATGTGTGTTGTAATCAAACAACTCAAAGTTTAAAATTTGTTAAAATTAAAATCTTTCAACAACCCACTCTACTGGAGACTCTGTGATTCCTGGAGACGAAGAGCATTCTTTCTTAATTGAGAAATCAATGAATTGAGAACAAATAAACAGTGTGAAAAACAGAATAATAGGTTGATTGTAAAAGCTGTGAGATCAATAATTGTTAAAACCATTCAAAAATAATGCTTTTTAAGGGTTTTGTAATTGTATCATTCGATATCAATCTTATAAGAACTCTCAAGAAAATTAAATAATAAAAATTATAATATTGTAGTATATTTCAGTTTCCATTGCTAACTCAGTCATTTTCCTTAGCCAAGCAGGAAGCTACAAGACATTGATAACACATTATAACATCACTTAAACTAACCATACTGGAATGCTGGAGAGGAGTGTGAACATAATTAAGGTAGAAAAATGGAATTTTGAACATTTTATTAACGTACTTTTCATTTCAGTTATACATATGACATTTTAGATAACAACGAGTGTCACTAGGGTAAATTTGGGATAATTGATAAACGTGCAGTAAGTTCAAATTAGGAAAATATGTTTCAAAAATAAAACTATTTACAAATTTCTCTGAAATATACTTTTACTTAATAAAATATATTTATATCTTATATACAGATTCAAAATACTATAATACAAGAAATCAAAAAATTCAATGCTCTTACAAAATATTTTATTGTATTTACAGTATTTGTTCAAGAATGAAACTACGTGATTCTTTTCAATGCGCAATTATACTACAGAGTTCTGCAACCACAATATTTAATCTACATATTATATATTTCTAACACATGTATATTAAAACTATACATGTTCAAACACCAACACATAACAAACTCTAAAACATGTAACATATTTTTATGTTATTGTATTATACACATAATACAATATTACAGGTAGACAATCACGCATATATTACACCTGTTAGGTTTGAGCAAAGAATATATATTTACTTTACTTTCGATAAATTACAATTCATAGACATCCATTACGATACAATTACATATGAACATAAAATAACTGATAATTACACCGATAACTACATTAAAAATATTGATGTCTCCACATAGTTTTTAGATAATTCCAAAACACACAAAACAAGAAAAGTTACAATACAACATGCTATCTTAAATGTCCCACGAAAATAAAACAAGGCCTAAGTTGTTGACATACAAACACAAAAGTAGTCTCACATACCAACACAAACACACAAGTCGACACAAACATCCATGCAGACAACGCAGAAAAACGACTCACTTACAAATATACATCAGACATACAAAGAAGTGACAAACAAGAAATTCAAAAACTCAGAAACACTGGACAGGTTCAAAACTACACGACAGAGACATAAACTCACGACAGTCACACAAAGACCCGACACACATACAAACACACGAACAACGTTAATCAGCAAAATAGACATATCACAAACACATGACAAATAGAAAAACACACGTCACAGACCCTTCAGACACACAAACTGACATCCGACATATAAATATACATCTGACATACAAACGCATGCCAGACTTATGCGCACGTGAGAAACAGGGTTGCCGGATGCTGCATACAAACATCCACCGTTACGTGGATATAAATCTGCCCAATTTCTCCCAACAAAAAAATTCAACTTTTCAAACGGAAAAATATGTATTTAAATTGTTTTAGGTAGGGACCTTATTAAATGCTTGATTCGTTTGATTTTTGTTTTTAAAATTGGTAATTATTAACGCAAGCAAAAACCTTTTGCAATAAGTTATATTTTAATATTTAAAAATTAGTTATGACTATACTCGTGACTACAGCAGATATATTTAAAGAATAAATTAACTATTTTCTAATTATATCATTTTATTAATCACATAGTCTTATCACATTATAATGTTTTTTCGATGATTGCAGCTAAACTTAATATTAAATAGCGTGTTCTAAAATTAACTGCACGCACTGCCAATATTGAATGATATGTACTCATGTTGGCCACGACTTTTGAAACACCATAGGTCTAAAATTACTCTACTCCTGACATACGACAACATTTCTAACTTATCAAAGTAAATTTAAACGAATTAACAAATTATTAATGAAAAATCATGTATAAAGTAAAAAAATAAAAAATCAAACTCACTGTCAACGTCGTTGTGGTTGTTTTTTTTTGTTTTTTGTTTTTTTTGAAAAGTTTGTCATAATCTGAAAAGCCGCTCAAAACCGCACATGTTTTGACGCATGTGTCGCACATGTTTCGCCCATTAGTCGATATTCCCCAAGGTCATTTTTTGTCCATTTCCATCCCAAAAGGCGTAATTCCGCTTAATCTGGCAACCCTGGTGATAAACTCACACGTCAGAGATACGCATCGATCTCAAACAAACGCACATTCACTCACGACACTCTTGACTGGAAGATAAATAATTTCATCTCATCAACGACACTTTTGCATACACCACACTTAAGCACATACGCGACACGCATACTCAAACGCGGCATACATGTATTCATGCTTTACACAACAAAACACGCACATGTGCGCACACACTATAGATATACGCGTATGAAACACATGGACACACTACACCCGCTCACACTTCACATTGTCTCACACGTGCACACACACGACACACATGCTCACACTTTACATTGGCTCACACGTGCACACACACGACACACATGATCACACTTGAAACATGCTTATTCTTGAACACGCTTACACTTGAAACATGCTCATTCTTGAAACAAGCTCACACTTGAAATATGCTCACGCTACACTTATGTACATGCACACACAATACATACACAATATCTACATACACATAAGATATAAGCGCATAGACAGTCACGCTGAGTACATAAAGAATACACACACATAAACAGTTTAAAATAGCGGACGCAAAAACCTGTTGACACAAAAACACGCATTGACCTACATGTGTTAATGGACTCCCCATTCAGACACACATTGGTTGACAGATCTTAGTCAGACATTGTCCATTAACAGATAATCATGCATTGATAGATACTGATGAAATATTAAGTGATAAATCTTTCCCGCTATGAAGGTCATTGAGTATATATTTCCACAATACATTTACAGACACAGACCACACATAATTTTCTTCGTCATCGGGCGGTCATAAATGTCGGTAAGTCTATTTGGATACATCACAACTGCTTCCCTCAATTGGGAATTTTCGGAAGTCACCGCAAATAGCAAGCCCCAGCACATTATATTAACACCACATTCTCAGGCACAGACTACAAACAACTACACTCTGAGGCAATCGCAGACAATCAAACACACACCTTTGTCACACAACATATCAAATGAAACACTTCTCAAATTAGTGTATCAAAACACTCATTCAGTGACACATCAAAACACATATTGACAAACATTTCGAAATACACATTCACACCCATATGAAACACACGCCTTCACAGACGTATCAAACCCTCACTTTTAGAGGCATGTCAAAAAACATTCAGACCTCAAAACACACCCATTAATTAAATTGTCAAAATTCACACATTAACAGATATATCGTTACACAAACATTCACAGATATATCCAAACACACACACACACACACACACACACACACTTACATTCACTCACATTTGAAACACACATTTACAGTCATATCAAACAAACATTATACGTGTATCAACCACACATCTTCACAGAGAAAACAAACACACCAATTACCAAACACATGCAGACTTTTCAAACCCACTCTCTCACTAATATATCAAACGAACACATTTACAGACATCAAAATCCACCTTCACAGACATAGCAATCATACAAGTTGACATTCACATCAAACTCACACTTTCAAAGACTCATCAAACACACTTTAACAAACATCAATGACACACTTTCGCAGATATATAAAAAACATTCTTTCACGGACATTAAACACAATGATACCCACAGACCCCATACACACGCATTGACTTTCAAAGAGCAAAAAATTATTCCCTTGCAAAATAGATTGACAGATTCAAATAATGTACACATAAACATTTACTCCTACGCACACATATAGCTGACTAGCACGCATTTGACTGAGAGTAAGCATATTTACTGCCTGACGCGTTTACATACCAAGACCCGCGTTTACTTAAAACCACTCACGTTCACTCACCAGCACGTGCGTTAGCACACTTGCACACAATTAATTGACTAGGACACACATTGACTAGGGCAAACGTTAGAAGACTAGACTTCACATTAACTGACTAGCATTCATTTCGACAAACTAGCACACAGTTTGCTTAAGGTAGAATTCGACAAGCACACACTTTGACTAGCACACACTTTGACTAGCACACACTTTAAGGCATACTTTCACTAGCACCCTCTTTTACTGACTAACACACTTTGACTAGGGCAAACTCCGACTAGCAAACTTTTTGTCTGTCATACACGCTTTGAGGGAGATAAGGAAGACGTTCAGGAACACACAAACCTGCAGGCAGACAGAGACCCACTGCAGCACATACGGACGAGCAGGAACACACATACGCAAGCAGGCAAGCAGAAATCTAAATGATACAGGGAGACACAGACGCACACACAGCCTTGCTAGCACATACAGAAGAATAGGGGCACACACGCAGGCATGCTAGGGATAGAGACTATTTCAGACTCAGACACGCAGACTAGATAATGAACATAAAATTCAGACACATATACATGCATATTTAGCAAGCAGACACACATTAAGGCGTACAAAACAGATAAGCATTCACACAAACAGAAATTCTTTCAAACGCATTCACACACTCATAAATGCTTTCACAGGTACAAAAATGCTTTTGCAGCCACTAAATGCATTCACAATCACACAAATGCATTCACTGATGAGTGCATTTCGAGACATATAAGTCGTTCACAGAACCTGAAAAGCAAAAACAGACAAAGGCAAGACATCATTTTCACAGATATAGAAATACACTTGAGCACCTACAGACCGGTTGGCTGGGCGACAGGCGGAGGCACAGGTTGGCACACGCTGCTGTAAATAGAGATTGGGTAAACATTGATGCCCAGCAAAGCAGACACTTGCGTACACGAAGGCACATACTGACGCACAGTAAGGCAGGCACTGACGTAGGGGCATACAGCCTTCTGACGCATGTGACAAGACATACGTACAGGCAAGTTGATCTACACACATGGAGGTGCGGACGCCGACAGGTAGGCATAGAAACTGGAACAAAAATATTGGTGGGCATAGAATAACTAAAAACACAATCTGGCTAAAAAGGCCACGGCCGCACGAACACAGACTGGCAAACACAGCACAGCTCGGAAGGCAAACAACAGACAGGAACAGAGAGCCAGGCACAGCTAACAAGAGACAGGCTCAAGTATAGACAGGAAATTACAGATAGACATAAAGACCCGGACAGTAACAAAATCCAACGGACTCCAGTGGAGCGCGTCTATACACTAAGGGGCCTCGCAGTCAAACTCGTTCAGCCGTCTAATCAGGCCTTTATCTCGCGTCATGCACCACAGTTCAAAATCGCGCCGTCGTCCAGTCCCGCGCCGCCGTCCAGTCCCGCGCCGCCGTCCAGTCCCGCGCCGCCGTCCAATCCCACGCCGCCGTCCAATCCCACGCCGCCGTCCAGTCCCACGCCGCCGTCCAGTCCCACGCCGCCGTCCCGTCCCACGCCGCCGTCCAGTCCCACGCCGCCGTCCAGTCCCTCGATGCTATTTTTTTAACAGAAGATATATATCCATATTATTTTACTTAACGAAATCACATTCACTGTGCTACTACACTATGTACTCGCATATCGCATTATTTCTATAATTTACAGTTTTTAAAATTTTAAATAATTCGATCGAAACCGGACAAACCATGTTTTTTGAATCATTTTCTCTGTGCGTGCAAAAATTAGGCAATTTTAGAGAAAATAATAATATATTAATTTCAAGTATTTGATTTCCGAAAATTGCTAGATTACTTCAACAATTTGTCCAAAAGGTCTAAATGGTAAAAGGATTTCATAAAAAAATTATTGTATTTATTGTCATTAAAATATAAAAAATATAATCCTAGAACTACTACCTTGTATTTATGCAATGTTTTACAAGAAAAATATTTTCTTGATTAGCATTGCTTTTACTTTGATGTACTTAAAGATCTCAGTTTTAACACTAATCATTTTCAATCTAATATGTGTTTTTTTCACTCCAGCCTATTCAACTTACGCCAATTAGTCAAATTGAGTCTGGTTTTAATTGTTGTAGCAGTTACGGACAGCATCAAAGACGCTAAATTCCAAGGTAGTTAAGTAGCTTAATATTATGTCCAACCTAATAACCAAAAGGTATTAATCAGATATTATTGAATACTAATGAATAATGGCCTTGTCATCGCCTTTACGTACCATAGAGCGTCGTCCATTCCCGCGCCGCCGTCCAGCTCCATGCCACCGATCACTCCCGCGAAGCTATTTTGAAACAGAAGACAATTATTGAGTTAAATGCACCGAAATGGAAAAGTAATAGTGCGCCAGCGGTGCTATTGCAGGAACTCACCACGGCCCCTGTGCTTTGTGCGCACGTGCTTCTGCAGGTGGTCGCTCCGCTGGAAGCAAAACCCGCAGATAGCGCACTTGTGTCGCCGCTCCCCGGTGTGCACCCGCAGGTGGCGCACCAGCTCATCCCTCCTCACGAAGCGACGAGAGCACTCACGCCACTCGCACGCGTGCGGCTTGCGCTCCTCGTGCCTGAGCAGGTGCTCCTGCAGGCGCGCCGTCTTCGTGTACGATTTGGGGCAAATCGTACACGCGTGTCGACGGGGGGCAGGGCGACGTGCCGGAGGAGCTGGAGGTGGAGTGGAGGAGGTCGTGGCAGGATGGGAAGAGGCAGAGGACGAGGAGGGCGTAGGAAGGTTAGGGCTGGGGGCTGCATAAGACAGGTTGAGGGGGGACTGCGAGGGCGGGTAATACAATGTGGAGGTGTCGGTGGACGAGGAGGCGAAAGGGAGGTTTGGGGGGGATACATATTCGGATAGGAAGGAGTGAGGAGGAGAGGTGTATCTAGAGGAATGTGCGACAGGGGGAGGTAGGGAAGGGAGGAAAGGAGGAGGACGGGTTTCCTCCGAGGCCTCCACCGCTCGCCTGACAGACGCTTCAAATTCCTCCACAATCGACCGACGCCACGCCACCTCCGCCAGCAGCTGCAGCGGAGTCTGAAAATATGAAAAAAATGGCCGACTCAATGCACATGTCCTAATAAAACGACTGAAGTACGGAATAAGTTCTCCTTTCCAAAATGATTACATAAAAATTTTTAAATAAATATTTTATTCCTGTTAAAATTAGAGACTACCTGTAGTTTTAACACTTTCGTAGCCAGAAAATCAGTGTAATATCCGAAATAGTTCGCACAAAATAGTTTGTGTATCGAGTGATACTAAATGATGTAACGTCATTTACGGAAAGCGTGAGAGATATATTGCTTCAACTACTCAATTAATATGTGATTCAGTCCAAAAACGCAACGTTCACACCACAAGTCTACAGGAAAGAACTTAAGCCAGCGATAAAGCTAATAAAATTAAAAGGATTATAGTACTTTTAAGCAGCGTGAAATAAGAGAAGAGGTGAATAAATGTTTTTTAGCGTGTGGAAATTCAAGGTAGTAAGAAAGAGAGACCCGTAGATAATATTGATGTATCTACAGCGTTAACCCTTCAGTGGTTTCCTGGATTATTACAGTAATTTAGTCTTTAGTTCATTCTCTGTTTCCAGCAAGAATTGAGAAAATTTGGAGAGACTTTTTTTAGTATCTTTTGAAAAAGGACTTAACTATTGAATTTTAGCAATAACTGACTCAAGTGATGTCAGCTCCACAAGCGGTAAGTCCCAGAAACCACATGGCATCGTGAATATTGCTGCAATGAAAGCTGTGAATCAGGTTGTTTACAACATTATATTACCCGTATATATATTACCCGTATATATATTACCCGTATATATATTACCCGTACTTTCTCGCTGCTAAGTAGGTGCTGGCGCCACTTTCAAGAAAATGTAGTTTAAGAACAGCTGTAAATTCGAAATTCAAATCTATTTTTCACAGAAAAGTATTTTTGTTTTCCAAAAGCATGAAAGGAAATAATTAGAAGCACTTTAAGTCACGAATTCAATAGTGTTCAAAAATTACAAAAAATAAATATACAATGAGTAATTTTTGAAAAAAACGAGAAAATGACCTTACGTTATATTAAACAGTGCAATTTAGCACTATCCGTGCCAAAACATGAAGAAAACGTTTGGGACCGTTTTTGAGAATATGGTGTTTGAGCGTTTCTGAAAATAGGGTATTTTGAGCTAGTTGTCACTGAAAATGGTTGAGTTTTCGAGAATCATATTACGACATTATTTAAAGCACATGTACTAAAAATACGGTAACTTTTGAAAAACCATAGTAATAGAGCAATATGGCAAATAGTTCATCTCATTGAGCTCATTCAGCACTATCCCTACCAAAAGGTAAAGAAAAAATTTAAAATCTTTTCGAAAAATCTTGTTATTGTTATTTTTTAAATTGCACATAGTTCGCGCAACTACCAAGATTCTAAAAAAATACCACACCTTAATAAAAGAACGCACAACTGAGAAAATAAAATTATTGTTAGAAAATCTCTCAATCTTCACTTCTGTAGTTGTAGGAAGGCGCTCAAAAGATTTATAAATTTGAAAATTTTCTCAAGTTCAGGGAAACGGGAAGTCTTACCTATTCCACCTTTATGTGCGCATTTTACTTTAATTTTACAATATATGTAAGGTAATAATTGGATCGGTTTTTGAGAAAACGTTGAAACTGTCCGGATGGCTCCATTTAATGTACCCTCAACTTTTGATGAAAGTTTTTCAAAATAGCAGTGTCTCTAGTGGAGCCAGATTGCCCAGGAAATACCCATTTTGAAAAAACCTACGTATGATTTAGTGGCTAGCGGTATACACAGACGGACAGACCAACAGACGGTCACAGTCACGGATGGACGTCTTGAAGAAAAAAACTTTTTCGGTGCTACGCGAACCCAAAACGTATTTCCGTTGCAATCTGGGAATCTATTTTCCGCAGTATTACATAACATTCTTTATATTTCATATATTACTCCGTCTATACGTATAAATACGCGAAAGTAAAAATAACTAAGATATATTTTTAAGATAAAGGAATACTAACCGCATGCATCACCGAAACTCCAACAACAAACCCAATTTCTTCTCCAACATAAACCCAACAGATCAACTTATACAATATAATTTAACCTCAGTAAGCAAGACACAAACGAGAACAAACAGCATATACCTGTTCGGTTCCTTCCTACAAATTTTCTCGAGCAATTGGGAATTGTAAGAACTCTCATGAAGAATTCACCCATGTAGAAGCAATAATAGAAGTACGTGAAGCCTATTAGGTTAGTAGTAAGTCAACAAAATTTGTGCGAAAGTGTAAAATGATCAATGTACAACCCATACCAGAAAAAAAATTTTAAAAAGTTGAATTATGACCACACGTGGAAACGAGAGATTTTTGGCATAAATACGAATATATTATTAGCACCCGTTAGATAAAGCTTTTTGCGCAGGGAAAACGTTACGGGCTTTGGTATTTCCACTCACCGTGCCGGTGTAAATGAAACCCCTTACTGCTGCGTGCACAAGGATAATGTAAATTTCAATAACTATTTTCCTCACTTGAATATATAAAACGAATACAGATTTTTATGTTATGGCTAGAAGCAAAAAATTGAGCCATTCAGCTCTAAGTATCGGGGAAACTGGACGAAAAACGTGAAAGGTGTTGACCAAGTAGCTGGGTCCCAAATTTTTACTACGAAATTGTAGACATATTAAGGATTTAAACATTATACGATCTAAGTGATAATTAAGGCATATGATGTCGTTTGCTAGATCAATATTACATTCCCTTTTAATGCTCGATATTGGTGTTGATTGTGTAAAAGTAATAATTGTTTCTGTACATACAACTATACATGTTTGTGCATCATAATTATTATACTGAACATATGATTTTACTTACACGTGAAATTGTGAATCGGTTTTGATCGATAATTTGCATATGGGAATGTGTTATATATCTGTATATAACAGAGTTAGAGTAATATATTAGTATTTGTCGTTATAAATAACAGTTGCGCAATCGGAAAAACACCGTTAATATTGAACTATTTCTGAAAAGTAAGCGTTCAAATTATTTTATCCATCGACGGGTCACAATTACAGAAAATGTATAGAAATATATAAATATCCTTACCGTATTTGGTTGTAATTAGAAAGTTAAGACGTACTAATTCACGAGAATTGTAACCGATTTACACCTAATTATCCGCAAAATACTCATAGTTGAAACAAATATTAGGCGACATCCTTTAAAAAACTATTTTTGAAAAACTACTATGTGTAACAGAAAATTCTCTGTTCAAAAGTGAAGTCGTAAGTGTCCTCTGCATAAAGTTCAAATTTCGATAGTTTTGATATCAATAATTTCCATCAGGAAAAAGTTCTGTGTCATATTTATAAGTGCATATTCGTCTATTATACAACAGTATCTAAACAATTGACCATCTCAGAATTGAAAATGCCGTTGATACTATATAAAAAGCACCTTACATAATGAAAATGTCCACCTTAATTTTACATTTTTATCAGTCATATCAATGAGAAAATATTAATTGTTTTGCAGCTAGAAATGTTCAAAGACATAGGGACAGACTTTTCCCATTAAACCTACGTTACTAAATCCTAATAAAACTGATTTCTGATAATGCAATGAATTACAGGAACGCATTCTTCTCTAATAGAAAAAAAAATGTGGTTTTTTAACATACTGGATTCAAGAAACAGGTATTTCTGAAAAACTACCAACGGGTTTCGCTCCAGCATGATGTAACTCTCTCGATGCTTCGTAGTAGTATAAGAGAATAGTAAATTATATATCTAGTGCTCGCATTGCATCTAATATTATTAAACAAAGAGAGCGAAAAATAGTTCGTACTACTATTCTGATAATCGACGAAAGCTTTGCAATGTAAGGTACGCTAGAATTCAGAATGAAGAACTGCTCTTTCACGCTAAGCCTTATAAAAATTAATTGAACGCCAAAAATTACAAACTCAACATTCTCAGTAATAGAATATTGTTTCTCTTCCAATTTGAAATATATTGTCGTAAGAATACCAATGACCATCTCTGTCGTATACTGTCGAATCATCTAACAAACATTCCAAAATTAAGTAGAGTACAATTAATAAAACATTGGTGGTCCCACATTCGGTGCATGTCGTCTATTAAAAAAATTGTTTTTTATACCTAATAGAATGCTGTAGCAATAAAACAAAATTAAACCAAAATAATTCTGATGAAATAAGTCAGGTTTTATGTCTCCTTCCTTTAAGAATGTTAAATAATGAAACTATAAACTCCTGATTCCTATATAAACAAATAAACATTAAGATCGATAAAGAGCTCAAAATGCTGAAATGTAAGAGAAAGCACACCAAATTAAGTGATTGAAGGCAATTAATAAAAACAGTTACATACTTAACAACGTAACTATTCATAATACAGTTCGATACTTCTCTACGCATGTCCAATATGGTTCAATGTCTATCATATACGGATTATTTCAAATTTAAAACCCTTGTGCTCTTAATGAAAATTTAAAAGAAATGTTTGCCCAGCATGTACTGTAATTTTTCTGATTCGATCTTAATTAAATGTAAACACTCTGGTTTATCCAACCGCACTATTAGATGTATGTCTATATAATAAATCATGTGATTAACTATCAATTATACATTTTGAAATTCACAAACACTTACATGTATATTACATTTCGGTAAAAAGAACAATCAATTGATTTCGCAATCAGAAGTATGACTTCAAGTAAAACAAAGTTGTTATTGCGTTTTTAAGTTTGTAAAATGTTGACCACGTTTACAGAGAAAAACTTTCCACAGTTCAAGGTGAAAATGAACGAATAAAAAATAAAGTGTTTATTTCAACGTAACCAATGACGCCTGATTTGTTCGATGTTCTTTCTTCGGACAAAACAATTGAGCCCTTTTTGAAGCAATCTTGATTTTGTAAATATTAAAATTTGATTTAACCTTTTACAAAGTTTTTAGAAAAAATAAAAGGGACATGTTAAAACTTCTAAAATAATAGGATCGATTAGCTTAGCAAAAAAAAAGAAAACGATATCTTAAATGAAAGTAAAGCATCAGATTGAAAAATATATTAATGGTCATTTTCCCAACATCTTAGCCGCAAAAGAAACTACATTTTTGACCTTAAAAATTGTTCTTTATAGCAGTATTATATATGAAATTATAAAACTGCTGTAATGTAGGTAAAATGTTAAAATAATAATGTTAATTTGTTTACATTCACCAAACAGTTGAAAATAAGTTTTATACAAAATAAATTAAATATCGAATATTATAACTAAACTGTGCACGCCTATTTCGTATATTAGACAAAAATCTTCAATTATGTCAACAGTTTCACGTTACAAATGTTCACCGTAGTTCGTAGGATATCTTGTATTAAATTCACAATTCAGACAAAATAGGACTTTAATACACTGCACACACACAAGCTCCTTTGTGGTTAGTAACCCGTATACTTACTAACTTTAAGGTCTTTACACATAAGCCGTATTTGATGAATATTTGTTGCAAAAATATCACTTTACTTATATACAACACCTTACGCAATTCAACTTTTAATTTAAAAAACATAAACACAATCATCTGAAATTGCATGAGAAATATTCAACTCTACACCTCATAAGAAGAGAAATTACTTAAAACTTACCAAGTTCTCGGGGAAGGGCAAGGAAGAGTAGTACACGTTCATGGTGGATGGAAGAGTCGGCTGCAAGTCCAGAAAGAGAAATGAATTCCCTTTGGGCAGGATTCCACCCAGGTTGCTTCCTAGGCCTGTCCCACCTCCCGCGTGGACCTTTGTGCTCGGCCAATAGCGGGCGGTCGCGTCCCCTACCCCCTCCTTCCCGCCCTCTGAGCTTCTTGGTGCCGCGCTCGGCCCTCGCCAGGCACTTTGAGTCACTTCCCGGAAAAGTCCGTCCCCACCCCAAGGCAGGACCCAGCTACCTGGGAGACAATGCCGGCGTCCTTTCCAATCCTACTGGCATCGCTTTACAACCGAACAAAACTTACTCAATACCGCCATGTTTGTGAGAATCTGACCAAACCGTATTTGGTTGTATTTTCAATATGCACAAATTGTTCAGAACTAGGAAATATTGTCATACTACAAGTAAAACAATGACACATACGTTTCGTGTGAGCGTTCGTGAAGATATATTACTATAGATAACTCCTATCCTACTTACTTATACCTGATTCATCTCTTGAAATAAATCGTGAAAATGTTAAGCGAAAGACATTCGAAAACATATATTTTGCAAATTGAGTAGTTTCACTGACAATGGTGTTTGTGTTGCTACCACGTACAAAGTACGTCTTTTTCACATTATTTCTTTATGTAACAAATTTCTTTATTTAACTTCTAAATTTAACGAAAATCAAACATGCCATTAATATATATGACAATATAACACTCTCTCGTTATATTATTATAAATTATGATAATTTTTGATAGGAGGTGTGCTTTTTTTTGTGTTAGTAAGATATATCAGATGCAACAAATGTGTCTGCACTACTATTTCATTTGTCGTTTTGTACAAATTTCATAATTATTTTATTTAAAATATAGTGGTTTTGTGTGAGATATACCAAGGCGACGTTTCATTGCAGCGAGGGTAAATTTGAGTAGGCAGATCCGGCAAATAGGGCGGGAATAGTTAGAGTTCCTGCCTAATACACTGTGAATAATGCAGGATAAGGATTTTAGCTTGATCTTTGCAGATTACAGATATATCTTGAATAAAATTGTACATATAATTACTAATCAAATTATATTACATCCGTTCTATATGAAAGTAAGGTTCTTGGTAATATTATGTACCACTTTGACGCAGAAACTAGCATGCTAACTTCAGCTAAATAATACATGATTGCGATAAATAAATGTCCGCAAAATGCTTGTGGTACCCTATGTTTTCATTTTTACCTCAGAAAATTTCACTTCCATGCACGAAAGAATGTTCCACATTTTTTTAAAAATATAAATGATATTTACAAATACAGTGAAGACCAGAAAATTCATTTCAATAAATTATCTTCGGTCGTTAACTTCTATCCTAAGTATCCTCCAAATATTATCGTAAAAAACATTTTGTTAACATCTATTATCCTTTAATGCTTTACCAAATAAAATAAACCTCTTATGAAACCTCATGTATTATAATCAGAAATCACAGATACCATGTATGAATTAGAAATTAATTCTTATTTAGCAGAATATTTATTTCATGGTTCACTCTTTGTGCAAAAATCAACAGGACCAATTTTAGACAATTTGAGTATATTTCGTGAAAAATATTTAGAAAATTAAAGAAATTTTGTTCAAAATTCTTCTTCAAAAATTTTAATACAAAATTAACAACATGTTCAAAAAGGAACATTTTCCCAAGTGCTTTAATTAAATAATTAATGGTAAAAACACATAAAATTATCAAGTGAAAGAGCAAATAAATCGACGAAGAACTGGCAATTTCAAAACTTATTGCTCTAATGAAAAACTGATTTTTATCATAAACGTATTGGCCTCCGATCCCAATTAAAATTCATAAAAAATATGAAACACTTTGAAATGGAAATTCTCCACTACGTTATCCTGTAGTAACCACCTTAAAATTAAATAATTCGTTTGAAGTTCCGTGTTCGTTAAGTTAGTCTCTATTGGTCGGAGATTTTCGATTAAAAAAAAGCTCATCTAGAGTTTATTCACTAGTGTTTTGCGTAGACGGACACTAGAACTAATCGTTTTTAAAACAAATACAAACAGTTTAAATATGTAAAACATTGTAACGTACTAAAAAATATAATTAATGAAGTTTAACTTGTTAATGTTTTGTAATTTTATATTCTCGAGTAGTAATAACTCAAGATTTTTTAACCGAATACTTATTTTAAATTATTTTAATACAAATATTAGTACATAGTATATGCTTTCTGCAAACTACATTAAAAGTATCAAGTTATGGAAAAATCGTAATCTTTCAACTTACTAGTTTCTAGGAAGGAAACTGAAAGGAAACTGTGAAGCCCTCGGATTCGTAAATTATGACTATTATTTCGTTACATTCCTATGAACTGCTGAAAAATCAAAAAGTTTCGTTTCCGTCTGAAAAATGGAAAAAATATAAATTGCTTATTCCTCCGAATCCATCGCACGTAACTACTTATCTCAGATTCAGTACATCTCTGCGTTCCTACAGAACTGAGGACATGGGACATCAAGGCAATACGTAAGAAGCTCCATGGAGTTTAGTATTAATTACGAGTTGCGATGTGTACAAACAATTTATTGGATATTCGAGGCATGTAAAGAACTACTGTTTTATGAGATATCGACTACGGTGTGTTATTGCAGTATTCATGAAGACATTTTTGTTTAAGTAATATATTGCCGTGATATACTACGAGAGTGTTAATTTTGTTGTTCTGGAGCAGTGTGCATCCCGCGTGTATGCAAACCATTCTTGTGGTTTATTTAGCAGAATATTTGGTACTTCAGACTATTAGAAGAGGATATTTGATTATAAACAATTTATGAAGTTTTAGCAAAGAATTGTAAAAGGCATAACGGCATATATATTCATTCTGAAAGTTTTGGGATTACAGTCGGCTTTCTACTGTAAGTACCCTCGTTGACAATAGAGCATTCACTAGTGTGGCGGTGCCGTTATCTTTCACTGCCTTCGAGACATCTGCTCGCCGCCCTGACGCCGCTTGCTGGTCACGTGCGCTGCATCATCTCTAAAATTAATAGCCGCCCTACCTTTCACTTTGCCCGCCACCTGAAGAAATCCCTTAAGGGAGGCTAGTTCGCGGAGCTGGTTTGCCAATTTTGTAATAAACAGCCCCCTGACCGACTCCAGCTACTAGGTAGCTACTCCCTCTTCTATATATTGATATAAGACGGTATCGAAGAAATAGGATTCAATTCCTTAGCGAAAAAGTAAGTTTTTTGATGCATGAACATCAGTACAAAAAACAGTTTTTAAAATCAGTTTACGTTCGTCACACACACTATAAACACTACAGTTTCTGCCTTTTTTACTGTTTTATAGAAAATATCGAATAAATATGCCATTTATAACAACACTTCTTATGTTGAGGCTGTACCGACGTTATGCCTTAACAAACTTTTAAAGATAAAATATTACTTATTTAACTCAAATATTGTATCCCGTTAGGCCGATAAGATCAATTTCACTCTAATGCAATAGAAATAGACTGTTTCCAAATGAACGTAGCTCTGAAAAGTTTTACCTAAAATACTTTCAATTTAGATTATATTTGTGCTTTAAGTATCTAGTTTAAGAACCTTGATTCAAAAAAATTAAGTAATTCACTGCAATCGGCTAAAATTGCAACACTCTCCATCACTTAACGACTCACATTCAAGCCGCACTGTAATGAATGATTTCGTTACTCACTGGAAGACTACATTTATCAGATTTGTGTATATGTCACACGGCTTAGGAAGATACTAGGCTTCAAAGAACTTTTTATGAGGTTTGGAAGCCCGTGAGCTTATTATTCTTAATGGTATCCGTGCGTGCGATAGTGCCAATATATTCGCGCCCGCCGACCAGCCCCACGTGAATCCATGTCCTACGTCACAGATGGAAGCACAGTAATTAATGCTTTAAATCATTAATCCATGCCGGAATTCTTCATCTCCTTCAGGTATATAGGCACTCCCTTGTACGCCTTAGTTCTCTGGTTATCTCATATCTTTATTGGGCGGTAAGTATTTGTTTGTCTTTGAGGACGATATAGTAGGAATATTTATTACGGGTATCAGTGCGTGCAACAGTGCCCATATCTTCGCGCCCGACCCACGCAACGCCTGGTTGTGCGCCGCAGATGGAGGCAGACTAATTAATGAATTATGTCATTAACCTGTGTCAGAAGTCTTCTGTCATTTTCTTCAAGTGTATAGGCACTGCCTCTTACGCCTCCAATCCCTTCTGGTTATCCCATCTCTTTTTCGGGGAGCCAGGATTTTTTCGTCTTTGAGAGCGATATAGTAGAATTTTCGGACCGATGTTTCAATTTGTTAGTTGGAAAATTACATCACGAAGTTCTACAGTCAACTAATTGAGAGGTCTTATTACAAAATGGGACTTTTCATACTTTTTTGTTCAAAAAAACATGAAAATGTCATATCATTTGTTTAGATTATTCTACTGATAATGTTTGAGATCAATACCTGAGTAGTGATAGTTAAAACAATTTTATATCATAATTCAAGAATATCTGGTCTTTATGAAGAAAGTTGAGCTACAACTTTAAAAAACTATCATTATGATATTTAATTGAAATATCATTTCTTTTTTCTTAGTCAAAACGTATTTTTCCTCTAAAACAAACTTTTTCAGTAAAGATTTTTATATTAGTATTAATTATTTCCTTTTGATTTTTTATTTCGTGTGGCATCTTTTTTCAAATATGAAGATCAGCAACACCTAATTGCAGACTTTCACAATATGTATCATTATCAGTATCATCTTGGTGAATGGTTGGCTCAGCTAGATTTCTATAGAACCATTAACTTTCATTATTACATAATACGCTGACGAAACAATGACAGGAGAAACTCTGCTTGATTGAAAATATTGAAGTTTGCAATGAAATTAATATTAGGGTAAATTGCGTTCTGATATTAACACGATATTATGACACCGTCTGCAATGAACAATGACTGTGTTTTATTACAAATCATTTTGTAGAACGACGCATAACTACAACGGACTTCTATCGAAGGCAATATATCATTTTTCACAAAAAGTGTAAAAGTTGCGCTTTTTCACTAGACTCCATAATTCTACGTAGAAAAGAAAATATTAAACAATATTTAGTGAAGGTCGGCAAGCAATTGTGGTAAGCTAAGCAGAAAGTGTGAATCCATATACATGTGACCCACAATTTATAATGAAAATTGTAAAAAACAATAATTTCAAAAACACATTTAATTTTTTCTTAATTTTTCTGGGGTAGAACAATTATTTTTTTTAAAAAAAGGCATGTGCCATATTTTCTTTCATAATTTTGAATTTTCACAATCAGTAAAAGTTAAACATTTTTACAGAAACTATGTGCAGCTTAGCTCCAGATATTTGAAAACGACTGTCTGTTTGACTAAAGTTCTTCCTGTGTATCTCCTGTGAAAAAAGAAAAAAAAGCACAAAAGTAGATATACTTGAGAATGCAAATATAAAGAATGCAAATATTGAAGTTGTAACCAAACCCTAAGAGAGGACACTACAACTCAACTCATATTAAACGAGTTATTGTGTCTAGAAGGAGGCGACATTACAAAAATTCAATTTTCTAAAATTATGGTGCAGTTTTTTTCGAATAATCCGTGTTTCTTGAAGTGCATCTGCAGCGCTACCGCACTATATCATAGAGTAAAAAGCTTTTCTAGAGATGGTAGAAGAAACAGTGACTTACAACGTTACAATTTTCACCAAAATATTGAAGGTTTTACTATAATTTTTAATAGTAAAACGAAGTGCAATTGTATATATTTTAGCAGAGTATTCTTGCATATGAGTACATACAGGATTTAAATAATTTATTACTGTAAAACAATAATACTTGAAATAATGCCAATAAATCTACGTTACAAAACATTGCAAGTGTGCGTCGCTTTCTATAGAGCTCATCAGTTGTCTCTTGGCCACTGGGCGTAGCGCGCGGCACACCTTCTCGGCCTACGTGCCATTCAGAGCGTCGGTTTTGGCGTCGGGTGGGGAAGTACACCTTTCTAGAAAAGTTCAAAGGGCGCTGCTAGGGTGGAGGCGTTTGGAAAGCCCGCGAGATATGTTGAGTTCTTGTGAAGCGGATGAAAGTGCGGGGTGTTTAACCAGATGCTTGCTATTGTTAGACGGGGCAAGGAAGCGATAAAGAAGATTAATGTTCGCGGGAACGGATACTAGAAAATCAAAATTGTTAAATTTCAGCCTATGTCTTCTTCTCATTTAATATAGAGTAATCCATCTTTTTTCAGGAGTGCCGAATATTCGGGTCTTTTTGGCGTGGGGAAGCAGGCAATTTTCATCAGCGTCATCTGAACTCGGAGCACACAGGAGCTCAAAGTATCATGTTCTGCGAGAATGTAATAGTTGGAATGTCACCAATAATTTATACTATGAGTATTTTTATTGTAAAAATTTGCTTTACTATATTTTACAAAGAACTGACAATATTGTAAATGCATGCACAGTTATTCTGATAACCCATAACTGCTGTGAATACATTCAAAATATGTTCTCATTGTAAATTTTCGTCGTCTAAGTTTTTTCATGATACAAATAAGCACACTCGCATGCAGTTGGCGGTTATATGTATGTGTAAAAACCCTTGTAATGTAATTTAAAATTTGAAATTTAATGACGCTTAACTTGTTAATGTTTTGTAATTTTATATTCTCGAGTCCTAATAACTCACTGTTTTTTAAACGAATTCTTATTTCAAATAGTTTATTGTATATATATTAGTTCATTGTAGATACCTACTGGAATCTACATTAAAAATATGTTCTCATTGTAAATTTTCGTCGTCTAAGTTTTTTCATGATACAAATAAGCACACTCGCATGCAGTTGGCGGTTATATGTATGTGTAAAAACCCTTGTAATGTAATTTAAAATTTGAAATTTAATGACGCTTAACTTGTTAATGTTTTGTAATTTTATATTCTCGAGTCCTAATAACTCACTGTTTTTTAAACGAATTCTTATTTCAAATAGTTTATTGTATATATATTAGTTCATTGTAGATACCTACTGGAATCTACATTAAAAGTATCAAGCTATGCAAAAATCATAATCATTCAACTTACTAGTTTCCAAACGTAGGAGGAAATTGAAAGAAAACTGTGAAGTTCTTGAATACGTAAGTTATTATTTCGTACAATCTTATAAAGTCCGAAAAAAATCAAAAAGAGTTTCGATTCCGTCCGAAAAATAGAAAATATATAAATTGTCTAGTCCTCCGAATCCATCGCACGTAACTACGTAACTCATATACAGTACATCGCTGCGTTACTACAGAGCTGGCATGGGACATCAAGGCAATACGTAAGAAGTCCCTTGAAGTTTAGTATTTAATACTCACGAGTTGCGTAGTGAACTTGCAATTTACTGGATATTCGAGGCATGTACAGAACTACTGTTCTGTGTGCTATCGACTACCGTGTTTTATTGCTGTATTCGTGAAGGCATTTTTTTATTAAAATAATATATTGCCGTGATACACTACGTGAGTATTCAATTTTGTTGTTCTAGAGCAGTGTGCATTCCACGTGTATGCAAACCATTCCTGTAGTTTATTTAGAATCATATTTGGATTATTAGAAGTGGTTATTTTATTATAAACAATTTATGAAGTTTTGGTAAATAATTGTAAAAGGCGTAACGGAATATACATCTGTTCCATTCTGTAAGTTTGGGATTACAGGCGACTTCCTGCTGAAGGAATCCTCGTGGACAATAGAGCAAGTACAAAAGAGGCGGTGTCGTTATCTGTTTTGAAATCTAGGCATCTGCTCGCCGCCCTGACGCCCCTCGCTGGACACGTGCGCTGCGTCATCTGCAAAAAATGGCCGCCCTTGCCTTTCACTTTGCTTCACACTGCCGCTTGAAGAAAGCCGTGAAGCGTGTCTAGCACCCGGTGCTGGTTTGCTAATTGAAACCGCCCCCGGACCGTGTTTGGCACCCTCGCCCTATTAAATATATCGGTACAAGACTCAATCGAAAATGTAGGAATTAAATCGCTTAGCGAAAAATGTACGTTTTTGTTGCGTCAACACTAACAGTACAAACAAAACAGTTTGTAAAATGGGTTTACGGTTTCCACAAACTCTACACACATCCAAATTTCTATCTTTTTTAGTCTTATAGCTGAGTGCTTCACATTTTCGTTTCATATTATTTCTGCGTTAGAAACCAGTAAAGTGTATAGTTACGGTTTCTGCACAGCTCGATGTACTAACGTTTCAACTAAAAACAAACAGAAATAAATATTTTCCTATAAAATAGTGAGTTAATATGAATAGAGAACAGCAAATTACCAAATGTTAACAAGACAATCTCTAAATTTCATTTTTTAAGACGTTACAATGTTTTTTTCATACATCTACAGCTCATAACAGCATGAGAGTGTACTTGGTTGTATCATGAAAAATAACGTAAAGTTATTAATAATGTGTACAATTTTGGAGGTAATCTTAGCAATTATGGCCCGGAATCAGTGAATTCATTTACACTATTTGCAATTTTTGTCATAATATAATAAATAAAATATCAAAAACTATACTGATAGTCTAAATTATTAATTGATGTTTTAAAAATAATTATATTTTGCCCGTCTGCGTAAAACACTACTAAATAAACCGTACGATAATTTAATAACGTGGAAAATCTTCGACCAATATGAACTTAAAGTACCCAGAAATTCAAACGAATTATTTCATTTTCAGGAGGTTACTACGGGTACAGAGAGAGTGGAGAATTTCCATTCCAAAAGTGTTCCATGATTTCTATTGTATGAAATTTAAGTGATATCTCAGGCTAGTATATTTAAAGTAAGGCTCAGTTTTCATCATAGCAACAAGTTTCCAAATTTCCCCTACATCGTCGATTATTACTCATTTATTTGATAATTTAATGTGTTTTTAGCATTAATTATTTAATTAATACTCTTAAGAAAACGTTGCCCTTTGTAAGTTTTGTATTAATAGTTGTTGGTTCCTATCGAATACGTTTGAACGAACTTTTGTCAATTTTCGAAATACATTTCACAAAATATGTTTAAAAATGTCTGAAATTTGACCCTGTTAATTTTTACACAAAGAGTGAATCATGAAATAAATATTTTGCGACACGAAACTTAGTTTCTGATTCTTACACGGTATCAGTTTCTTCCGTTTAAGACGAGTTAGGTTTTATAGCAGCGTTTTTTTTTCATTTGGTAATGCATGTAGTGCTATTGTATATAAAGTTTTTTACGATAATATTTTCAAACAAAGTTTTGATTAGTACTCAGGTTTGATGGTAATAGAGGATAAAGGTAAAAGAGGATAAATTATTGATGTAGTGCTGCTGGTTTTTGCTTTGTTTGTAAGTATCGTTTACATTATAAAATTATGAACATTTTTTTCGTAGATGGGAATTAAAATTCTCTGTGGTAAAAGTAGAGACCATAGTCTTCACTCATTAAAAAAACAGTATACTTCGGTCAATTATTTATCGTAATTGAGTAGTTTTTAACTAGATTTTGCATGGCCATTTCTGCGACAAAGTGATCCAAAGAATCTCGAAGACCTAGACTTTCTTCAAGAACGGATGTAAAAAAAATGAGAATTGATTATATTTAAAAATTTTTATGAAGATGTTTTGCAATTCATTAATACTAAACTTAAATCTCCAGTATTATCCATAGTCTTTTAGGCAGGAATTCCATTTATTCCCGCCCAGTTCACAGGCATCTACCGACTCAAATTTACAATCACATCAGTCAAACCCCACCTTAGTATGTCTCATACGAAGACACAACCAATGACATTCTATCAAATATAATTACTAAATGCATACAAAAACACAAATGAAATAGTAGTGAAGACTCATTTTGCAGCATTTTAAATATCAACCCATTCCAAAAAAGTATACTTAGTTTCAAAAATACTCATACCAGTCAGTTTTAGCATTAAACAATATTTACATGTTCTTGATTCATGACTTCTTTCCAGTACTTTCATACAGGCATAGTGTACACATGTAAACAAATCACGTATTCTGTTTTGTAGTTGTTTTGTATTCTGTTTTGTATTCTGTTTTGTTTTGTATTTTGTTTTGTTTGTATTCTGTTTTGTTGTACGTAGTTTGTGATTTGTTATTAAACCTCTGAATATTCCAAATTTGTTAATGTTAAAATTTTTTACACCTACTCAACTGGAGACTATGTGACTCATTAGTAGTCTCCAGTTTCATTTTCGCCTGCAAGCTTAGTAATTTTTTGTAGTCAAGCAGGAGGCTACAAGATATTGATATTTAGTACATCACTTACGCTAACGCCACTGGCATACTGGAGATGATTGTGAATATATTCTAGGTAAAAAATGATTAAATTTTTAACACTGAATTAGCGCATTGTGCATTTCAGTATACATATATACCATGCTGAATAAAAATGAATGTGACTAGCATTAAGCGAGGATAATAGACACGTGCAATAAAAGTTCAAATTAAGAAAATATATTACAAAAATAAAATCTCAGTTTACAAAGATTTTTTGAATATACTTAACAAAATATATTTACAAAATACATACTGACACAAAAGCTGTAATACAAGAAATGAATAAAAATCCAATGATATTATAAACATTACAAAACATTTTATTCTGTTTACTCTATTATTTCAGAAAAAGAACTATGTAATACTTCTCAAAAAAACTGGTACTATAGATTCCTGTTACTACAATGTTTTAAAGACAATGTATATATCTAACACATGTATATTAAAGAGTTAGATCACACTCTTACATCCATACATCAATATACGTACATATACACTTATATACATATGCTTAAATCTATTCCTTTTAACAAGAATACTATCTACATCATACAATCATCATGACTGACAACAAATTGGATGATTTAGAAAAATTTTGAAACTACTGTACACATTTTGCAAACCGACAAAGCATCAAACAAAGCGTGTGAAATTCGAATTTACACATCCGATTATTGTTTTACTTTAAATGAATGAAAATACAGATAGGGTACCGAATTTGCTACAAGCACTACTATCTTTATTTCTTTGGTATACACGAGGAAAATATTTTAGAAAAAAATTAAAGCCATCTTTAGAAACAATATATAATTTAATTATTAGCTAATTTCGAACAAATTCTCCTATAAAAAAATTAACGTAATCTTATTTCAGAATTTTTTTTGAAGAACTCGTTTCATTAAGAAAAATAAGAATATTCAATTGGAGTTGTTGGGAGATTCATCTTGTTAAAGGAGATTTTTTTCAGTTTTCGCAAAATTACTATTTAATAGAAAATAAGACCTACGACATTTCCTTAGGGAGTGTTAACGATATCTCTGGTAACAAAAGTTATTCGAGAACTCTGAAGAAACGTTTTTGAAAATGATCCACGAGTTTCACGTACAGTCTCCTAAAAAAGTATATAGTATCTCTTTTCTTATTCAAGGGACCGCGATACCTGACACCAGAAACTAGATTACGAGGGTGGTCCCAGAAGTCCCCGACCCAACAAAGAAAAAACAATAATTTTGAAAAAATATATGTTTATTTTTCAACATAATCTTCTTTGAGCTCTATACACTTTTCCCAGTGATGTTCAATAAGTTTGGGTTGATCCGGAGTGTATGGTGTCGTTCAATGACCTTCGGTTCCTTTGGTTCACTGATTCGGTTCACTAATCTCGTGATTCACAAGGTTATAGTTTCACGGTTCACTTCTATCACTGGAGAAAAATCTTGATGGCATTGATTCAAAGCATAAATATATACACAATTTGGTTGATCACAATTTAACTATGTCACTTTTCCAAATTAAGTTATACATTTTTCCAATTACGAAACATTTTTTCTTCTTGACGATACATTTTAAATTTCAATTCACTTCTAAAATTTCACTTCACAACACTCTTTTAAATCACAAAATTAAGACTTTAGCTTGCATGGTTGAAATAGACTTGATATACTAATTAAACAGCCTCCTAACAACACATTTATTTGTTACTATGACTACAAAATTATTTACTTCATAATTTGATGAATAGTCATAATGCGAAGAATTTTGTGGCGTGGATTTGCGTGTTTCATTGCCATTTCAAGTTCCTTTTTAATTGTTTTGTGTGTCTACCGAGATGGAAGGTATGAATTCAGAATTTATTTATGATTTGCGCCGAAAGGGAAGTTTGAATGTGATTCAGTTGTGTCAGAAAGTGGATTTGCTTGCGTCTCGACGTGTATGTAATGTATGCCAGAAAGAAATGAAGTTTATTGAGAGAAAGGATATAACAGATGGGTTTGAGTGGATTTGTAGAGAAAGATGCCAGAATTTTCATTGTGTGAAAATGTCTGTATGAAAGGATTCTTGGTTTGAGAGGAGACTTATTAATTTACTGAACTTTAGTTCATAAGAAGTAAAGAGTGTGTATTTTTTCAGATATAAGCAGATTTGGTGATACGTTGATGAATCATTGAAGTTTTTCGTGTTATAAGGATGTTCTACGTAATTAGTGCATAGTATTTTTAATACTCTAAAAATTGCATAATTTCAGCGATTACGCGAGTTAATTTTTTATATTTTTACTACCGATATCACTTCTTCATTGTGCGAAAATCTGGTATATCCGGAGTTTATGGTGTCGTTCACTGAACCGGTTCACTAGAGGGGAATCGACTCACTGAACTGAATCCTTGTTTATTGTTCGCATGTTGTAATGGTCACTATGTTATCGCAAGAATTATAATTTCTATTTAACACTCACATGCTACTTAAACTATCATTACTACTCAAAGCCAATATTTTATTACCAAACAAAGCAACTTTTCTACTTAACACATTTTTATATGCTCTAGAATTCGCAGTATATTTCACTAACACTTTCTACTTAAACATTTTTATTATTTTATATTTATTAACCCCCCATTTTAATAATATAAAATCAACCCGATCATTTTTTCAAACAAACACTATATTAAATATAGCGGTATTTTATTAGGCAAAAGAAAAAAAATCAACTCACGTAATCGCTGAAAATATAGAATTTTAATAGTATTAAAAATACTATGTTAGTAATATTAGTGTAACGTCTCTGTACTAATTACGTACATCATCCTTATAACACGAGAAACTTCAATGATTCATCAACGTATCGCCAAATCTGCTTTTATCTGAAAAAATACACACTTTACTTTTTATGAACTGAAGTTCAGTAAATTAATAAGAAGAGTCCTTTCACACAGACATTTTCACGCTATGACCATTCTCGCCTCTGACTGCAAATCCACTCAAAACCATCTGTTCTATCCTTTCTCTCAGTAAATTTCATTTCTTTCTTGCATACATTACATACACGTCGAGACGCAAGCACACCCACTTTCTCACACCACTGAATCACATTCAAACTTCCCTCTCGGCGCAAATAATAAACAAATCCTGTATTCATACCTTCCATCACGGTAGACACACAAAACAATTAAAAAGAAACTTGAAATGGCAATAAAACCCACAAATCCACGCCACAAAATTCTTCGCAATATGACTATTCATCAAATTATGAAGTAAATAATTTTGTAGTCATAGTAACAACTAAATGTGTTGTTAGGAGGCTGTTTAATTAGTAAATCAAGTCTATTTCTACCATGCAAGCTAAAGTCTTAATTTTGTGATTTAAAAGAGTGTTGTGAAGTGAAATTTTAGAAGTGAATTGAAATTTAAAATGTATCGTCATGAAGAAAACATGTTTCGTAATTGGAAAAATGTATAACTTAATTTGGAAAAGTGACATAGTTAAATTGTGATCAACCAAATTGTGTATATATTTATGCTTTGAATCAATGCCATCAAGATCTTTCTCCAGTGATAGAAGTGAACCGTGAAACTATAACCTTGTGAATTACGAGATTAGTGAACCGAATCAGTGAACCGAAGGAACCGAAGGTTCAGTGAACGACACCATAAACTCCGGATCAACCGAAAATCTTTGACCACTGAGCCATTGTTTCAAGTTTGGGAACAGAAAATAATTAGAGGGGGCTAAATCTGGCGAATAGGGTGCATGAGGTAGCAATTCAAACTTTAATTCATTAATTTTGGCCATTGCAATAACGGATTTGTGAGCTGGTGCATTGTCCTGATGAAACAACACTTTCTTCTTAGCTAAGTGTGGCCGTTTTTGCTTGATTTCTTCGCACAAACGTTGCAATAAGTTCACAAAATACTCGTCGTTGATAGTTTTTCCTTTTTCAAGATAGTCAATGAAAATTATCCCCCGCGCATCCCAAAAAACCGACGCCATGATCTTGCCTGCAGATGGAACGGTCTTCGCCTTCTTTGGTGCGCGTTCTCCCTTTTCAGACCATTGTTTTGATTGTTGTTTTCTCTCTGTGGTGAAGTGGTGGACCCATGTTTCATCCATGGTTATGAAACGGCGTAAAAATTCTGCTTTGTTGCGGTGAAACTTCGCTAAACACTCAATTGAAACATCTTCACGACACTGTTTTTGCTCGAGTGTGAGCAAACGCGGCACCCATCTTGCACACAGCTTTCTCATGTCTAAATTTTCAGATAATATGCGATGTACCGCACTTTTCGAAATGCCTACTATGTCTGCTAGCTCGCGCACTTTCAGTCGACGATCACCCAGTACCGCTTTGTGGATTTTCTCTACCATTTCTGGAGTTGTCACCTCATTTGGTCGACCACTGCGATGCTCGTCTTGGCAGCTCGTACGGCCTCGTTTAAAATCTGCTACCCAAAATTTTACTGTACTAAACGAAGGCGCAGACTCACCCAGAGTAGAAGCTAGTTCAGTTTTTATACTGGTTGGGCTGAGACCTTTCAAATGAAAGTATTGGATCACATAACGATGACCAATTTTCTCCATTTTTACAAATTCACTCACAACGTTCATTATCGATTGTTGCCAAACAAATACTAAACAACGTAGCGTCTTCAAACTTGAAACATATGCTTCATAGATTGTCTACTTTCTAATACAGTGATATTTTTCGAAACACTACCACGATCTCTAGGTCAGGTCGGGTACTTCTGGGACCACCTCCGTATTTAGGAATACCTATTTTGGTAAAATACCGTGCCTATGGTGTATCTGATAGCGTTCACGGACAGACGGACGGAGAGACAGACCCACAATGTTTAGCCGTTTCTCGATGTTTTGTTAACGGATACTCACAATATATGAACTGCGGCTACACATGTTACAAATAGTAATTTACTACAGTAAATGTATATTGTAGTTATATAGATAGAAAGAACTTATCCAATTTCTCGCTACAAAGGCACAGCTATAAAAGTTTTTCCTTTAAACTTTTGCCATTTTCACTGCAACATTAAAAGAAAATACTTTCTCTCAACTGCGTAAGCAGTAGTGAGAATGTAAAAATCACAAATTTGATAACCGAAGGGTTTGGGGTGCGCTTCATGACAACCAGTACACGGCATTTCCCTGAGATCGCTTCCGGTCTTTGTTCTTCCGAACGCATGTCCGCGAGACAGCATCGCGGCCATTGCAGTGCGAAGTCGCTTGTCAGAAATTAAGCAAATTACCTTCTTAGTGCAACAAGCTTCGAGTATAATGTGCTTTGTTTCTTGCAATTTCAGAAAAAGCTACAGACAGTGATGAATTAAAAAATATTAAATCTACCATTTTTTAAAAATTTGGGGCCAAACACGGAAAAATATTTTATTTAAATTACTAAATGATTTTGGGTTTTCCCCTTAAATACTTCGTCTGCATGTAATCATATAAATAAAAGTATCATTTAAAAAAAGCGTAGTCAGATATTCAGCAAAACGATGAGCACTTAAGTTAACATTTATACTTACTGCATATTCTCACTAAAAAAAGTGCTAAATTGCACTCACGCAAGTCTTCGAGATGCTATGTCGTATATAGATATACTCATTCGTAAGAAGTTCTTGAAAACTTCAATTTATTTCACATCTCCATATCGCAGCACTGAATGTCCTTTAGTTGGTAGAAGACACGTATCTTCTACAATTCGTATCCATATTTACTCAGGTGCCGAGTGAATGGTCTCGTCATGAAGCTACGTAATTTGCAAGGAAATAACACAAAGACAATCACACACTTCCAGAAATATTGAGTAGTAACAGATAAAATATACATGATTCCCCGAAACAGAAATAAGAAAAACTGTCGAAGATTGTATCCATTCTCAGCAACGAAAGAAACAGTAGCAATGCAGATTCCGATTCCTAATATCCCGAAACCTTCTTTGAGGGACTTCAATCCTATAGGATCTACCTGTTGGTTAGAATCCTTAGGAATGAAATGGTCACAGAAACGTAAACTTCATCGAAAATAAGGTTCATTTTTACAAAAAATTTGTTTGATTTTCTTTCTCAACCCCGCTTCTATGAGATGTCGAATGCCTCTGTCCACTTTGTCAGCATGAATCCAATTCTTTCTAACGATAAACGACACAAAACGTGGTCTCAGTAAGCAAGGAGAAACTCGCTTGACAGACCGATGAACCAATCGTTCATACACTTTTTTTGAAATGCTTTCCATGCTTTCTCCAAATAAAACGGCTTGTTGATCTGTGCCCAGGAACGGTTCAGGTGGTACATCTACTTTATCTAATAATGACTTGGGTACTCCAGTGAGCAGTTGTTCGGGTAAATTCTCAGATATGCCGTTTACCCCAAATGATAGGACTACACTTAAAATGGTCGCGTTCAGTTCTTCTAGAGTGCTTATTTCCCTTGGTCGCCCAGGAGATAGAATAGATCCAGTGAGATCTCCACCGATAAAGTTCCAAAGAAAGAAACTTAGGACGCTCATCCACACCATGAGGCGACGCATATTATCATCAAATCCACCTGTTATGAGGCTATCTATGACGTCGAGCAATGCGCGAAGACATTCAGCCCATAACCAATAGTAGTTGCAAGGATAAACATTACAACGCAGGCTCCTGTCCACAACCAAATGGAAAGAGGCACATTTAAAAAAATACTTTGTTCGATTGGAAGTGGCTTAGGTACAAGGAAACACAAGTCTTCCTTCTCATGAAGATACAATATTCTCAAGTTAGAAGAAACCAAACCACCGATGTAAGAGGGTACCATGTGGATGTCTACTTCACCTTTTACCAATTTCCCAATATATTTGCCATCCCACCCATAGATCAATGTCTTACATTTCAGATTCAATCGATATATTACAGTCTTAAGAATAATAGAATCGTAAGGAGTATAACCTGTAATCTCTTCTTTATTGTTACACCAATTGCCACCGAGGAAAAAGTCGTAAAAACCATATGTCACGGAGTTGTCGTCTTTGAGTTGTAATTTTATACTTGACTTAAAATAGTCATCAGACAAATTTAATAAATGTTTATTGGTATCCAAATTATTCTTTTTTAAAGATTGAATGATGTCTATTCGTGATGATACTGTTATCAGTGGACAGAAAAGTAATACATTTAGTATGCTTTGTATTAAAATGTTTCTCATCTTCGTGACAAATAGAAGTTAATTTAACAGATTATAACAAAATATAAGGAAAATTTAGTGATATTGTAATTTTTAAAATATAAATTTATGTGCTAGATTAATTTTCGTGTCAGATAAGTACAATGTTTTCTTCGTGAATATGCTTAAAAAAACTAAAAATGCATACGTCTGCAAAATATTATCTTTCATCAACCAAAATGAAGAGATCTTTTGAAGCGCTTGAAAACAATGTCAATTTTGGTTGCAATTTTGATTGTAATTGGTATAGTACACGGAACAAAGTGAAAGTTTTGAGAATATGTATTCGATCTGTAGGCTCATCACATCTTCTGTATGATCACATCATTGTTGATCAAACGAGTTCGGCAATATCTCCCGATAAACCTGTAAAATAAGTCTTGTTATTAAGAAATACAAAAGAACTAGTATGTTTACGATAAATGTTATGCTTTTAAGATATATTCTATTTATTGTTAAATACATTAATGAAACACGATTTCACTACGGTAGTTGACTGAACATATTTTGAAAGAAAAATATGAGTAGTACTTATCTATAAAACAATTAGTGTAACAAAATTTGTATATGCGTTGTAAGTGAGAGAAAACAAAGACTCCTTTTACCAGGTTCCAATCGTTTGGTTAGCTACACATGATTCAAAAATAATGAAAAAGTTCCGATATTAGTTTGAATAATGAAAATATTATTTTTCTTTGGTCACCCATTTTTATGCCGCGCATAGGAAGCCATTATTACGTTGATGCTTTCATCACGCATTACGTCATGCAGAAAATAATCAAAAATGGCATCCCAGAGCAGCGGAACGAGTCATGGGCTGATTCGGAAAAATGCATTCTGGGTTTAGCTGAGCAGCTAGGTGTCAGGCTGGAGCTTCACGACATCGAGCGCGCGCACCGGACCGGGCGGCGGCGTGAGGGACAGCCGCGCATGATTGTGGCCAAGCTGGCCTCATTCAGGAAGCGGGAGGAGCTGCTGCGTGCAGCCCGGGAGCATCTCTCCCAGAATAGCATGGTGCGCGTCCGAGAGGACTTGAGCTGGGCAGTGCGACAAACGCGTAAGGCGTTAATTCCGCATTTGCAGGAGGCGAAAGCGAGCGGAAGGAAGGCGTCGATTCGTTTCGACAAGCTTGTCGTAGCAGGGCGCAGCTTCGGCCTGGGCGAGCTGGCGGCCCGTCCACGGGATTGGGAGGCGGCTGGGCGGCGGGGCCCCGTGAACTCTGCGAGAGGGCAGAACCCCAGGAGGGCGGACACCCCTTCCGAGCAATCGGGCGCCTGCTCACGGCCGCCCCCGCGCGCGCCCGTGGCCGAGACCGCGGTCGCACCGGCAGCTGCGCCTCGTTTGGGGGCGGCTCGGACGACCTCTGATCCCGCGGCATCGAGGCGGAGGCAATCGCGGTCACGTTTGCGCCGGCGGTCGCGCTCGCGATCCCGGCGGAGCTCAAGGCACTCGTCGAGTGCCGGGCGGGTCGCGGCCGAAAGCGTGGAGCGAGGTCCGCGTACGAGGGCGATGGCAGCCAACGTGCAGCAGCAGGAAGCTCGCGGTGAGTCGGTGCCCAACATTTCACCAAATAGGCAAGAATAGGTTTTAAGAATAGGATGTTGGAACATCAAAGGTCTAGGCTCTAAGCTCGGTAATCGAGACTTCCATGGCTACATTAACACGTTTGATGTAATTGGTCTCGTTGAAACTTGGTGGAAGGAGGGTGAAACGTTAACTGTGTCTGGTTTTACAGCTATATGCAAAAATAAAAAACGCAGAGGAGAAAGGGGTCGGTACCCGGGTGGTGTGGCGTGCGTTTTTCGGACTAGCTTAATTCAGTTTATTAATGAAATTAAGACCAACTCAGACAATTTCCTTTGTATTAGACTAGTAATGCATAATGTAGATATTGCCATTGTGTTTATATACCGTCACCCACAGGGTTCGCGTTATTACACTCCAGAATCCTTCGGCGAATTCAATGATTTCCTAGATACGTTAAAGCTGAGGTACCCGAGTACTAATTTACTAGTGTTAGGGGACATGAATGCTCGAATTGGCAATGAGCAGGAAATTTTTTCGGACTTCGACCGGCAAGAAGCGAGAGCGAATTCCAGAAAAAGCAAAGACTCGGTCATCAATAATGATGGGCAGGAATTGCTAGAATTATGCGAAAGATTTAATCTAGAAATCTTAAATGGCAACTATGGACAGGATACGGAAGGGGAACTAACTTTTATTAGTAGGAATGGAGGTAGTGTAATAGATTACGCTCTGTTGTCGCAGGAAAGTATACACAATTTATTAGATTTTGGGATCGAGTTACGGGCAGAATCTGATCATTTGCCTGTGTGCGTGCATTTAGAAGTAAATGCTTCTGCACTGCCATCGGCAGGGGAGCGGGCAGGAGCAACGAACTTGACAATAGGAAGACAACGGTTTGTATGGAAAGAGGAAAAGCGACAGGAATTTGTACAGGTTATTCTTAACTCGGCAGGCTGTGCGCGAGAGGATTGCTCGCCAGAAACGCAAACAATGAACTTAGAACGGCGGCTCTACCGCGCAGGGAAAGGTATGCGAAGGTGGGGGAAAGGAGGAAGGGAACTGACCCAAGGGTGGTTTAGCGAGGAGTGTCGGGAGACCAGGCGCGAAACTATAATAGCCTTAAGGAATTTCAGAAACAGGGGAACGGAAGAAGCTAGAAACAGTTATTTGTTATTACGTAAGCAGTACGAGGCCACAATTAAGAAATCGAAGAAATCTTGGCAGGATAGCGAGGCAGCAAGAATACAGGCAATTCTAAGAAACGATTATAGTAAATCAATTTGGGACATTATCAGATCTTTGCGTAATAAAATAAATTCAAGTAATGCAATTTCAGCAGACGCGTGGGTGCAGTATTTTTCACGGACGTTCGCAGTAGGGACCATTGAAACAGGGCAAGGTATTTTCACTGACCGGAGTGTGCCTGAATTAGACGAACCTCTAACTTGGAATGAAGTAAATAGGGCTATTCTAACCTTGAATAATAAGAAGGCAGGCGGCGCGGACGGCATTCCGACAAAATTTATTTCAGAATTTTGGCAAATAGACCCAGAGAGTATTCTGAAGTTATTTAATGCAATTGCTGATTCCGGCTCGTATCCAGAAACGTGGAATACAGCTATCCTCCAACCGATTTTTAAGAATAAAGGGGATGCGAATTGCCCACAAAATTATCGCGGAATTAGTCTTTTGCCAGCGTTGAGCAAACTGTTCTGTAAAATACTCAACGGGCGACTGAGTGAATGGGCGGAAAAGCACGGTAAAATATCAGAATTACAAGCAGGCTTTAGGAGAGGCTTCGCGACAACCGACAATATATTTGTGTTAGATACCCTAGTAAAACAGGCGCTTGCGCGTAAACGGGGCCACTTATATTGCAGTTTTGTGGATTTTGAAAAGGCTTTTGACTCTATCAATAGGGAAGCTTTATGGCAAAAACTAAATGAGCTAGGCGTCTCACGTAAAGTTTTAAAAGTGCTGCAGAGCATGTATAGGGAAGTAAATTTCTGCGTCAGGTGCGGTGACGGAAGTACGACGCAAAAAATAAAATCGACAGTAGGAGTAAGACAGGGATGTCCTCTTTCACCGCTGCTGTTTATCTTGTTCATAAATGATTTATTGACGTGGGTACAGGAAGTGGATACCGCAGCTCCGGTAATTGATGGCCTGAAAATTCCCGGACTACTATATGCTGATGATTTAGTTTTATGCTCGGAGACGATTGAGGGCTTACAGAAGAGTTTAAATATTCTAGAACGGTATAGTGAGACATGGGGACTAAAAGTAAATATTCAAAAAACGAAAGTAGTAGTCTTCAAGAATGGGTTTATCTGGGGTAGCAAAGAGAAATGGTACTACGCTAGGGAAGAAATTGACCGCGTCAAAACATTTACATATCTTGGTGCAAAATTTTCCATGAATGGGGGATGGAATAATCATATATTGACGGCTCACAGCAAAGGAAGAATCGCGCTCAAAGAAATCGTTTGCGCAGTGCGCAGGGTTCCGGAATTGCCGGTAAAAGTATGCGATACAATGCTTAAATCGTTAGTTCTCCCAGCTATGAACTATGGGGCAGAAATCTGGGGAGTGGATCGGATAGATCGATTAGAAAGCATCGAAACACATTATTGCAAATTAATTCTAGGAGTTTCTAGGTGCGCAGCAAATGCCGGAGTCTTAAGAGAGGTCGGTAGTACAGGAATTTGGAGAGATTTTAAAATGAAATCTATTAAACTCTGGATTAAATTAGCAAATGAACAGGCTGACACACTTATTCATAGGTGCTTTAGAGTTCAATGGCAGGGAAGCGACCATCGCTACTGGGCGTACAAAATTAAACGGCTACTTGACCGCGCAGGGTTGGGAGACGTCTCTCCGGAAATGGTGGGAGATAGGGGAACCCGTGAGATAGAAAGGCTGATTTCCGATAGACTTGCGGATATAAAAAGGCAAGAGATCTTGGCAGCAACGGCTGAAAAACGTTCGCTGGTAGCTCAAATCCATGCGAGTCCATTATGGGGTTGCGAACGTTACGTACATACTCTCGGAAAGGACGCAAGAGGGGGATACGCTTGGTTCAGGGTTGGGGGGTGGATGCAGCGTAGACTAAAGGACGCAAGTGGTAATGGCATCTGTGTGCTTTGTGGTGATAGGGAAGACTGGATCCACATCCTCTTAATTTGCTGTGCAACCGAAACATGGAGAAAAAAATGGATGGGAATGGGAAATTACTACTTCCTAAACAGGAACGTAACGCTCGCCCAAAACATTTTAGGTGACAAAAGGTCTAAATTTATGAAAGAATTAGGAACATTTTTAGGAAATGTTCGGACCATTAGGGAAACTGAAATTAGGGAGTGGGAAAACAGCACTGGTTAGCTTGAGCGGAGCCTAGACTGGAGAGAAATTAATAAATTAATAAGCTAACAATAAGTAAGTTAATCAGTAATTTTATGTTAAGTTAGTAAACAGTTAAGAAATAAGTCATAAGTCGTAGTCAAGTGGTAAGTAACAGGTCAATATAATAAATAAAATAAAACTGGCATAGTAATAAGCACATTAGGGGGTGAAGGGAAGGGGGGATCGAAAATGTAAGGGCAGAGGCGTTGGTGCGGAAGATCTTCTGTGGCGCCGTTTGTTTTCAGATGCTGAGGAGGCCAAGCACTGGAAGGAGACGGCGGGACGCCCGCGCCAGAAAAGAAATAGTTAAAATAAACGTCGGATAGATTAGATTGTATTTGGCTTCTGACGGCAGGTTTTTCCCCCTTCAGGGGTTTTTTCCTGAGCCGTACCTTATGGTCTCTTTTACGCGGCTTTGATGCGATGGAGAGACCATTTGGGGTGAATTCGAAAGAATAGAATTCGAAAGATTAGAACGCGAAAGGATGTAGGTATTGTAATGGCTTAAAGGCCTTCGGCCTAGCCACATAGGATCAAGTAATCTAATTTGTTTGTAATAATTACCTATTAAATAAAATAAAAAAAATAAAATAATCAAAAAATTGTAAACGATTTACATTTTCTGCCATTCAGTATTTCCGTAGTACACTGTTTTACAGAACGCTTTTTTTTATGTTCTTGGTATGCAAAGAACTTCTGTTCTATAAAATATCATTTTACCAAGATACTATAGTACATTTGATGATTGTTTATGTTACAGTATGAATTGCAGTATATATTACAGTTTAATATAAAAACAAAAACATACAGAAAAATTGTCTTGATGTCATCTTGTACAAAACATTCATCTCTACCCCACTCCAAAAGTTTCAAGAACACATTTCCATCCCATTTTGAGAAATTCTTATATTTGATTTTTTTTAAATATTGCCTACATTTCAAACAAAAAATGACCCCAAAAATGGCAAAAAAATACGCGAATTCAGCGAAAGAACTAATTATGAAAAAAAAAAATTCATTTGAAGAAAAACTAGCTTTCTCTTATAAAGTATTTGTCAAAAAATCAAGCGTTTGCAATTTCCAATTTTCCTGAGATAACAGGAGCTCGCTTCTTGAATATCAGAAACATTTTTGAGGAAATTTTCAAAAGTTCCAGGGCCCGCAAAATTTAAATAAATGTTTTCAAAAACCCCAAGGCTTCACGTCGAGCCATCTCGATCGGAGAATATTCATTTTGGACAATCCTACTAATAGTTTAGTCACTAGTGTTGTTTACTAGTTGAAAGACGGATGTTTTGCGGTAAACCAATTTTTCAGTATCAGGGGCTCGCAAACCATGGACTACGGTTGCATAATACATTAGAACAAGTAATTTAATACATATTGGAATAACATTGTTCATACAAGCTATGCTTTATTTTTAAGATAATAAGCACATTACGTATTGCATATCGAAACACATCCTATTTCATAATGCAAGGTGTGTACGCCCTTGCCATTATGTTTAAATGGAATGTGTGTATCTGGCGGAGGTGTTATAAGCAGCAGACTATGTTGAAAGGTGTTTAATTTAAATACATACCAATTCTCCGTCACACCTGCCATAAGCAGTTCGTCACTACATACCAATCCGTCATATCTCTAGAGGACCACTATGAATTAAATCGTTTATTTCGAAAACCCGTCAAACGCAAAAATCTGTAACACGTTTTAGCGACGGGTTACTGTTCCAGGAGAATAAACACATCGTTTAGTGCATGTTTATACGAAAACTATTTATTTATCAACTCCTTTAATAAAAAATTGAAATCTGAAAAATTGGGAGATTTATTCCCAATTTTCTCGAAATGAGGAATTTGGCGTTTGACGGGTTTCTGAAATAAACGATTCAATTAAGGCCCATGGAACCTTTTGTACACACGCACACGCACTCGCACACACACACACGCACACACACATCTATATCTATCTATCTATCTATCTACCTATCTATCTATCTATCTATCTATCTATCTATCTATCTATCTATCTATCTATCTATCTATCTAAGTAAAAGAGACCGCTCACTATTTAAATGTTTTAATTGGTGAAAGTTAATAGAAAGAATGCGTTTGTTATTCACCTCAGAAGAAAGAGATGGAAAAAGACATACTAGAGAGATTAAGGAATACCTTGACATGCAGAACATTAGTGACATATAAACCAATTATTAAGTCACATTTGAGTTACGAGATAATAGTACTTAGTTTTGATAGTCGGGGTGTAATAATTATAAATAAACCACCCAATTCACTACATATATACATGAGCCATTCACGGTGAAACGCCCAAAAAAGGTTTTTGAAAGTCCCCTGAAAAATCATTTTTCTTTCTATATACATTCATGGCGGTTTTCTTTTGCTGAATATGAGAGCATGTTAAGACATTTTTTCACATGCCTAATTAAATTTCAATATTTCCCGGACTCGCGTACGTGCTTATATCTCAGCAAAACTCTTAGACTTCTGAATAGTGATGTCTTCGCGGAAGCCGTAGCTGAACAGGTGCTGCCGGGGAGGGATACTTCCCTGAATAACATATGATGTTGCCTTTTTTAGCGAACTGTCACTTTGGTCCATTCTTATAAAAATCGCTCTATACAGTGCTTCTCCTTCATAGAGCTCACTTGATATGAACAATTTGCAGAGTGTAACAACTTTGTTTCAATGTGGTACCATTCAGGCGCAACCACGTGTTAATTCAGAGCAATTGTATGTATATTATTAACCGTGTTTTACAAAAAGTGTTTCATTTCAGACTGTGCATCATTATTATTTGAATGTTCCAATTGACTGCAACTGTGTTAACAGTTTATCCTGGCCTATGCAGACTTCTGATATGTGCATATCAGAAGCGATATGTGCGATAATGATTTATTTTTTGAAAAGGTAATCAATTTTTAAATATATTTCACGTCGATAGTATTTACACTACCAGCAATTGGAATACATTGTTGTATTTGTGAGTAAAATAACTTCAAATAATATCTAGAGACGTTTCTTGAAAACTAAAAAATGGTGAAAATGCGCTTCAAAAAACGTATTTTCAGAAATTCTGAAACAAAGTTTTCTCAAGGAAAGGTTACAAATAAGACTAGAAAATAAAACACTCCAATGGTATGATCACGTGCAACGTATGGGGACAGAAAGATGGCCTAGGAAACTCCTACACTGGACACCAGAACGAAGAAGGGTGAGGGGTAGACCCGTTTTGACATGGCAAGCCTATGTATGTGAAGCGATGGAAGATAGAATACTCCAAATCGAAGACTGGGAGAATAGAGATAGATGGAGATCCAGAACGGCAAACTCGTGAGGGTAACAGCCGAAGAAGAAGAAGAAGAAGAAGAAGAAGAAGAAGAAGAAGAAGAAGAAGAAGAAGAAGAAGAAGAAGAAGAAGAAGAAGAAGAAGAAGAAGAAGAAGGTTACAAATAATTCAAAGACATTCTAAATAGGATGAGGTTTTACTCTTGTACATTATTATTAAACTCAGGTTTCCATTTTTAAATTCTACTATTAAGGTGGCCGAAAAAACGAGAAATGCGAAAAAATAATGGTTTGGGTGGCAATAGATGGCAGCTGGGATGAGGATGGGGCAATACTGAATAGCTAGCCTGGACCAAAGAAATTAAGAAAAAATTATCACGAGATCAGTGACACTTTGTAGCACTTCTTGATACTTTCTCGTATACGTAGGTATATACGGAAAGCGATTTCAGGATTTCAACAGAAATACACGTCGTTTTTCCCGTCTGTCCTTTCGTCCGATTCCTCCCCCCGCACTGCTATTACCTTTATGCTAACGACGTGAGTAGCTCCGGAACCTAGGCAACCCGTGAAGGGAGTTTAGGGTCTCCGTGTGGACTTCTGTACGTGGGGCCCGAAGCGTTCCGAAAAACATCCTTCGCCCAACCTCGCCTATTGGTCGACGCGTCAGGGATCCTACAGGGGAGTTAACGGACGAACCCAGCGGATAGCATTTCCCAACTCACTGCTTCCACCTTGAAGCTAACGACGTGAGTAGCGCCGTGAAACTCAGGATAATATACGTAAATACCATAGTTTTCGCTGTCATGATTTCCCCGAGCGGGCCAATTTGGGAGGCAATCAACTAAATGTGGTTTAGGTGCTAGCATTGATGACTGACGGATTGACGGATTGACGGACGGACTGCCGGACGGACTGCCGGACGGATTGACGGACGGACTGCCGGACGGACTGCCGGACGGACTGCCGGACGGACTGCCGGACGGACTGCCGGACGGACTGCCGGACGGACTGCCGGACGGACTGCCGGACGGACTGCCGGACGGACTGCCGGACGGACTGCCGGACGGACTGCCGGACGGACTGCCGGACGGACTGCCGGACGGACTGCCGGACGGACTGCCGGACGGACTGCCGGACGGACTGCCGGACGGACTGCCGGACGGACTGCCGGACGGACTGCCGGACGGACTGCCGGACGGACTGCCGGACGGACTGCCGGACGGACTGCCGGACGGACTGCCGGACGGACTGCCGGACGGACTGCCGGACGGACTGCCGGACGGACTGCCGGACGGACTGCCGGACGGACTGCCGGACGGACTGCCGGACGGACTGCCGGACGGACTGCCGGACGGACTGCCGGACGGACTGCCGGACGGACTGCCGGACGGACTGCCGGACGGACTGCCGGACGGACTGCCGGACGGACTGCCGGACGGACTGCCGGACGGACTGCCGGACGGACTGCCGGACGGACTGCCGGACGGACTGCCGGACGGACTGCCGGACGGACTGCCGGACGGACTGCCGGACGGACTGCCGGACGAACTGCCGGACGAACTGCCGGACGGACTGCCGGACGGACTGCCGGACGGACTGCCGGACTGCCGGACTGCCGGACTGCCGGGCTGCCGGACTGCCGGACTGCCGGACTGCCGGACTGCCGGACTGCCGGACTGCCGGACTGACGGACTGCCGGACTGACGGACTGACGGACTGACGGACTGCCGGACTGACGGACTGCCGGACTGCCGGACTGCCGGACTGCCGGACTGACGGACTGCCGGACTGCCGGACTGCCGGACTGACGGACTGATGAACTGACGGACTGACGGACTGACGGACTGACGGACTGACGGACGGACGGACGGACGGACGAACGGACGGTCGAACGGACGGACGGACGGACTGTCGGACGGACGGACTGACGGACGGACTGACGGACGGACTGACGGACTGACTGACTGACGGACGGACTGACGGACGGACGGACTGACGGACTGACTGACTGACTGACTGACTGACTGACTGACTGACTGACTGACTGACTGACTGACTGACTGACGGACGGACTGACGGACGGACTGACGGACGGACGGACGGACGGACGGACGGACGGACGGACGGAAGGACAAGCAGTCGACTTGCCGTCAATAGATTTTTCTGTATAAGGGACGCGCAAAACCTGGATTCTGACTACACGTTTTGGGGACGCAATGAACTCTAAATAGAAGCAAGATTTACCTTCTGTTTCATTATCAGAATCTGGCAAAAAATCGCAGTTTTCCGGCGCACAATTACAATATTTTCTCTTCATAGGAAGTAAGGGCGAGAAAGTGAAAATGTGTTGTCGATATTGCAGGGCCCAATCACAAGAACTGTTTATCATATAAAAATTATACAAGGAAATTTAAATAAATCCATAAATTAAGTACAAAAACTGACTTTACAAATGACATTGGGTAGTATATTTACAGTACTACAGTTCTTTACGTACCAAGAATTTCTGAAGAGTATCTGATCCACAACAGAACACTTGAATATAAAATATTGAAGTACGGCGCCCTCTTTATTGAAACTCTGCTGTCGCATTACATCGGCTGCTTCGTAAGACACTGATTATAATTTAGTTGGTACGTGAAGTATGACAAGAGTAAGAATTATCCAATTTGATCATTGCATTTTTCAGGCAAAATCGAATCTATTTATTTGTTTTGGGATTTTTTCCGAGTTCCTAGTTATCTACCAAAATCACAGATGCCTCTCAAATGGCCGGGTGTCACAATTTCCATTCAGTTTTAATGTGCTTTGTAAATTAGTAATATAGACTCTTCCCGAAGTACTATACTGTGATTGGATACAAGTAGAAACTATTTTATTCGGGATTGTAATTATTGGTGATATTGTTCCTACGCGGTAGAGCGGCCATCTCTCTTGTCGCTGAGGTAACTGAGTATTAGACGTTACAAATCATTGCACACATGTTGAGCAGTTGAGTTTGGTCACGTTGCCATATTGATAGAGCAAAAATGATCGCGTCTGCCACATTTTAGTTCTACGTCATATACTAGACATTTGGGTAAAGCCGGAGTTGTAGCTCGAACGAAGAACATGAGATACCCCAATTGGCTGCACATTGCAACCCTTCATACATCTGCAACAAGGGAAGTCAGAAGTGTGTTTCCCTGGTCGCCAAGGAACATTCACTTACTACTACCGGTCGGCACCCTAACGAATATTGTGTGTATACAACCAAATGTAATTCGTTTGAACGCTGGTACGAAGACTTCACCTGCAATTCGCTCGCACAACCTCATATTTGTGCAGAACAATTTGAAAATCTATCTGAATGTGTTACGTTTTTGTTAATGAGGATGGTTAAAATGTCACATGCTATTTGTGTAGAATGTTCTTTCCACCCTGTTCGCGTAACAGCGGTATTCAGTAGCGTAACAAAATGAATGCGGGCCCGATCGAAAAACTTTTATCCGGGCCCTCTTTATAAGAATCCGCGTTAGAACCCTCTTTATAATAATCCTGGTCAATGACCCCCATCTCGATCAGGCTTTTGTCCTGTTTCCCTGATCCATTGAGCAAATGCTGAGATGGCTCCTTGTTTTGCTTCTGGACGTAAATGTAACTTCACTGTGCGCACGTTTTGTTGAACTCTCCTTTTGCTTGTAATGGTAAGAGTAGAGGTAAGGGTGAGTTGCTATTATGTTAGCAATACCGAAAAATCATACTTGCAATTAGTGTACCGATGCAAATAAGTTTTCTATAACTCTGAAACAAAAATGACTAGTTTTCAAATATTGCTAATCTTGCGTTTTTTTTTTATTTATTTATGTTAAACTTTTACCCATCTTTGAACTATTTATAGTTAAATGACGGGAAAGAATTCTGGAACTCAAGAAAACGTGCGCAGATAATCTTCTCCCCCCCACATCACACAGTTTTTACTGCTTTTTGACTAAATAAATCTAAGAATGTATAGCAAACACAAATAGTTTTATTACCCTTAATAATAATAAAAAAAGAATTTAACAAATTCGTATTCATCAATCTATAATTACCACAGATAATCTCAAAACCTTACTCTCTCAATTCTTACAATCGCAAAACCTTCGCCCAAACAACAGACCCTCTTTTACCCGGGCCCGCCCGCATTGCGAGTATGGAGGGTCCGAGCGTTACGCCACTGGCAGTATTCCATTCCGCAATCTGCCGATCCAGGGAATAACCTCGGCCAGACTTCGTTTTCACGGTCTAGTGCAAGGAGAAGCATTTCGCCACAGCGTCGACTGCCAGGGCCCGAGATCGATGGCACAGACCGCAACAAAAGAAACACGAACTTTTTTCCCCACTCGACCGCGACAAATATGCTTCTAATTTCCGATCGCTTTGAAGATTTCAAGAGCAGTAAAGAGCACTTGGAGACGAGTGCAAAATGTAAAAGTATGAATGAAAACCTTACAGAATTTGAGCAATTGTAAAAATTGTGTAACTCCTAATCTGACGAGTCAACTTTTAAAATATTTGACGTTGTTTGTGGCCATCACTACTAACAATATCATATATCAATCTATCTAAATCCATGTACACAAACCATCAGCCTCTCACAAGTGTACAATAAGTAAGTACTTAAAAAGCTAAACAAAAAATACTATGTAACTAATAATAAAATTGAAGAAGTAATATTTTACCGGATTGCTGCCTCTCCTAATAGTATGTATTGTCTATTGTACTTCTCGATAGTACAATTTACCAATAAGTATTTCCATGTAACTGTGTTTCTTCAAAGTAATATTTTTTTTCTTTTGCCTGATCCTTGTTTCTATGAAAAATGAAAACAGTAATTATTGGTTGAATTATTTATTAGTGTTCTCTTGGAATGAACCTCATCCGTCATTCGAACTTTTTTAATTTTTCTTAATACTTCGCACAGGTACGTACGACTGATTACAGGTTTAACATTCCGTGTCAAACCAATTCATTGCGGAATAGTTTTTTCTCGTGTTAAATGTCGACATTTTTAAGTCGTATCAAATTGAAGACAATATTTGGAGCTTATGATTAGTAATGTTACGACTGGCAGTTAATACTGCTTCCTAATTTTAGACATGTTTTGGATTAAATCACAATTTTACCTCAATAACTAAAAAAGTGTTTTTGGATACTGTAGGTCCCTCGTACTCTCCACCTTAATTTATGACAAACGCAATCTTTACATCAGCAATAAATTATAAGATAGGTTAATATGATTACAATAAGCTTAACGTAGCACGTGCGAAGATTAACTCTTAAATTAAAATTGTAAATATTTAGTTGCAAATCCTAGACACAACCGAAATGTGTCAAATCATTATTTAAATAAATATATTCTTCTTCTGCACTGCAAGTATCAGGCAGCTGTCTGTTCCGTCTTCGCACATCAAACCATCTTCTGCGTGATCCTCCCACCCTTCTTCCACTTGGGTTGTATTGTAGCATTGGTTTAGCTAGCCTTCCATTCTTTTAAATGATATTTTTTATAAATAAATGTGTCCATATGCAATGGAGAAACATGCTTAAATACGCTGTAATAAAAAATAGATATGAAATGCATTTAGATCCTCTTCGACTGCACGATCTCATCTAATGTGAATCAATTTGGATTCCATTTTTAAATAACTTGTATGAGATATCAATGCCGGGTTCCTATTTTGACTCCTCGTAGTATGTACTGTAGAATCTTCCCGTAATATCCCGTAATAACGAGCATTTTAGTGGAAAAATGTAGCTTTATTCAATTGAAATTTAAACGGGTCCTAAAAATGTGATCAGATTCTTGTTCTTTGGGTGATGTAATATGAATTTCACTCGACAACCTGAAAAGCAGGTTACCTAATTATTAAGACAACGAAAAATCTACAATTATAGCACAATACATTGCAAAGATTGTAAGATATTGGAACTATTGCAAGATATGTTTATGAAATATGAATTGATCACGGGTGTTGACCAAGAGGAATCTTGAATTTGAAGAATATGTCAGTTGTGTCTGGTAAGCAAAGCGCCTTTTGCACGTCTATCAAAGTATATCAAAGTATAATTATTAAGATATATTAAATACGTATACATGAGGATATATGAAGTAATGGCTGACCGTCTCCGTCTCTGTTGTTCGGAAGTGAATGCTGGAATCTGAGGGAGAAAGATAAACCGGCATTACAGTCTGCTGAAATGAAATTCTTGCGATCTGTAAAAAACTGTACTAGACTAGATAAACTCAAATGAGGAAATTCTAAAAGAATTAAATGTCGAAGCAACCAAGGTGCAATGTTACAGACGGGAATAGGTACAACATGTGGAAAGAATGGAAGAGACTCTCATTCCAAAGAAGGTGTTTAAGTATAGACCAAAAGGCAGAAGAGATCCAGATAGACTCCTAAAGAGATGGAATTCTTAGAAGTCGGAACAAGTCATTCACCTATCCTTGGAATGGAGAAGAAGAAGAAGAAGAAGAAGAAGAAGAAGAAGAAGAAGAAGAAAATACGTATACATTCAAACAATTTCAAAACGTCTAGAGAAAATAAATATTTTCCCCAATATTTCGTTTTCCCAAGTAAACGCATACACTCAAACAATAAAAGGACCATTAAAGCGATTTTCAAAATTGTGAAGTATCATAATATCTTTACAGTTTCCTATTTCATAAAACTCTAATAGAAGTTGCAATTCATTAACATATTAATTAAAATATTTTCTGGGGATATAGCCCGCCGATCATATGAGAGTACGTGTTTCTTTCAAAATTACTTCCCTGTTTACCCGTAATTAGGAGTGATTAAAAAACTCAAATTTCGTATCAAATTTATCGAACGTGAGAACGGTTTTTCACGTGTTACACGTTGATATTTGGGAGTTTTTGGTATTTTTTAACAATGGTTATAATATTGTTTTGAATTTGGAGAGCTAGTATGTCATTCCGAATACCAGCGAAACTCCAATGAAAAATTTGCCCAAATACTCGTATATAGCTAAAATTGAATATTACATGTGCCTTGAAGATTCCATCGCGTTTGACTTAAAAATCGCAGTTCGTATTCTTTCTGACGATTAATAAATAAGTAAAATATTATTCTGTAAAATAATTTATTTGACAAAAGTACTTGTTAGTAGCAAATAAAGTACCGACTACTGTATCTGGTAATACAATATTTCGTTTTATTTATCACTCACGAATGGTTGCACGCGGATTCCTTATAATTTTTTAAACATTTCAAACATTGATAATGTAACATTCAGTTTCCGCTTTCAGACCTGCATTCCACGTTATCTCCTTGAGCAGGCAATTGACTTTCTTTATTTCAGATTTATATATATCATATTTTATTCCCAGATGAATCGGACTCTCGTCGCAGACCGGCGAATTAAAATTGTTATTATTTAAATTTTGGGGGCTAGTCTTACAAAATCTTAAACCGTTTCAAATTTTCTAAAATTTCTTCCTTCTATACAGGAATGACGCTCACAAAGCTCCAAAGATGGGATAACCACTCTAATATTCTGAACGAGTCAACTGCTAAGTTCGTTAGTCTCTTAAATGTACAATCAGTGGATGATTATTATCACGGCAGGCGACTGTGATCTTTCCCCGCTGTATGGTGAGATGGTGGCACTGAACTCTACGCCGACTTGCGGGGTTTTACGCATCCAGGTACCTCCCAGCAACGCATCACAACCCGAGGTGGAGCAAGTTCTAAGCAACCCCACAATATGTGGCAGTGTAGCGCGTTTATGTGTAAGTAAGAGACGAGGATTCAAAAATCAAAGGAACAATTGCGAGAGGACCGTAGCCCATTTGAGGAACTGCTCCGGCATTCTCCTGGGGTTGAGCAAATTTATTGATTGATTAGCGTGGCAATCCTTCATCTGGACAAGCTCTGAGCTCCCGACGTTTGTGGTAGTGTAAGGAGCGTGTACGTGTCAAAGTAAGAGATGATACGACAAAAGGGTGCGTGGGGTCCGTGGACGTCTTGTTGGGGAACTGCTCCGGCATTCGCCTGGAATTGATTGCGGAATCGACAGAAAATTGCCGGTCAGAACAGCCTACCGCTATAATTCCCCCCCCCCGCACACACACGCACACACACACACACACACACACACACACAGCGGCTGACAAATTCGTTGCTTTACAGTATGTTGGTTATATTAGTAACTTCAAATCGGTCTCAAAAATTTGATTTAAGTAAAAGCTAAATAAAAGATATCTAAGACTCCCTACAGTTCATATTAAGAAAAAGTAAATAGAAAGCTTGGTCCAGTAGAAAGTATGAACTTCAATGAAAATCATCATAGTGTAGAAAATTACAAAGAATTATTTATGCACCAACTGTCGACAAAAAGCCCTCGGGCTAAAGGCCTTTGGGTATTGTCTTCGATCAATCATTATAATGATTGAGTGATAATTATCACTAACATCCGTGGTATATTCCATTTTTTACCAAATTTTATCGATTCCTATTTACTAATTAACTAGAAGTTAATAAGATTTTCTTTTCATATTTCCCTCCCAAAATTCTCTCCATAAAATCTGTATCATTATCATCATCACTTTCCATATGTCCCTCGTAACTTGGATCCTTTTGCTCCAGGAATGTTATGCAGTGTAAATCGAGCTGCATATCGAAGATAATGACAGGCTATAATGTATCAGTAAAAAATAAATAAATTTAACTGTGTTGCTATAAGTATTAAATCCCCTATTAACCGCCCCTGTACCTGTACATGGATTTTAGAGACATTTTATGAACGAATTTTTTGTAGATATCAGTATGCCATATAGTTAATTTTAAGAAGTAAAATATTTCAACCAGACTTCATTTTTCAGACACTCAAACAAAATCTCTGCTTGGTATCGTGTCATATGTTAGTTTCTTAAGCAGAACAATACTTGCATAAAATGTAATAGTTGTATGTCGAGTAGTTAGCATTCTTATTGCATAAAGTGTAGCATAGAACGAAGATCTCAGTGCTTTGCAAACTTGTAGCCAATTGTCGCAAACATAGCTAATTTGATTTTGCAAATTTTACAACAGGTCGTTTACTGTAGTTTATAAAATCTAAGTAATTATATATAATAGTGTGATCTGACAATGTGTTATGACTCGTTTTGTTCGCTTTATTTCATTGGTTTTCACGTTTTCAAAGTTTTCAACGCCTTAATGCAAGTTGTTTTGTTTCCATGCATCACTTCAGTTTAGCAATATGAATTTTTACAGGGTTTCTCAGGCGTCTTGGATTTTATATAAATTGTAAACGTTCTTGCTTTCTGCAGATCTTCTTGCAATTGTTACGTTATTTCTTTTGTAATTTACTTCCGAGGTGAAATTAATAGGACTAAAGTTTACCATGAAATGCCGTAGATTTGTTGTGATATTTTACTAACAAATCAAACTTTTTATAAAATGATTTATTGCAAAAAATATATACAATAAACTGTTTCACTAATTTCTAAAATTACGTAACGTTTCTACAATTAACATCAATTTTCGATTAGACAATCTACACAATTTATTTACTTCTATTTGCTTCAAACCAACGGATGTTCATCAAAAGGATTAATTGAGATCGATCACAAATTTCTAGGCTTTGTGAACATCTTTTCACTTGAAAGCTATCAAACGTTTTTTAAGTTGTCTTTCAAAATATGGTTATACCAACTGAGTATTAATATTTTCTAATTTTGAATATGTTCACATGCTTCAATATGGCTAAACAGTATTCACTTTTAACCAGTCAAACATCCGATCAGACTATGTGAGATCCTTCTGCACAATAAATCTTGTCCGTAGTTTAAGCGTTCGTTAAGTTGTCAAGTACATGATAACGAACTCCTACAAACAACTTACGATCTGCATATTTGATAAAAAAATCAAATTTTGTAGCTACAGTCAAAACGACTTGGAAACTTTTCTAACCAATATTTTCGTAATTGATTTAATGAAGTGTCATTTGGATCAGCACATGGTCTTTTTGATCGCACTATCTTTACCGTGACTGGTTTTCATTTTGGTCATATTTATTTTAACAAAGGGTATAACATAATATTTAACAAACTATTTCGTAATAAGAACAGACATTTTCACAACTTCCTCCCTTCACTCTTGTACACAATTCTGCTTCATTTTACAGTAGATGACAGACACAAGCTGCAGTGATCTCGCTTTCCTATTAGTCACCTTTGCTTGATTCACTATTACTACTAATTTATCAGAACATCACACATTATATATATATATATATATATATATATATATATATATATATATATATATATATATATATATTTGAACACTGATTCATTTTTAAACGTATCTTTACATAAGTTTGTGTTGTGTAACTAAGCTGTATCGGAAACATATTCAACCTTATACTCATGAGCTCAACAAAGCGTCTTTATCTTACATTGTTTACACAGATTGTTATAGTTTCACTTCTTGAAGTACTGTAACCTTTTCAACATATTGATCCATTTACAAATATAATAAATATAAAAATCCTTCATCTACATGACAGGTTTAGTGATCCGTCACAATATAAGATATCGGAACCATTCAGTACGGTGGGCGGTGGTGTTTCTGGCACACCGACGCCTCCTCAGAAAAAAAAGACAGTTAAAAGACAGATTGCCTTGCTTATAATATTAATGCTACATGTAATACATGTAATACTATTACTGCTGCATACCTATTTTCAACAATTGCAACAAAAACGAAAATAAGGTGAATCATGTCAGTTTCTGTTACTAATAGGTTGAAATTTGTCATATCTGACGTATTATTTTCCCAACATATTAAGTAAAAAATAATGATATTACAACAGTAATTTCCAAGTGTTTGTACACTTTGCTCTTGTTTGTACATTTAATAGCCGACAGGGTTCTCGTTGCCAAATCAGAAAAATGAAGAAACCAAAATATTTGTTGATTATGCAAACTTCTTTTCTTTACATTAGGCTTTTTGGAGAAGTTTCCATAATCAACCAGACTATTGTTAAAACATATCTAAATACTAATTTTCATATTGCAAGTTTAATCAAAGAAAAAAAATTGTCGAATAGTACAGGTAGCCACGGCGGGATAGAAATCACAGACTTTGTTCATCTCTTGAGAGGTATATTGAAATGGCACAACTATATAAACTCCCATCTTGATTGCAGGAGGGAAGATCAGGTGTAAAATTGAAGACGCGTGATTCTCTGTACAAATATGTTCGAATTTGTTAGAAAAACTTTATCAGTTTGGTTTTCAACAATTCATTTTGCTTCCGAATACTTGCATGCCGGATTTGAAACCACAGGCTTGGTGTAATGCGTACTTGGGATCAGATGTCCCAAGCCCCTGCACCACCAGACCGGCTTCAGGAAGCCAAAAAACATGTTTCAAAACAACAGCCTTGGTGTAACGAGTACTTGGGATCAGATGCCCCAAGACCCTGCACAATCAGACCGGTTTGAGAAAACAAAAATCCAGACTCATGATAAAAAAAACAGTCTGAATTACGAGTCAATTCTCCCGGTGTGTGTCAGGAAAGAGCACGTGTTGTACAGAGGAAGCAGACGTTTTTCTGGAGTGGGGGGGAGGCAGAAGTAGAAGTTTCTGATTTACAGGCTTGAAGACATTCAGGTCAGGCCGATTTTTCTGATTCAGAACTCTGATCTGGGATACATTACACGCTGCAAGTGGATTAAGCGGAGCCAAATTTGCAAAGTTCGTGTTACCAGGTAGCGCGAAAGCTGCGTGTCAGAAGTGCCCAGAGAAACACCCCTTCGGGTATAATCTCCGGAGACAAGTCCCCAGCATTCGCGGTTCTTGTTATTTATGTAGGAGGGGAGGAGAGTAAGGGGGAAAATCAAGATGCAATTTTTTTGATGGAATTCTAAATGAATGCAGTTGCTGATGCATTGCAATAGTAGAGGAATGTTTTAGCCTCAAGAGATCAACAAGTACGTGACATCGTGGTGGTGTTCAAGAGGAGGTGAGGAAGGGATCTCTTAAGCAAATGTATATCGGGTTTATAGCATTGCGTTTTGATAGCTTTTTTAAGGGTGTGAAATTCACTAATTTGGAAACGAACCTGTTCAAAGGCTAAAATTAGTTTTGTATAATGGAATAAAAATTAATTTTACTTGAGAAAAATAGAAGTCCAATTTAAACAAAAATACTCTTTTAACAAAAACAAGAACAATATGTACAGCAGTTCGTAGTACAAGAAAGATTCGGTAAGAATTTACTCAATGGAATCACATGCAGCGTTCGTTACGCTGGAATTCTGAGCGCATTTCTCACGTGTCTTTCAACTTCCATGTAAACCGTGTGAGGCAGTGGCGCGCTCTGTTCCTTCAACTATTTGTAGGAATTAATAGAAACAGATGTGAACAAATTTTTGAGACGATACATTGGCCAGGCACGCACAAGGCGCCATACATATTTTGTATAATAAATGTATACTTGGTAATAAAAAAAATTACCCATTTTGAAATTCTGGTATCTCTCATAAAGTGATGCAAGCTTTTAAACAATTTATATTCGTAAAACCTGTAATAAATGAACAGACATTTAGACAAATCAAGGCGCAACAGGGGTAAACATTCACGCCAATGTTTACGTTATATAAACACACTTGTTACTCATATTACCTTAAATACTTTGTTAAGGAGTATTTCGTATTTTTCACAAATTAATCAAATTTGTATTGGTGAAGTTTGTAAACGCTACGTAAACTCACACTGGAAGAGGCTTGAGTTCTGCAAATAGCTTCATTTATACTTTACATGGAGAGTTGTTAGGCCCTTTTCTAATGGTTAATTGATCTAGAAGGTATTCAACGCGCCGTGGTGTGTGTGTGCGGCAAACCTGCTTAAAGCACTGTTCAGGTCCTCTGTGACTAGATGCGAATGTTTTGCAATAATCAGTTTTTTTACATTAACTTCTTCTAGACTTGTTATTGATGTCCACTTTATACGTCTTAGTAAGCTTTTCTTTTTTTTAATTTTCTGGGTTGGATTTAATTTTATTTTTATGCATTTGGAGTCAGAAATGCTTCCAAATATCCCACGTTTGAAGACCATTCGTGAATTACAAGAAAAATTCTTAAAACTTGTCAATTTTACTTTTGTAGGTTGTGGTTTCTAAATGATAATCTGACGTATTTGGCAGTTACGAGTTCGTAAGCCTATTTCAAACTTTCTTATGCTGGTAAGACATTCTATGTATAGTTACGATAGATATGTTTACATGAACATATCCTTTGTTATTTTTTACGATATAGTAAATAAAGAAAATGGCATAATTTTCTCAATTAATGATTGCAAATAATATCCATGCATGAAATACTTGTAAACTAATGTGCAAAACTGTTGGAACCAGATCTGAACCCAAAGAGAATCCAAGTAACTAATGGACAAACAGAGTCCAAGTGTTAAACATCGGATTTGGAGACGTACCGAAGGGTTGTTGCGGCCACACTGGTTTTTCCTAGAGCAATGTACTATACTTCCGAGCTCCTTTCTCAGAAGACAAGGAACAGTTGAGTGTGCGGCAACCCAACCACGGAGGTTAAAGTATTGAAGTCATATCTCGGGAGGTGGCGGTGATCCGTCCGCTAGAAAGTGAGATCTCTAACCGACTTAGACGTTGACTTGCGAGGTATCCCCCTCCAGGTCTCTCCACCAGCGAGGCACCGTCCCCAGTCAGGCAGGCTAAACTTCCGATAGCCCAAATAGGGGAAGTGCATGATAAGCAAGAGAACTGGGCTCGTCGATTTCTCTAGCAAGTTCGGACAGCACTGCACTGAATTTCCAACTCGTTAGGTAGTTCCGCATTTCGGGAAGCGGGGAGGACGTTGTGAACACGGAAGAAGTGCTGCCGACATCCAGAATTAGGGAACGAGTAAAAAAAGAAGGAGAGGTGGACTTTGCGATCTCTAGAGCATTGTTCGAGACACGTTGCACTGAATCCAATTCGTTGGGCAGTCCTACTCTTTGCAGAGGCGGGCGACACGCGCCGTCTCGCCCCACGTTCATACGACGCAGGCTGCTAGCTGTTGGTCTTCCACTGCATGTGCACACGAGGCAGAAAGCAAATGCAAGGTCTGCAGATTTAGCGCTTCACGTGAGTTTCGTCTAGCAGCGTAGTCAGTGGGATGGAGCAGCAGTGACTCTTTATCATTGACCTCCTCCACCACGCAGGTCAGTTCTTTTCCGTTCTGAAACGTAAAATACAAATTAGTTTAGATGCTCTTGTGTTTTATTAAAATTTGCTTAACATTAGGCTGTTATGGCTCTCTAAAGTTCTAGTAAACATGGATTTTTGAAGTGACTCGCAAAGAAAATACTGGGCTTACCATAGGTAGGGTGCGTCCATTTGTCCTTCACAACCAGTTTACTGCTGTGTTACTCTGACGCCAGGCCTGTACTTTGCAAAAACATATCCCTTCTCATTCTGTAACAAAGTTTTAATTAGTTATCCGCGCAGAAATTATTTTGTCGCAAGGGAACTATTCTTGAAGGCTGTTACGGATTTCTGAGCCTAACGTTCGGTTAGGAATTCCGTGAGTCAGAGGGGGAACGTTGCCTAAAGAGATTTTTCACTGTTTCGGTTCGGAAAGCTGTGTGGGGGTAGCCGCTACTTTTAGAGTGAGCGACTGTTTCGAACTGAACTATTATCCTGCGAGTTACTTTACTGGCTTCTAGGGTCTGAGGACCCACCCATCGTTAAATCTTTTAGTTATGAGAAAAATCTTTTTCCTCGGATTTTCAGATCATCTGTTCAAATGGGATAATTGTACGACTTCCGTTGGCGTGTGACAGCTCTATCTGCCAAAAGGGAATAGAAGTAAATGCTTCAACTATAGGGGGTATTTGTCGGCTTCATTCATTTTACGAAGTATACGCAAAAATTATAAATAACAATAGCTCCAATTGCAGTCTGCTCTCTACCTCAGGAGTAACAGGGTTTAGTAAAATGTTTGAACAATAGATGACATTTACATTAAAACAAATAGTTGAGAAACGAATGGAGTTTAATACAGGAACATATCTAGTCTTCGTGGACATAGAGGAGGCTTTTATTAATGTCGACAGATGTAAATTTTGGAGCATTATGAATGAAGAGTACCAAGTAATCTACTTCAAGTGGTGAAAAGTATGTGTGATAATGCTAATATCGCAGTACGAAGCGGATTTGTTTCCGGGAAGACGGTTATAAATGAAGGAGTAAGACAGGGAGGCTATTTCGCACACACTAATTTTTATCTGAGATATAAATTTAAAAGTGGAAGAACGTGGGGCCCTCAGAAATTTACCTGGACAAAAGTATATTTCTAAATACTCTTTTATATGCCGACTACCAGGTGATTCGGTAGGAAAATGAAGATGATTTACAGAGATCTATTTACCATCAGGAGTAGATTTAGTGAAGTAAAATCTAATAGTATCTGTTAATAAAAGCAAAGTAATGGATTTTAAAGGAAAACTAATGAGTACAAAGATTGTCCTTCAAAATATGCGATACTAAGTATAACGTTTAAAAAGAAAGGACGAAACGAAACAGTTAAAATTTTATGACATTATGGCCCTCCCAGTTCTACTGTATGGATGTAAAAAATGTGTTCAAAAAGAAGATTTTAGGAGAATTGACTCAGCAGAAATGAGATTTTTGAAAATAGTGATGGGATATACATTAAGAAACCAAATTAAAAGTGAGAAAGTAAGAGGAAGTAGGGCGGAAAAAACCAGTACATGACAAAATTAAAAAGTACAGACAGCAATGGGTGACCCATATTGGAAATATGCTGCAAGATAATACCTCCAGTACCAGCCCTGAATTATAAGCTTGGAGAAAAAAGAAACATCCGAAGACCAAGAATAAGATTGAAAGAGGCTGGGACAGGCAATATGCCTTCTCCGTAGAAATGATTATGAATTTATGTTGCGTAATATGTTCATGCATTAAGATACAAAAGAGGTCTTCCACGAGTAGTGCCTTTTTTCCCGCCAGAGGTGACATCCGGCGCCGAACTCGGCAAGACAGAATTTCCTCAATCAGGATCTTCCAACAGCGGGGGCACTGCCTGAGCTGGGACAAGCTATAAACTCTTGACTGATCTCCCATGTGTGGCAGGGAAGTACATACAAGTATAATTATATGAAAGTAATAGCCTCGTGGGTAGTTTTCAATCAGCGTGCTCTCTTCCCACTACACGACTCCGGGTTTGATTCCCGGTCAGGCAAGATTATAATGTCCTAGTATATTTTGCTGTGTGACATGAGAAAATTCACTTCTAATGTTGAGAAGACCGGAATACGGAGTGGCGGTTCTACGTGCTAACGAGATGTACCTCCTTCCTATCCCAAAATTCATCTCCTCCTCACTCCTTCCTATCCCAAAATTCATCTCCTCCTCACTCCTTCCTATCCCAAAATTCATCTCCTCCTCACTCCTTCCTATCCCAAAATTCATCTCCTCCTCACTCCTTCCTATCCCAAAATTCATCTCCTCCTCACTCCTTCCTATCCCAAAATTCATCTCCTCCTCACTCCTTCCTATCCCAAAATTCATCTCCTCCTCACTCCTTCCTATCCCAAAATTCATCTCCTCCTCACTCCTTCCTATCCCAAAATTCATCTCCTCCTCACTCCTTCCTATCCCAAAATTCATCTCCTCCTCACTCCTTCCTATCCCAAAATTCATCTCCTCCTCACTCCTTCCTATCCCAAAATTCATCTCCTCCTCACTCCTTCCTATCCCAAAATTCATCTCCTCCTCACTCCTTCCTATCCCAAAATTCATCTCCTCCTCACTCCTTCCTATCCCAAAATTCATCTCCTCCTCACTCCTTCCTATCCCAAAATTCATCTCCTCCTCACTCCTTCCTATCCCAAAATTCATCTCCTCCTCACTCCTTCCTATCCCAAAATTCATCTCCTCCTCACTCCTTCCTATCCCAAAATTCATCTCCTCCTCACTCCTTCCTATCCCAAAATTCATCTCCTCCTCACTCCTTCCTATCCCAAAATTCATCTCCTCCTCACTCCTTCCTATCCCAAAATTCATCTCCTCCTCACTCCTTCCTATCCCAAAATTCATCTCCTCCTCACTCCTTCCTATCCCAAAATTCATCTCCTCCTCACTCCTTCCTATCCCAAAATTCATCTCCTCCTCACTCCTTCCTATCCCAAAATTCATCTCCTCCTCACTCCTTCCTATCCCAAAATTCATCTCCTCCTCACTCCTTCCTATCCCAAAATTCATCTCCTCCTCACTCCTTCCTATCCCAAAATTCATCTCCTCCTCACTCCTTCCTATCCCAAAATTCATCTCCTCCTCACTCCTTCCTATCCCAAAATTCATCTCCTCCTCACTCCTTCCTATCCCAAAATTCATCTCCTCCTCACTCCTTCCTATCCCAAAATTCATCTCCTCCTCACTCCTTCCTATCCCAAAATTCATCTCCTCCTCACTCCTTCCTATCCCAAAATTCATCTCCTCCTCACTCCTTCCTATCCCAAAATTCATCTCCTCCTCACTCCTTCCTATCCCAAAATTCATCTCCTCCTCACTCCTTCCTATCCCAAAATTCATCTCCTCCTCACTCCTTCCTATCCCAAAATTCATCTCCTCCTCACTCCTTCCTATCCCAAAATTCATCTCCTCCTCACTCCTTCCTATCCCAAAATTCATCTCCTCCTCACTCCTTCCTATCCCAAAATTCATCTCCTCCTCACTCCTTCCTATCCCAAAATTCATCTCCTCCTCACTCCTTCCTATCCCAAAATTCATCTCCTCCTCACTCCTTCCTATCCCAAAATTCATCTCCTCCTCACTCCTTCCTATCCCAAAATTCATCTCCTCCTCACTCCTTCCTATCCCAAAATTCATCTCCTCCTCACTCCTTCCTATCCCAAAATTCATCTCCTCCTCACTCCTTCCTATCCCAAAATTCATCTCCTCCTCACTCCTTCCTATCCCAAAATTCATCTCCTCCTCACTCCTTCCTATCCCAAAATTCATCTCCTCCTCACTCCTTCCTATCCCAAAATTCATCTCCTCCTCACTCCTTCCTATCCCAAAATTCATCTCCTCCTCACTCCTTCCTATCCCAAAATTCATCTCCTCCTCACTCCTTCCTATCCCAAAATTCATCTCCTCCTCACTCCTTCCTATCCCAAAATTCATCTCCTCCTCACTCCTTCCTATCCCAAAATTCATCTCCTCCTCACTCCTTCCTATCCCAAAATTCATCTCCTCCTCACTCCTTCCTATCCCAAAATTCATCTCCTCCTCACTCCTTCCTATCCCAAAATTCATCTCCTCCTCACTCCTTCCTATCCCAAAATTCATCTCCTCCTCACTCCTTCCTATCCCAAAATTCATCTCCTCCTCACTCCTTCCTATCCCAAAATTCATCTCCTCCTCACTCCTTCCTATCCCAAAATTCATCTCCTCCTCACTCCTTCCTATCCCAAAATTCATCTCCTCCTCACTCCTTCCTATCCCAAAATTCATCTCCTCCTCACTCCTTCCTATCCCAAAATTCATCTCCTCCTCACTCCTTCCTATCCCAAAATTCATCTCCTCCTCACTCCTTCCTATCCCAAAATTCATCTCCTCCTCACTCCTTCCTATCCCAAAATTCATCTCCTCCTCACTCCTTCCTATCCCAAAATTCATCTCCTCCTCACTCCTTCCTATCCCAAAATTCATCTCCTCCTCACTCCTTCCTATCCCAAAATTCATCTCCTCCTCACTCCTTCCTATCCCAAAATTCATCTCCTCCTCACTCCTTCCTATCCCAAAATTCATCTCCTCCTCACTCCTTCCTATCCCAAAATTCATCTCCTCCTCACTCCTTCCTATCCCAAAATTCATCTCCTCCTCACTCCTTCCTATCCCAAAATTCATCTCCTCCTCACTCCTTCCTATCCCAAAATTCATCTCCTCCTCACTCCTTCCTATCCCAAAATTCATCTCCTCCTCACTCCTTCCTATCCCAAAATTCATCTCCTCCTCACTCCTTCCTATCCCAAAATTCATCTCCTCCTCACTCCTTCCTATCCCAAAATTCATCTCCTCCTCACTCCTTCCTATCCCAAAATTCATCTCCTCCTCACTCCTTCCTATCCCAAAATTCATCTCCTCCTCACTCCTTCCTATCCCAAAATTCATCTCCTCCTCACTCCTTCCTATCCCAAAATTCATCTCCTCCTCACTCCTTCCTATCCCAAAATTCATCTCCTCCTCACTCCTTCCTATCCCAAAATTCATCTCCTCCTCACTCCTTCCTATCCCAAAATTCATCTCCTCCTCACTCCTTTCTATCGCTCCGTTGCCCACCGACACCTCCCCATTCCATCACCCGCCGGAACAGTCCCTCCCTCAACCTGTCCTTTACAGCCCCCAGTCCTACATCTCCAAGGCCCACGTCGTCCTCCGTCTCTTCCCATCCTGTCATGACCTCCTCTACTCCACCCCCAGCTCCAGCTCCTCCGGCCCGTCGCCCTGCCCCCCGTCGACACGCGTGTACGATGTGCCCCAAATCGTATGCGGAGAAGGCGCACCTGCAAGAGCACATGCTCAAGCACGAAGGGCGCAAGCCGCACGAGTGCGATTGGCCTAGGTGCCCGCGCTGCTTCGTGCGGAGGGATGAGCTGGTGCCTCACCGGCGAGTGCACACAGGGGGGCGGAGGCACAAGTGCGCCTTCTGAGGGTTCCGCACCCAGGAGTGACCACCTTCAGAAGCACATGCGCACAAAGCACACGGGAGCGTGAGTTTCTGCAAACCTCCTACAAGAGCATAGCGAGTTTCTTTGCAACAGCTAGAGTTCTTTGCGATTTCGAAAATTTATTTAAATATCAACTATGTCGCTAATTTTCATATTCTACCATTGAAATTGTGCGTATTGAGTCTGCTATTTTGTTTGTATATCTAGACTCCGCAGCAGCTGCTGCCGGAGGTAGCTTGGCGGCGGTCGATTGCGGAACAATACGTGGGCTATGTTAGACGAGTGGACGACGTGGGAGGAACCTCGTACCCCTTTCTCACTGTATCTCGTCCACTCTGCCCGTTATTCTTCGCCACCTCACTTCTTCCTCTCTCAAATTGCGTCCATCCAAAACCGGACCATCGCTCCATTGTCCGACCACAACTCCCTTTCCGTCAACCTCCAGCAAATTCTGCCCTTGACGTTTCCTGCACTGACCCAGCTCTATAGAATAATTTTTTAAGGAGGGGATGAGTTGACTGCTAGTGCTGGCAACACAACTGACGGTTCTGTAGTCGTTGTGTCCTTGAACTTAATAGACTCTCCTTCCTCCATTCGTTCGTTTGCAGATGGCTAACTTGTAAATACTTACGACGCTCCCTGCTGTGATATCCTCGTCATCCGAAAATATAGTGCGCCACGAGAAATAATTGAAATTTGGAAGTGCAGAGCTTTGTGCTCTAATGTATTTTTTTTTATAAAAATTATATTGATTTAGTTTTTATGTGATAAGTATTATGTTTGTTGTTAAATCGAGTCTTGAAAGTGAGATGCGTACTCGTGACGGTGTTTCCGGGATCTGTGCTGTCTGGCGACTGGCGACTTGTGTTTGGGAGCTTTTCGCGATATTTCGTGCTTTTTTGTACAATTTTAACACAATTGTAAACAATGAGAAGACATAGTGGGCGGCAAGTGCATCATCCTTGTTCACGTCAGCGAGAAGAAGACATTATATCCGCTGCGAGGAAAATAGAAGAAATGAAACAAGGAAGAGTGGAAGCAGAATATGTTCTTATGCTCAGAGCAGAACAGCTGAATCTGAGCAAAAATACAGTTTTAAAGTAAGCTTTTATAATTTTATAATTACACTTCAATGCATTATTGTGCAATTGATGAAAATGATATTTATATTTGTACATTTTTTTTGTTAGGTTATGCTACCAAGACTTGCCATGACTCAAGTATTTTCAGCTGAGTGATAAAGAATCTGAATGAAGGACAACGTTATATAGTTTTACATGCAGGGGGTAAGAAGGGATTTGTGGATGATGCAGAACTAGTGTTTCCATCGCAAAATAGTAGTGAAAAGTACCATGGAACAATGCATGGGGAGATGTTTGTGGAATTGATGGAGAATATTCTACTTCCAAAAGTTGATGAACCGTCTTATTTTGCTAGATAATGCTTATTACAGTGCACATATGAGTAACAGTTGAATATCAATTGCGCTGTACTCTGTAAAAAACAATATAATAGCAATATTCTCATTTCTGTAAATAGAAAATGCAAAACAAAGATGATATGACTTATTTTCCAAAAAGAAAATTGAGGAAATAATTTTGTAGTATCTATGCTTATAGTTGGAGAAATTACCTACAAGAAAGTGGACCGCAATTTGATTGCGGTCCGATTGCGAAAGTTTCCGCAATTTGAGTCTCAATATAATTAAGTCGCAGAAGAAGTAAGAGAAATTAGTTAAATCGTAAGAATGAATTATTTCGATAGAAATAAATTTAAAAAAATATTTCTTTCATGAGAATCAAGTTGGTCTTTATTTGGCGCTTAAGTGCCAGGTGCTGACACTAGGAGCGTTAATGAGCAATTGTTTCCATCGGTTGCGAGAAAGTACGGGAAAGTGTTCTGTATTGTCTCTATAGTATTTGTATACTATTACTTGACATTCTATTTTGGCATAGCATTCATGGCCTAAATATTTTTTTAAATAATATATATTTTTTATTTTGTGAAAAATAATTTATTTCCTAATTTAGCCCTTTTATTAGGACATGTTCATTGAGTTAGCCGTTTTGTGTCTTTTCAGACTCCGGTGCGGCTGCTGGCGGAGGTGGCGTGACGGTGGTCGATGGCCGAGGAGTTTGAAGCGTATGTCAGGCGAGTGGTGGGTGCGTGGGAGGAAACCCGTCCTCCTTTCCTCCCCTCACTCCCCATCTCGCACATACATCTCACTATGCTTGTCCTCCTCACTCCTTCCTATTCCAAAATTCATCCCCACCAAACCACCGCATCGCCCTGTTGCCCACCGACATCTCCCCATTCCATCACCCGCCAGCACAGTCCCCCCTCAACCTGTCCTTTAGAGCCCCCAGTCCTACACCTGCTACGCCCTCCTCATCCTCCGCCTCTTCCCATCCTGCCCCGACCTCCCAACTCCAGCTCCTCCAGCACGTCGCCCTGCCCCGTCGACACGCGTGTACGATGTGCCCCAAATCGTACACGAAGAAGGCGCACCTGGAAGAGCACCTGCTCGAGCAAGAGGGGCTGAAGCCGCACGCGTGCCATTGGCCTAGGTGCTCTCGTCGCTTCGTACAGAAGGATGAGCTGGTGCGCCACCGGCGTGTGCACACCGGGGAGCGGAGACAAGTGCGTACTCTGCGGGTTTCGCTTCCAGAGGAACGACCACCTACAGAAGCTCGAGCGCACCAAGAACACGGGGGCGTTGGTTTCTGTAAAAGTTGCACAAGAGCACAGCGAGTTCCTTTGAAACAGCTAGAGATCTCTGCGATTTCAAAGATTTATTAAAATTTTAACCACGACACTAAATTTCATATTCAACCATACAAGTTGTGCGTATTGAGTCTGCTATTATGTTTATATTTCTAGACTGCTAGTAGCTGCTGGCAAAGGCAGAGTGGCGGTGGTCAATGGCCGAGCAATATGAGCTGTTTGATAGGCGAGTGGTAGGGGCGCTGGAGGAAGCTCGTCGTCCCTTCCTCCCGTCACCCCCCTCTCGCTCATTCCTCCCAATATAGTTATCCTCCTCTCCTTCCTATTCAAAAATTCATCTCCGCCGAACAACCCTATCGCTCCGTTGCTCAACGACACCTCCCCATTCCATCGCCAGAACAGACCGCCCTCAACCTGTCATTTACAGCCCCCAGTCCTACATCTCCAACGCACTCGTCGTCCGCCTCTTCCCATCCTGCCCTGACCTCCCAACTCCAGCTCCTCCGGCACGTCGCCCCGTCGACACGCGTGTACGATGTGCCCCAAATCGTACACGAAGAAGGCGCACCTGCAAGAGCACCAGCTCAAGCGCGAGGGACGGAAGCCGCGAGAGGCCTGGGTGCTCTCGTCGCTTCGTGCGGAGGGATGAGCTGGTGCGCTACCGGCGGGTGCACACTGGGAAGCGGAGAGACATGTGCTCCCTCTGAGGGTTCCGGTTCCAACGGAACGACCACCTGCAGAAGCACATGCGAACAAAGCATAGGGGCCGTAATGAGTTCCTGTGAAAGCACAGTTGAAGCACTTTTTTTCACGATTTAGCTTTAGTTAATTTATATAGGTCATTACGTCTGTTTCCAATCAGTTAAATGGACGAAGTGTGTTGAGCGATTAACTATGCGCGTTTTGTTGCCAGGAGCTGCTGGCGGAGCTGGCGTTGGTCAGTCAATGGTCGAACAGTGCGGGGCCCATGTTATGCGAGTGGTGGCGGAGTTGGAGGTATCCCGTACACCTTTCCTCCCCTATCTTCCCTCGCTCTTCCTCTAGTCCCTTCCACCCGCTATTCTTCGCCCCATCACACTCTCCAATTACGTCCACCCAAAACCGGCCCATCGCTCCATTGCTCTTTCACCTCCCCACGTCGTGAAACTGGTTCAAATTCTACCTTCGAACTATTCTGCATTGCCCTCAGCCCTACCAATCATACACATTCCTAGTCCTCCATCTCCTCACAGCCTGCCACGACCTCCCCGAGTCTTGACTTAGCTCTAGCTTCCCTGGCACGTCGCCCAGCCCCCGGGCGAGACACGTGCACGTTGTGCCCCAAATCGTACACGAAGAAGGTGCACCTGCAAGAGCACCTGCTCAAGCACGAGGGGCGCAAGCCGCACGCGTGCGAGTGGCCTAGGTGCTCACGTCGCTTCGTGAGGAGAGACTACCATGTGCGGCGTCGGTGGGTGGGAACCGGGGAGCGAAGGCACAAGTGCGCTGTCTGCGGATTCCGGTTCAAGGAAGCGACCACCTGCAGAAGCACTTGCGCACAAAGCACACGGGAGCGTGAGTTTCTGCAACCGTTCTACAAGAGCATAGTGAGTTCCTTTGAAACAGTTCTTTGCGATTTAAACGATTTATTTAAATATCAACTATGTCGCTAATTTTCATATTCTAAAACACAAATTGTGCGTATAGAGTCTGCTATTTTGTTTGTATTTCTAGACTCCGCAGCAGCTGCTGGCGGAGGTAGCTTGGCGGCGATCGATTGCGGAACAATACGAGGGCTATGTTAGGCGAGTGGACGACGTGGGAGGAACCCCGTACCCTTTTCTCACTATCTCTTGTCCACTGTGCCCGCTATTCTTCGCCATCTCACTCCTTCCTCTCTGAAATTGCGTCCATCCAAAACCGGACCATGTCTTCATTGTCCGGCCACAACACCCTCTCCGTCAACCTCCAGCAAATTCTGCCCTTGACCTTTCCTGCACTGACCCAGCTCTATAGAAGAATTTTTTAAGGATGGGATGACTTGACAGCTAGTGCTGGCAACAACTGACGATTCTGTAGTCGTTGTGTCCTTGAACTTAATAAACTCTCCTTCCTCCATTCGTTCGTTTGCAGATGGCTTACTTGTAAATACTTACGACGCTCCCTGCTGTGATATGCTCGTCCGCCGAAAATATAGTGCGCCACGAGAAATAATTGAAATTTGGAAGTGCAGATCTTTGTGCTCTAATGTAAATTTTTTTATAAAAATTATATAGAATTTAGTTTTTATGTGATAAGTATTATGTTTGTTGTAAAATCGAGTCTTGAATGTAAGATGCGTACTCGTGACGGTGCACGTGTTTCCGGCTTCTGTGCTGTGTGGCGACTGTGTTTGGGACTTGTGTTTGGGAGCTTTTCGTGATATTTCGTGCTTTTTTGTACAATTGTACACGATTGTAAACTATGAGAAGCCAGAGTGGGCGCAAAGTGCATTCTTCTTGTTTACGCCAGCGAGAAGAAGACATTATATCCGCTGGAAGGAAAATAGAATGCAACAAGGAAGACAAAGCAGGATCTGTTCTTATGCTCACAGCAGAACTGCTGAATCTGAGCTAAAATACAGTCTTAAAGTATGCTTTTATAATTTTATAATTACACTTTAATGACTTATTGTGCAATTGATAAAATTGATATTTATATTTGTACAACTTTTTTTGTTAGGTTAAGCTTCCAAGACTTGGCAAGACTCAAGTATTTTCCGCTGAGTGAGAAAGAATCTGAGTGAAGGACAACGTTATATAGTTTTACATGCAGGAGGTAAGAAGGGATTTGTGGATGATACAGAACTAGTGTTTCCATCGCAAAATAGTAGTGAAGAGTATCATGGAACAATGCATGAGGAGATGTTTGAGGAATGGATGGAGAATACTCTACTTCCAAAACTTGATGAACCGTCTGTTATTGTGCTAGATAATGCTTATCACAGTGCTCATGTAAGTAACAGTTGAATATCAATTGCGCTGTACTCTTGTAAGAAACAAGATAATAGCAATATTCTCACTCTCATTCTGTAAATACAAAATGCAAAACAACAAAGATGATGTGACTTATTTTCCAGAAAGGAAATTAAGGAAATAATTTTGTAATATCTATGCGTAGTTTGAGAGATTACCTTCAAGAAAGTGGACAAAACTGCAACTGAAAAACTTCCTGGGAAACCACAATATTTCATTTAGGGCTGATGCACTTCACCTGGAACTGTTTGCTTTAGCTTCATCAAACACGCCAGAGAAACGGTATGTATTTTCTCTTAATGCTTTGCCCACTTATAATAAATAATCTATAACCTAAGATACTGGTAAGTCAATTAAATTATAAATATGTTACTGAGTTTTCAAATTTGTATTTATGAATGTTCTACAATGATACAAACATTTCCTAACACATTTCATATTGAGTTAAAAGCCTTCTAATAAGAAGGAGCACGACACCGTTGAGATTATTCAGAACGGTTTTTGTGAAGTAGAATATTTTCATGCCAGTAAAATATTTGTAGGTACCGTGTGGACAATAATATTACTGCTGCACATACAGTGTTGCGACTACAGTGCTGCGACTACATTGTATCACTGTCACTACAATGCAATAGAAATGGTGTGGAATGATTGCAAGAGGTATTACAAAACTGATGTTGGAAGTCAATTTGATCGTGCTCATGTAAACAAGTTTGGCACGATACCCTTCATGTTACAGCTGAGAAATAAGTGAATGATAATCGTATTATATTTTACAGTTAATCACTATTTCTTAGATAATCATTGAAATGTATATTGTGTTAAATGAGAACATTATTACCCGATTCAGATGGTAAAACTATGTGAAACATACAGAGAAAATTGTTGAAGAAGCCTGGAAACTAGAAGTGAAATGAAACAGCATGAATGTGGAACCCATTATCAATTTAGGAGAAGACAATACAAGTGATGAAGAGAATGAAGATAATGAAGATGACAGTGAACCTCTTGCTATCCCATTACCAAGACCATCAGGAGAGGGGTGTTAATTATGAATAACTAAGTATAGTTGAAATTATCTTAAAGTTTGTATAGTAATTAACTTATTGTCTTACCATATACCCATGCATTTCTTTGTACTTTAGAGGAGAAATATCTGCATTGTATTTATGGGTAAATTAACAAAGAAAATCCTATTGTTTAATATTTTAATTATAGCTTAATTAATGAAATTGTAAATTTCGTTTTATTACTTTTCTCTTTATCTTCAATAGATCCACATTTGGTTGCCTGAGGATGAAGCAGTTGGGTCGGACCATCTTTCAGACTGTACCTTCGAGACTAGATAAAATATTGCTGATTTTCTAGAGAAGTATATTTTTGAACCCCAATAATGACAAGCCCTGATGCATGAAGAGAAAATATTCAATTTAAAATTGAATACAAATTAGAACCTAACTAAACTGAACACTAATGAAATTTTCTCTTTTTGTTCCAGGAAACTTTTACTGACACAAGCAATCAAAATTTGATATATTTACCACAATTAAAACAAATATTTCCTATCCTTGTTAATTTCTTTTTTTTAATTTGTATATTTTTTTAATGTATGTGGTATTGAATTTTTTGTATTGCATTATGAATTTTGTGTATTGTTTTATAATTGCAGGTTTGTGTATTGTATATTGCATTATATATTCTTTAAATTTGGATATTGTTTTTGATAATTTCCTTTTATTTGTATTAACTTATGTAATTCTTTTAAGCATGATAGGATTCTGTTTTGTAATACTGTTTATAAATTGTTGCTGTTCTACCATATCTCAGATTTCGTTTTCATTACAAGCTTGTTTGAACTGCATCAAAGCGTAGTAATCTCTCATTAAGGTGCATCTGCCGAATTCGTTAACTTATGTGCAAAATGAATAATATATTATTACTATTATTGTTATTATTAAGTTGTGTCCCAATATAGTGGAATTAACAATTCCATTTCTTTGATCAAAGTGCTCCATAAATCTCGTGCTACATAAATCTCTCTTCAGTCGTTTTGTGGCTTCCATTCAGCAGACAACTGATGATGATGGCTAAGCCATCGAAAGCTGCTTTTATATTAAATACTAATGTTGGCAATGACAACGTTTATAAATATTTCATAAATCTCGTGAATTTACATGTATTTATGTGCCTTTACAGGACATTTTTAATACCCATCCCATTTATTCTTTTAACATCTCTATAAGGTTCTATCGAGATTTAGTATTTAAAATATTTATTTAAAAAATGAATGCTTGTAAAGGAATCAAATCTCAAGAAAATTTAGTAAAGTTATTAGTTATAATAATTATAAGGAATGCATTGAAAAGCATAACATTAGTAAAATATAAAAAAATCATTAACACACATTTGAGTTATGAGAGCATTGTACCAAGTTTTGATAGTCGGGGTGTTATAATTATAAATAAACCACCCCCTTCTTCACAAAAGTGGATGAGGCATTTGCTATGAAACGTCCGGAAAAGGTATTTGAACGTCTCCTGAAAAATCAATTTTCTTTCTATTTACATTCGTGGCAGTTCTCTTTTATTGAATGTGATATTACGTTAAGGCACTTTGCCACTTATGTAAATTAATTTCTATATTACCCGGACTGGCGTGCGTGCATATAACTAAGCGAAACTCAGACATCTCTTTCGTGATGTCTCGCGTTAACCGTAAACAAACACTACGAAAGGGCGAAACTAAAGAGCTGACGCGGCGGAGGGATACTTCTGACGTACACGTGATGTTCACTTGTTTCGCGAACTGTCATTTTATTCCATCCTTAAGAAAATTCTTCTATACCCCGTATACCCTCTCCTCGACCTCCCTCCTCTCCGACACTAGTTCCTCCGGCACGAAGGCCCTACCCCAGTTACAGGCGTCTCGCTTGTGCCTCAAATCGTTCGCCACCTGGTGTTAACTACAATCACTGCAAACATTAGCCGTGTCGTGCTGGTGACTTTAGATGGCGTAACTATGAAAGAACGTGAAAAGGATAGACTCGGCCTAGGTGACATTACTTCCTCCTTGTGCTTGTCCCTCTTCCCTACCGCTCTCGATCATTGCCGCCTCAACCTACCCTGTGGCCACAGCAGACTCATCCCTCCGCGTCCTCTGATGCCACACACAGCCACGACTTCCTTTGTATCTTCCCCTCCGTGCCATTTACGCAATCTGTGGGAGCACATCACAATGAGCACACTCTTAAGCACGTCGGGGTATTGCCGTACGAGTGCGATTGACCTGAGTGCACGCGCTGTTTCGGTGGAGAGATTAGATGGGCACCGGTCGATGGACGAGCAGTATGAGGCGTATGTGAGACGAGTGGTGGGGGCGTGAAAAGAAAATCCTTCGTTTCCCCTCTTCCCTCACTCACACTCTCGCCCGGTATTCTTCATTCCCTCACTTCTTCCTATCGCAATCTTCATCCCTCCAAAACCGTTCCATCCATTACAGACAGGTCACAATTTCTTTTCGATTCTTCGAGGTATGCCATTCCGAAGGTTGAGCTATTAAATATAATTAGTCACAGACAAAGTAGGTAAAAATGAGTTACTCCGTAAGGTTCATTCCTTAAAAATGTATTTCTTCCGTAAGAATGAAGTTGAGGTCTTTATTTGGCGCTGAAGTACCAAGTTCTGACACTAGGAGCGCTTCTGGAAAATTGTTCCCATCTGTTGCGTGGAAGTACGGGGAAGTGTCCTGTATTGTCTCTATAGTGTTTCCATACTATTATTTAACCTGCGATTTTAGCATAGCATTCACGGCCTGAATTTTTTCTCTAGTGTAAATTTTTATTTTGGGAAGAAAAATTTATTATCTTCTTCAATCGTTTTATTAGGACGTGTGCATTCAGACGTCCATTACGTGTATATTTTCAGACCCCGCTGCAGCTCCTGGCGGAGGTGGCGTGGCATCGGTCGATGGCTGAGGAGTTTGAGGCGTATGTCAGGCGAGCGGTGGAGGTCTGGGAGGAAACTCGTCCTCCTTTCCTCCCCTCACTCCCCCTCTCGCCCATTCCTCCCAATTCACTTCTTCTCCTCCCTCCTACCTACCTAAAAATTCATCCCTCACAAACCACCCCATCGCCTCGTTGCCCACCAAAACCTCCCAATTCCATCACCCGCCGGAACAATCCGCCTTCAATCTGTCCTTCACAGCTCACAGTCCTACACCTCCAACGCACTCTTCCTCCGCCTCTTCCCATCCTTCCACGACCTCCCAACTTCAGCTCCACCGGCACGTCGCCCTTCCCCGTCGACACGCGTGTACGATGTGCCCCAAATCGTACACGAAGAAGGCGCACCTCCAAGAGCACCTGCTCAAAAACGAGGGGCTGATGCCGCACGCGTTCGGGTGGCCTGGGTGCTCTCGTCGCTTCGTGCGGAGAGACGAGCTGGTGCGCCACCGGCGGGTGCACACAGGGAGCGGTGGCACAAGTCCACCCTCTGGGGGTTCCGCATCCGAGAGTGACCACCTGTAGAAGCGCATGCACACAAAGCATAAGGAAGCGCGAGTTTCTGCTAACGTTCTAGAAGATCACAGTGAGATCCTTTGAAAAAGCTAGAGTGCGGTTCTGACACTAGGAGGGCTAGTGAGAAATTGTTTCCATCGGTTGCGTGGAAGTACGGGGAATAATCCTGTATTGTTTCTATAGAATTTTCAAACTATTACTGAACTTTCAATTTAGCATAGCATTCATAGCCTGAAATATTTTTAAATAGTAGATTTTTTTTATTTCGGGAAGAAATTATTCCCTACTTCAGCCGTTTAATTAGGATATGTGCGTTGCGTCGGCCATTTTGTATCTATTTTCAGACTCCGCTGCAGCTGCTGGCGGATGTAGCGTGGCGTTGGTCCATGACCGAACAGTTTGAGGCGTATGTCAGGCGAGTGGTGGAGGCGTGGGAGGAAACCCGGCCTCCTATTTTCCTTCCTTCCCTCTCTCGCGCATTCCTCCCGATATACTTCTCCTCCTCCACACTCCATCTCTCGCACATTCCTCCCGATATACTTCTCCTCCTCCACACTCCCTCTCTCGCGCATTCCTCCCGATATACTTCTCCTCCTCCACACTCCCTCTCTCGCGCATTCCTCCCGATATACTTCTCCTCCTCCACACTCCCTCTCTCGCGCATTCCTCCCGATATACTTCTCCTCCTCCACACTCCCTCTCTCGCGCATTCCTCCCAAAATACTTCTCCTCCTCCTCAATCCCTCTCTCGCGCATTCCTCCCGATATAATTCTCCTCCTCCTCAATCCCTCTCTCGCGCATTCCTCCCGATATAATTCTCCTCCTCCTCAATCCCTCTCTAGCGCATTCCTCCCGATATAATTCTCCTCCTCCTCAATCCCTCTCTCGCGCATTCCTCCCGATATAATTCTCCTCCTCCTCCTCCTCCTCAATCCCTCTTTCGCGCATTCCTCCCAATATACTTCTCCTCCTCACTCCGTCTCTCGCGCATTCCTTCCGATATACTTATCCCTCTGTCCTATTCCAAACTTCATTCTCGCTGAACAACCCCATCGCCTAGTTGCCCTCCTCACCACCTCATTCCATTACCCGGCAGCAAAGTCCACCCTCAACCTGTCTAGTACAGCATCCAGTCCTAAACCCCCAACGCACTCTTCCTCCGTTTCTTCCCATCCTGCCCCGACCTCTCCAAATACACTCCTCCGGCACGTAGCCCTGCCCCCCGTCGACTCGCGTTTACGATGAGCCCCAAATCTCACACGAAGAAGGCACATCTGCAAAAGCACCTGCTCAACCACGAGGGGCGCAAGCCGAACGGGTGCGAGTGGCGTGGGTGCTCTCGTCGCTTCGTGAGGAGAGACTTACTAGTACGGTGTCAGTGGGTGGACACCGGGGAGCGGAGGCACAAGTGCGCTCTCTGCGGATTCCGGTTCAAGGGAGCGACCACCTGCAGAGCACGTGCGCTCCAAGCACACGGGGGCGTAAGTTTCCGCAAAAGTTCCACAAGAGCACTGCCAGGTTCCTTTGAAACGGCTAGAGATCTCTGCGATTTCAAAGACTAAATAAAATTTATCTCTTACTAAATTTCATATTCAACCATTCAAATTGTGCCGATTGAGTCTGCTATTGTGTTTGTATTTATAGTCTCCGCTGCAGCTCCTGGCGGAAGTGTCGCAGCGGCGGTCGGTGGCCGAGGAGTTTGAGGCGTCTGTCAGGCGAGCGGTGAAGGCCTGGGAGGAAACCCGTCCTTTCCTCCCTTCCCTCACTCCCTCCCCCCTCTCGCACATTCCACCCAGTATACTACTTCTCACTGCTTCTTATTACAACCTACATCCCCCAAACCATTCCATCGCTTCGTTGTCCACCGACACCTTTCCATTCCATCACCCGCCAGCACAGTCCGACTTCAACCTGTCGTTTTCATCCCCTAGTCCTACACTTCCTACGCCCACTTCATTCTCCGCCTCTCCCCATCCTGCCCCGACCTCTACTCCTCCTACTCCGTCGCATCGCACGTCGCCCTGCCACCAGGCGACACGCGTGTACGATGTGCCCCAAATCGTACACGAAGCCGGCGCACCTGCTAGAGCACGAGGGGCTGAAGCCGCACACGTGCGATTGGCCAGGGTGCTCTCGTCGCCTCCTGCGGAGAGGTGCGCCACCGGCGAGTGCACACAGGGCACGCAAGCACAAGTGCGCGCCCTGCGGGTTCCACTTCCAGAGTAGTGACCACCTGTAGAAGCACATGCGCACAAACCATATGGGAGCGTAAATTTCTGCAAACGTTCTGCAAGAGCATAGTGAGTTCGATTGAAACTGATAGAGTTCTTTGCGATTTCAAAGATTTATTAAAATTTTAACTATGCCACTTATTTTCATGTTCTACCACACAAATTGTGCGTATAGAGTCGTCCATTTTGTGTACATTTTCTGACTCCGCTGCAGCTGCTGGTGGAGGTGTCGTGGCGGCGGTCGATGGCCGAGGAGTTTGAGGCGTATGCAAGGCGAGCTGTGGACGCGTGGGAGAAAACCCGTCCTCGTTCTTTCCTCCCTCCCTACCTCCCCCTCTCGCACATTTCTCTAGATATACCTCTCCTCCTCACTCCTTCCTAACTGAAAATGTATCCCCCAAACCACCCCATCGCTTTCTCGTCCAGCGACACCACATTCCATTACCAGCCCTTGCAGTCCCCCCTCAACCTGTCCTTTGCAGCCCCCAGCCCTACCCTTCCTTCGCCCTCCTCGTCCTCCGCCTCTTCCCAACCTGCCACGACCTCCTCAACGCCACCTCCACCTCCTCCGGCACGTCGCCCTGCCCCCCGTCGACACGCGTGTACGATGTGCCCCAAATCGTACACGAAGAAGGCGCACCTCTAAGAGCACCTGCTCAAGCACGAGGAGCGCAAGCCGCACGCGTGCGAGTGGCCTAGGTGCTCTCGTCGCTTCGTGCGGAGAGACAAACTGGTGCGCCACCGACGAGTGCACACCGGGGAGCGGAGACAAATGCGCCCTCTGCGAGTTCCTGTTCCAGAGGAGCGACCACCTCCGGAAGCACTTGCGCACAAAGTACTGGGAACGCTCTGAGCACCTGCGAAAGCACTATTGACTCGCTTTGTGATATCAGATATTTTGTATCATCGCTCCACTGTATTTCGGCACACTCGCATTCCATTACCCGTCAGCACATTCCGCTTTCGACCTATCCTACACTGCAAAAATATTGTACCAGTTAATTCGGAAAGATGATTTAATTTCCATTTTCAATCTTATTAAGCCATAGTGCGTGTTCAGTCATCCATTTTGTGATTAATTTCAGACGCTGCAACTTTATGGCCGAAGAATACGTACGTTAACCCAATTCTGACGGCGATGGGAGGAATCGCGTACTTCTCGTTTCCCTTCCCCCACTCCACCATTCGCCAATTTCTCTCATTATTTGCCCCCACCCTTAGATGCCAATCCTAGTCACCCCTAAACCGCAACAGTGCTTCCTTGCCGTCCTGCACTTCATCCACATTACGCCCTGGACTTAACTTCTGACAAGCCCCTCGACCCCCTATCCCCCCACCAAATAAAAATAAACGCGAAGAAGATCTCTCACAAGAATATTGCACGCAGCCCCTTATTTTGCAATAAAACAAACCCTGCGATGATTGCAGCCAAGACATCAAGTAACCACCGAGGATCTCTCCTTGCAGGAGAGGTTGCAGGAAACTGCGAATATTGTAAAACATGGAAATGTCATAACCGGAACGATATTGTATCAAATATAGTAAATTAAAGATCACCCAAGAGCATTTCTCGCAGCTCAGTTCTGAATAAAAAACAGACCATGAGGATTACAGCGATAGCCAATTTAGTCCACTTCAACAATCAACTCCATGCTGTAGAGGTGTCAGGAAAACGGCGAACGTAAATCACTTACTGGAAAGACGATAACCAGAACCAAATAAAATGCATGAAAGATCACTCTAAGAACAATTAACGCAGCTCCTTTTGTCCTCAAGGAAACAAGGATTGCAACGACGACTTCAAGTAACCACTCCATGGATCAACCTCATGCGTTGGAGGTTGCTGGGAAACTGGGAAAGGTGTAAAAATATTTCTGGAAAGACGATAACCAAAAGAAATAATATCAAATCAAAGGCACGATTGCGTTCACCCACGCGAATTCCACTCACTTCCTTTATTCGCGAAGTACAGAACACGTGGAAAGCAGCAAAAACTTCAATTAAATCTCAATTCAATCTCAAGGACCAACTCCATACGATGGAGGTTTCCTAAAGGACTAGGCATACCCTGCTATACGGATATTCTCTATAAGAAGGGGCCACTTAGATAACTACTGCTTGACAACATAAATACGGGTTATATCCATTCATACATTTAGTCAATGCGATCGTTTACTTGGCTGATTAGTCAATTTTTATTAACATCTCTTCAATGCCGTCACTCAACACGACATTAATTTGTTTCCCAACCTGTCAAACTGGTTGTTTCTTAGAGTAACCCTCCTATATAAAGAGTAAATCAAAATGAACCATATCGAAAGACAACATTTATATTATATATATATATATATATATATATATATATATATATATATATATAAATATATTCAAATAGAGTTCAAGCACAACCATCATTAGCTTTGGGGCAGAACTACTCGAAATCGCAAAAATTACTAAGGTGAGAATCAAAGGATTCAAGTCATAAAAACTGCAATAAACAGTATACAAAAGCCAACACAGGCCCCAGAATTCAAGTAGGGTATTTTAACCCTAAACACATACCAAACAGTGCAATAAATGACATACCAAACCACCCAACAGCCCTATGGATCAAGAGATGAACTCTAGGACTGCGTCAACAATTACATTTTTATGGAAAATTAAATTATGAATGAAAAATTACCATTTTCATGTAAAATACGCACGGTCAATGATTAAGACAAAACGAATGCGAAGATTGTGAGTCATATTGAAAAAATAAAGAGCCCAAAATATAACTCTCAGAAGTTGTGATCAAAATGATTCGTACGATAACTGCAATGTTTTAAAGAATTACTACCCACAGTGCAGGTTTAGCGATTGGGCCAATACACTGAAATGAAAATTGCATAACATTTTAAAAAATATGACTTCAAATTATCTAACAGATGTTAATAAAAAGAATTACAGTAAGAATTTTAAAAATTAGCACACTATTAAGAAATAAACGGGGCTTCAGAGGTGATTGAACACAAAGCAAAAAATCTCGACCATACACATTTCAAAAATTGCCACCCAAAAATATATCCCGCAGGAAGAGAGTTATCGCAGATAAACAAATACGAGATTACGGCGAGAAGAAATGCGAACATTACTCCCTCAAACATACGAGTGGTGGCAGAAAGATGAAACCCCAAAAAGGACGCTAATATTGAGAATCATCATAATTGAAAGAATTAACACTCAAAAATATCCTGCAACACGCCCCAGAATTCAAGTCAGCTATTTTAACCCTTAACACATACCAAACAGTGCAATAAATGAAGTACCAAACCACCCAACAGCCCCAAGGGTCAAGAGATGATCTCTAGGACCCCGGAAGAAGACAATAACACAAATTACTACGGTAGTATATAATTAACTTCTATACTAAGTATCATCTCCTGAACCAGGAATCGAGAAAAAAATTTTCCGACAATTATTTCAAGGTTTACCACCTAAAAGTATTACAAGATACGCATTATTAATGAAGCCAAAACACAACTGAGGATTACCACAAAATCTATTTCAAACATTGGCTCAAAATATTTTAGTCTCGCAGATAAAGATAAAACAATGCGAATTATTTCAAAGGTTATTTCCTAGGAGAATTAAGTAAGAATTTTCAATAAATCTAAATCACGGTTGTGACGATATATATTTAAAAAATTAACAATCAAAATATCTTCGAATAACTCCGCGATCAAGATGAAAGGATATCGCGAGAATTTCGGCAAGAATAATTGAAGGATTACTACCCAAAATTGTAACTGCGGATTTATAATGAAGGCAACAAAACAGATTTGCGTCAAAATTTATATCGAAAATTACCGACTGAAAGGTACTAAATGAATTATGGTGCAAGATGTGAAGAAACAGTAACACAAAAATAATATATGAAGCAATTGTTGAAAGAATTGCCCTATGAGATAACAAGGCATATGATTTAAATAAAAGAATGCAAAATTTACAAGGATTAGAATTGGACACCCTTCAGGGAAGTTGCAGGGCTTCCTAATTAGAACATATCCGAAACAAATGAATAGAACAAAATGAACCTGCGCGTATATATTACAAGAGACTTATGTGATATGGGACACCTAAAAAGATAGATGAGGTGAGAAGGCCGCTGATTGTATGGGACTATACACCAGCTAAAAGAATAGGAAGATCGAAAAAAACTCTGGGAAATGTATGCAAAGCAGTGGCACCTGATAGTAGAAGCGGATATTTCTGACATAACGAAATAGCGATTTCGGAGTGGGAAACTCCGAACGCTGTAGAACACTCCCTGGAAAGAATACCTGATGAAAATGTCTCCAGAACTCTCCGGAATGAAGATAGAACACGAACGCGAGAATTCCGGGCATATGTATTCTTTTTTTTTTTTTTTTCTTCAAAGAATACCACCCAGAGGAATAATGGCGACTTCATCAATGAAGCCTCAAACTAGAACTTCACGAACTCAAAATATCTGCAAACCACACTGGCATCAAGATGAAACAACCCAAGGACTGTGACAAGAATTGTTTCAATGTTTACTAACCCCAAGGCAATATGAGATTAGCTTTAGTGATGAAGTCAAATTACGAACGCAAGAAATGTGATGAAAAATTTCCACGAATTCCAAACTCAACATACAACTCGTGCAAATGTAACTAAGGTGAAACACATAAGAGATTTGCGGCATTTTTATTTAATGAATCACCTCACTAAATAGCTACTGCGATACCAGGGATCGACAAACAACCCAAAGGTGAATATTGCGACCATGACTACCCAAACATCTCTTTGGAAAACAGGGGTTCAAGCTGAAACATGAACGCAAGGCTTGAGAACCTCTATTTTGCAAAGAAATCCTATCCAAAAATGTCTCCTGCACACAAACGAGTCAAGAATTAAACATGATAGAAAGAAAGTGTCCAATGGCAGATATAAACCAAACACGAATTTTATTGACTAATTCTACAGAAACAATCCCCAACACACAATCCCACCATCTCTACCTTTCCCCACTTTCGTAGTCGTTCGACATTCCCTGTCCAAACATTCTATCTCCATTATCTTCCCTCTTCCTCCCTTCCCACCCTACCCTTCACGAGATTCGCCTTTCCAATACTTCTCCTCTCTTTTACTCATTCGTCCCTCTATCTAAGTCCTCACTTTCCTTGCATTCCCACTCTTGAACGTTTCCACTCACCCCCATCGTCTCCGTGCCGGACTACAAATGCCACCTTCACCTACCCTCCATATTAATTCCTCAACCCAATCCTGACAAACCCAGTCACACTTCCTACACGTCCCCCGAGCTCACACTAATTCGCTAATACACTAATTACTTCCCTTTCAATTATCGATACAAAAGATACTCTCTTCCCGCTAAAACTTACTATCTTCACCATCTGCCCGCACACCACTACAATTTCAAACCTAATACACTGATCCTACCGCCCGCTCTATTCCCAATTCCTTTCTCAAACTGACACCTGACCATCGCGTGTCCACTGCTAACTGCTTACCACCTATCAACTCACTCCCTCAACCTACACACCACAACGCACTCCCCTGTTAACCTTTGCCCGCCCGCTCACTCACTCGCGCGTGTCTACAATGTCTATCGACTTTCTTTCTTAATCCACCACGAAGCCACAAATACGATTCCTCTACGTGCCTACTACTTATTCCCAGGACCTAGTTAGTTTAATTCGTCGTTGAATGGGTTTTTAATTATCGATGTTGATAAATTATGATAGATTTTGTTTAATAAATTAATTTGTATGAGTTTTAGGGTCAGTATGGTTCATGCCTTATATATCAACTTTCAAATTACTTTCATTAAATGAATTCCAAGCGAGAACAGCTTTGATGTGCTAAAGATTGTTTGCAGGTTAAAGTCTTTTACAATATAGTGTTCTACTGCTCAGAACAAATTGTATCAGGCTATATGGACCTCAGCACGTTGACTGTGTAAATCAAGAGGGGATTTTAGTTTTGGAAGCTTACCGCAAGAACAGTAATCAGGCATACCATAGCGTCATCTAAATTTCGAGTTATCATTCATACCATCAAGTAAATTATTTCAATAGTTCAGAAGACAGCAACATTTGGCGCAACGATCCTATACAGTACTCTTCATCTTATGAATTTGGTGATTCTTATGGGTCTTTTAATTCCTATGGCTGGAAATTGTCAAACGACGCCTATATTTTTCTCTAGTACACAAGCGATATACTTGTGAACTTTTCACTAGTACACAAATCATCCACAAAGAATGAAAGTCGATTAAAATTAAGCGAGAAGCGATGAAGCGACATCTAAACAAGATGATCCAAGTGCTTTTTGACAAACACTTTTGCAAGTTCGTGCATTTCAACGATATTAAGCCGTTACAAATTATGCATAAATATGTGCTGTTTTAGCAACAGTTTTGATTTTATGATCGAGTTAGCCTTAAGGATAAGTCAAATGTCTGTTGAAATGTTTATCGAGAATTTCCAGCAAATCCTTAATTTCAATCCGAAGCCTTACATATTTCACCTAAAAATCTTAAACCTAACTATGATGAAAATCTCGAGCTCAATTTTTTCTTTATAGCATAAGGCTCACTTCCATCTGTTTCGAAGAGTGCGAGAGAAGGTAAAAATAATAAAATGTGAACCTACGGATTCATAAATCAATAGGAAAGGAAATATGAGCTCATCTGATATAAGCTCAACTGAGAGGTTATTTTAAATAGAAAGCCGATTCATAATTATTCATTGCTTTAAAGGATGACACCTAAAACCTCGAGGTTTTGAATTTCACATTTATTTCGTTCTTGGTTCTTTCATTTATTGACATTAGAGCCTGTAAGCCCGGAAGTGTCAAATTACACTTTCGATGAATAACTATAATGATCAAATGTGTTTCTGAATTCATACAACACCAATTTCAACCGAACCATTCTTTAAAGCAGAAAAGATGACGCGCGGTTCGTGGTCCGTTAGGTCACGGCACCGGCATTGGCCTGGTTTTGATCGGAGAAACCTCGAAAAACTACAGATCATAGCAAGAAATCTCCAGACAGCGACTGAATTCGACCTAGCTGACAAGCTAGTGTTAAAAATTCTGCCACCGTCGGGGGCTCGAACCTAGGTTCCCCGTTCAGAGAGACTGCCTTTCAGTGACAACCGTTGATACCCTGATCTTCTGGGGATCTACCCTGTTCATCTCTTCCGGCCATAATATGTTCGAAAAATGGATATTTTAAGATTACTTATTTAGAAAATAAAAATTAGGTGTGATTGTTTTAGCTGATAATGAACATTGTATTCGGCCAAACTAGTTACATATTCGGCAATTATGAAATTGCTGCTGTGTTCGGACGACATTTTACGAATTTTTTCTTTCGTAGTTCCTCATTCTTCATACAGATTTTCCTGGTACTAAAAGATACAGAAGTCTGTAACTTCACAATTTTTCTTATTCACCCGTCGGCAAGTTAGATTAATACATCTGTCTTTCGTCCTCGTAATGACCTTGATGTGTCTACACCACCTGAGAAATACAAGAACAAGGGTTACATCTCAACAAGTAGTAAGACTGGCCCCATCGTGTTCTTCGAAACCAACACCTTTTCTAGAAGCGAAGTCTCATTTTTCAGAGATCAGGCGTCAGGGGAATAAAGGGAGGGAACGGGCCGAAGGAGGAACTGCGAAGAGGCCAGAGTGGGAGGAAAGAATGAAGAGAAGTCATTGGCCAGGCTAGGAGGAGGGAGATGGCCTGCGTCATCACATGCCTGGTCGAGTTTGCCAGTATTCCTGCTGTCAGCGTCGGCGCTTGGTGTTTAACAGAGCTTCTGAACGGGAGAATGAATTTCGACGTTCTTATAAATGCGGACATGGTAAGTAAGGTGGCATACTTCCGCAGGCACTAACTATCTCGTAATTACTCTACGCAGTCATCACCATCTTAACCCGAGAGTGGTGGCGTGGCGGATTTTGAATCCCAGACTTCATTTCTTATATACAATTCTGTTTGAGAACATTGTGTAATCTTCATTTCATAGTATCCGTGGCAGAGTGTATTGCCTAGACTATCCGTAACTAGCAGCGTGTTTACCGAGGTAACTGACGTTTCTGGTAACATCGTGGGCTTTCTCAGTACGCTTTGGCAGTTGGATTGAGGAAGGTCACAATATGTCGGCCAAAACGTCAGCCACCACGACAGACCTAGCTCGTCCCGGATAGCCCATACAATGCTTCGTACAGTATTTCCAGTAACTTGCCAGTCATTTTATCTGTCAAATAAATTACTCGTCCCATGGTTGCAGGCAGTATTAGTTCTGAAACTATTTTTATTTTTTGGATATCTGTCGAGTCGCAAACCTTCCGCGCGCCTTCCCACATTACAGACGCGTTGTCAAGCAGAGCCGACCAGCGCATTGCTGACAAAGCCCTTGCGATAACGTCCTTTTCCTGTAAAACAATTCAGTTGGCACGGATAACTTTCAGGTGGATAAAAAGTTCATACTTTCAAGAATCACCAGGAACAAGTATTGCAGACAAAAGTTTTGTTTCTCTTTTTCGGCCTTGATATATTTAGATCAGTGCTATCAATTAACTTTCTTAACAATTGCTAGGAGAGTTATCTAAAATAGCACAATGATTACATTCAGAACAAACAAGTTTCAGAAGTTACAGGAAAGAAAAACAAAATGTGAAATTTGTCCAAAAAATTTGAACACAAAAGCATGCCGTGAATGTGAAACGTAAAAAAGCGGTCGAATGTAAATAATTTTCGTTGTTTGTTATGATTGTGTGTACAAAAGTTACTGATCTTCATACACGAATTAAAATTTAAAATACACCCATTTTTATTAACATATTTTGCATTACACAAAAGAAAAAGTAATTTGTGCTTAAATTAGTGAATTTTATAATTATTAATAAGTTGATAATTGTAAATAAAAATTAGTCTAAAGATGTAAGTCATTTAAATACTGAATTTATTATGTTAGAATATCTATGCAACTGAAATTACTGAAAGATACTTTTCCTCTCACGCGAACCTTTTGTTCGTAGGCAGAACGGGATCTGCCTTATTAAGAACCGTTAGGCTAGCCTATAGGTCGTCTGAAACGTCAGTGCACCAACTTCATGCCGATTCCACCCTTCAGCCCGAATAATTCGTGAAGGTCTCCCAAAATATGTCTTGGAAACGTTAAATAACTTCAGTACATGTAGATATAACATGTAAAATAGGTTAATCAATTAATATAAGTTTTGAAAAGAGATTCTGTGAATATACCTTTGCTATATTATATTAAATTGAGTAGTTACTGGAATTTACTTGTAAAGTCAGAGGCAACTTGAGGCTAGAAAATAATTGGTTCAAGTTCCATCCAAGATACACAACAATATGTACATCAGTGCTCTCGATAACTGAATGAACAAATTGGTGATATAAGCTTGATCACTGATCACTAATCACTGATCAAGTTTGCATTGTAATTTTTATAAACTGCACTGTGCATTTAGAATATCGGTTAAAAATACAAAACGAAAATATCTCTCCTTTTAAGTAAATGAGAAAATAGAATGACTTTTTTTGTATCTGAGAGGCACCTTCAATTTTCCTTCTTTCTTCAGACTCCCCTGCAATTGCTAGCGGAGGTGGCGTCTGTTCGACTGAAGGTTGAGGTGGTGGACAAAAAGACAACACAGCAGCAATCAGAGACGGAGATCGTGAAGAAAGAAAATGCAGAAGAGCATCAGGGAAGCTGTGCTCCATCACCACTACCGCCAACATCAACGTCATTGCTACCAACTCCAGCTGCATCACCTTGCGAAAGTTGTGGAGATTCTGCTCAGGCTGGATCTAGCTCACCGAATACGGCCAACGGGTGGGAAACGTCTATTCCTTGTATCACTATTTGGATATATTGATGTACCCATTGCATAACGCATCCTTTACCAATCTTAACGAAAGAGGTTAAACATTTTCTGGCGGAAATAGCGAAATCAACAAACGCGTCTTCAAAATATTAATACGTACGCTAAGTCCACAAAAATAGCACCACAAAGTGAATAAAGTATTGTATAAATTCCAAGCATTGTTTATGGGTAAAAACTGCAATATTAACTTTCGAATAGTGACACTTTAAAATTCAATATACATCTGATCGAAGAAATGAGTTGTGTGTGTGCAGGCAGAAAATCATTCAATTTAAATAAGATGCCTTCTTGCAAAATATATCCAGCCGGACGTACAACTTCTTGATCGCTGATATCCACATTTACGCACGCTCGGTGGACGCTAAATCTGTCATCTGACCTCAAGAACTTGGGAACGTTTCGAGGAACTCCTTCGTACGAGTGGCTGCTATCGGGTACGGAATTCCTTCTTGGAAGCCATGACCAAGACGGGAGGGAGGGGGTCGCACGTAAAGGTTGGATGTCCTGCGCATATCGCTGAGTTGCCTACGTCTCACATCGCTACTCAGTGTCAGCTGTGTACTCATGAGGCCCTCTTTACAAGCATAATTCATGAGTATGCATTATTGATTTATAAATAATTGTGGGGTGTATTTTATGTGCATTTTATGTGCATTTTCATTGCTAGGCAATAATTCAGTTTCAAGGATGAGCATTTACCAGGACCGCGAATTGGTTTTACAATAATGAGTGGACGTAATACAGATAGGCAGACTTCAGTGTCAATAGAATTCTTAAACAAAGGTTGGTTTTGGCAACAATTAAAAAGTAATCCTTTGATAATGAAAATTTAAATTGAACATTCTGGAATTTACATTTACAAACGTAATTTCAATGTTATCCATAATACTATAACACTTTCATATTGGCAATATATTTACAATTTTTAGATGAAAGAGAATTGAACATGTGTATTTATAACAAAACCTTCAACAATAAGTTAGCGAAAATGTTCTTGGAATTAAGTTTTGTAATGCAATGTTGATAACTTATAACCCAATTATGACCATCATCACAATACATTTTATGTTATAACATTGAGCTTGTGAGAATGTAAAAATTAGTCAGCTTGCAAGTATCAAAAAACTGTTGCAAACACCTTACTAGAAACTATGCTACGCCCCAACATGTTACAAATTTAAAGTTAAACCTGTAATATAGGAAATCTATGATGTATATAACATATCTAACAATCTATGACGTCGCAATGTTTAGTTGCATTGTAACTAAATCAAACAAGATTTATTATAAAATGCATTACGACTGGAACGTCCTCTCTACCAAATCTGCGCACGAAATTGCCAAGATTCCACCGTCTTTCTGTTAGCCGAGTTGACGCGCCAGATCCTCTGAAATTAATAAACGAGATATTAATATAATGGAGAGATGAATATCAATATAGTTAAGTCAATTATATTGATTAATTTGTTAGATTGTTTATAAATGGCAACTCTTAAAAAACGGATCATGTGGAATTAAATACAAATTTGGTGAATAATATAATTTTAGATTTCTGATTGACTGGTACTGTCTCTGCTCCTGTGTCGTTCTATGACCGATGGCATATGTGCTCATGGGTACTTCCACAGTCGTGGTACGTAGAAGATGGCAACAACCTGATCGCTCTCTTATTACGATTCTATGAAGTTTAACAGAGCGTGTTTAAGTTACATTCTTGTGTATATTATTCTGGTACACTACAAAGATATTTAAGCCTCTATTGCCACTATTTTAATGCGAGACATTGGTAGGCTGTATTAATATATTGTCCGAAGGGTGCAATTAGTAGTTGATAAGATTGAAGTTGAAGTTAAAGATTTCGAGTCAATTCAGTCCTTAATTGAATCTCCTGTATAAATTAGTTCCTGCATGAATTCAAATTAGTTACATTATGTAGGCTAAATTGGTTTCAATCAACATTTTTTCTGATTTTTTAAAAATTATGATTCAGGAAACCAAAACAATGTTACTGAAAATATCCTCAAATCAGTTGCAATATTCATCACATTAAAGGTATTCATATATTATTAAAGTTTGCTTAGAAGAAACTAAGCCAAGTTTAAGGAACCAAAATTAGCGGAAGAAACTTAAATGGAAACCTGGTTGTGCGTATTTGCTTCACAGGAAAAATATCGCATCACGTCATTGCTTGTCCAATAATGTGACCAAGTAACTGGAATTTTCAAATGTATCTTCTGTATCTGAATATCCGTATGTTATTAATAAACACCAACAATTATCGCGAATTTTACTTTATCACAAACTAATATTTAACAGCACCTAATATCCAGAGATTTAATTTTAATATTTATGGAAGTGGAACATGTAAATAAACAGAAAAATGGATCACGAACACAGCAATTTATTGTAATAGGGGAAAGAAAATTAAAAAACAGCGTAATATTATGCTGCATTTATTTAAACAACTAGAATAAAACGTGCAAGAGACTTCACGTTCCATTCAATTTACACAATGAGGTTACAGAAATGATGACTGAAAGATGTAACTAATATACATCAATGTTGCTGTTAGATAATTACACATTTTTATTCTAAATCCCGAATGAAAAAGCGAAGTTTTTTTACAAAATTGCGATACACCTGTTCAAAACGGAAAAGAATTAGATTATTCAACAATTGAAAACATTTACACGTGCGCTCAATAACCACAGCGAACCGAAAATATGGTTCTTCTAAATAAACCGAGCATTGTAGGTTAAGTAGCCAATTTTTTTGTAACATGACGCAAGAAGCTTAAATCTTACGCTCGATTCCAATAATAATTACCCTTGGTTGTTTGTAACTAGAGGTACGCGTACACTTAGGGTAAAAAAAAACGTTAATGAGAATATTTTCATTCCTCGCAATAATGACTCACTGCTCTTGAGTCTTCTACTTAACCTCCAGTTGTTGGAAATATCCAAATCAACCTTTCATCAATATCCCAGTCAATCAACGTTAACATTACTAAAAATATCGAATACTTTATTTCACGTAGGCATATTAATGGTAGGCGGTGAGGGAGGGGGAGGGCATATCCGTTAATGAGAAACCTACTCAGCGATTAATTAATAATTCCGTGCGCGTCAACTGCTAATGTTATTCCCGTAAGTTTAGTGCATTTTTTCCTTCGAAGGTGGCGATCTTTCCCCGCTGAATGGCGAGATCCGGATTCGACCTCCCTGTCGGCTAGCGGAGGTACCAATCTGGTTTCTCCCAGAGCCAGCAGGGTCAAGTTCTAAGCTCCCGACCAGAGAGGTAGTGTAGTGCATGTAAGTGTGTAAGTACAGTGTGTCGATGTGAGTAGGAATGCGAAGGAAAAATCGCGAGCAGTCCGTGGCGTGTTAGGGAACTGAAGCAGCATTTGCCTTTTATCACTCTGAGAAACCATGGAAAGCTATCGACTAGGGCAGCTTACTGTTTGAAATTCTTCTCCGGGCAGCGACAATATACGACCTAGCTAAATAGGTAGAGACGAAAACCCTACACCCGAAATGCCTCCTCAAGCGGTACGGAAACGGACACAAGTTTTGAACCGCTGACGCCAACTAATAGGTTGTTTTGAATCGTTGCAGGACTCTGAAGCCTCGTCGCGACAAATTCACGCCCATTCTGCCTCGCCCCGTGCTGTCCCTGGTGTGCGTCGCGCCCACCGCCGCCGCCGCCACCAGCGCCCCGCCAGCCACCGCCGCCGGCCGGCTCGACAACTGCACGCGTAAGCACGCGTGCGAGCTGTGCCAACGGATGTACACCAAGAAGACGTACCTCAAGGCGCACCTGCTCAGCCACCAGGGCGTGCGCCAGCACGCGTGCCAGTGGAAGGGCTGCGCGCGCAGCTTCGTGCGCAAGGACGAACTCATGCGCCACACGCGCGTGCACACGGGCGAGCGCAACCACCCGTGCCCGCACTGCAGCTACCGCTTCCAGCGCAGCGACCACCTCTCCAAGCACGTGCAGACGCAGCACCCGGCCGGGCTCAGGAGGTCGGCCAGGCGGCGGCCGAACGCGCGGAAACCGTAGGCTGCACACGCCCCCCCCCCCCCGCTCGAACCGCCGGCGGTACTAACCCACACCACAAACGCCGATGGCGACGGCACCAACTCTCACCGTGCCGAACGGCACCAACCCACCCCCTCTCACCCTGCCGGACGGCGCCAACCCACCCCCTCTCTCACCCTGCCGGACGGCACCAACCCACCCCCTCTCTCACCCTGCCGGTCGGCACCAACCCACCCCCTCTCACCCTGCCGGACGGCACCAACCCACCCCCTCTCTCACCCTGCCGGACGGCACCAACCCACCCCCTCTCTCACCCTGCCGGACGGCACCAACCCACCCCCTCTCTCACCCTGCCGGACGGCACCAACCCACCCCCTCTCTCACCCTGCCGGACGGCACCAACCCACCCCCTCTCTCACCCTGCCGGACGGCACCAACCCACCCCCTCTCTCACCCTGCCGGACGGCACCAACCCACCCCCTCTCTCACCCTGCCGGTCGGCACCAACCCACCCCCTCTCACCCTGCCGGTCGGCACCAACCCACCCCCTCTCTCACCCTGCCGGTCGGCACCAACCTCCACCCCTCCCACCCTGCCAGATGGCAGCCCCTCCACCCAATGTGAATATTGTTGCAAAGTTGCGACCACAACTCAGCCAAAAACGTTTAGTAGGCTGCTAAACGTTTTTGGCTGTTTTGCTAATCCAGCAATAAATACTGCTTAATACGACTTTTAATAGTGCATCAATGTTTGACGAGTGTTCAAGACAAACGATTCGTCACTGATAAGTCAACAATATGCGTGATTTTTTCTCAACGCTATGACAAAATGAAAGTTTATTCGTTATATACTGTAGTATATGCGATCGAATTTGCGAGGGCGATAGATGCTAATGTTAAAAGTGTGGATATATTATTCGAGAGTTGGATAAAAATGTTGAATTTTCGAAATTCACTGTGTTGATGAACGTTATTTCCACGTTGAATTGACAATGAATTTAAGATTGTCAATTTTCAGGCGTTAGATGTAGCACCAGATGTGAACTTTATCACAGCTCGAAGAGAGCATATGAAACATTACAAAATACGATGGCATTATCGAGTCTCTGTCGACATTACCTCGCATTTGACAGCAAATGGTGGTACGGAATAGTGTTTGGCAAAAACATTTATTGAAAGGTAAGTATCCCAATATGATCCAACGATAAAAGTCAAAACAATTAGTACCGTCGGCAGTTAACCATTGTTATTGGAAACATTTACAGTAATGTTAACACAAACGCATTACAGAAACTTTGGAAGTCTTAATCCTACATGTATGAGTAAGCAATATTGATAAATAAAGCGTTTATTTCTATCAGTAAAACTTGAAATATCCGATTCTTTTTCGACTTTTTTGTTAAGAGAGTTGCAATAATTTTTTATTTTGCAAGTTAATTTTTTTTGCATGTTTATGGTTTTTTATCTCTGAAATTATTCAAATATATATAGAATGTATCGCCACACAACGAATGTTGTAACGAAACTTTAGAAACAAAAATTAAGAAGAGTTAATTGGCAGAAATAAGTTACGTCCGGCATTATTTAAAAAACTAACCTTTAACTACCACAATCAGTGGAATTGTCAAGATCAACTATTGGTTATTGCAACAACTCATTGAATTAGTTGTAAAAGCGTTCCTTTTATTTCAGAACAAATCAAGTGCCTTTTGTACCTGCGTTGAGTATTTTAAGTGTGTCCATTATACACGTTCGTAATTCGAATGAAAACCGTTTCGAATATGATCTATTTTAAATCAGTTTTTCTTTCATTGTGTGCATAATAAAGTATATTTCAGAAATTATTTTGAGAAGTTGGACTTAAAAATTAAACAATTTTAGACCTTATGTGAATAATATCTCTAAGGACACTTGTTAAAGGAATAAGCGTATCACAAATGCATGCAAAATATCTGTAATAGCAATATTATATACTCCGAGGAAATATGAAGAAAAAAATATAAAGACGATTATTTTTCTAGTTTCACAAAACAACCATACTGTATTAGTTCGCAAACAGCATTCACGCTAACAGAAGGCTTAAAATATTTTCTAGGGACTAAGAACTAACATGGAGAGAAAATATCTTAACAAAAGAGGGGGCAACTCTCCAAGAAAACTTTTAATACGAACCGTTCTAAAAATTCAAGAATATTATCGACTCACCGTTTCATAAATTTTCATAAACATAGCATTTCAATACAACTCTTACGTCCTTACAACCTTTACAATTTGCCAGAATTGTATCCTGATATTAAAATTTTAGAAAGAAGCCACCTTCTTACGTAATACCGAGATTCTACGTATTGTGTTCATTTCAGAAAATTTGGGTCTGATATCTGAATACTTACTAGTTCAGGTGGTATGAATTGTGGTTCACTGTCAGTGAGAATTCTCTAACCATCCTGCGATTTATTTAAAAAACAGCCTTTCATTTACCTCTAAAAAAATTAAGAATCGCTGAATACACAGTATTGATCATAGGTTTATACGGGTATTATCATACTAAATCCTCAACTCTTGCGCTTTGTAAAAATTTAAACTAAGAACTGCAAACAACTCTTATTGCAAAACTATGTCGCAATTCCATATATAAGAAATACTTTTTCTGCGACTGGTACTATTCCTCAAACAACTGTAGGCAAGCACGTTTTCCAGCGAAAATAACCATGACAAAATACGATAGCCTAATGATATTTACAAAATGTGGAGAAAGTTGAGGGTAGGTCAATAAAAGTTTTTTCACTAATCTCCGCATATTTATAATAGATCAAGATCAACCTAACAAGTAATTTTGAAATAGAGGGACGATCGAATTTGCTCATTTCCGATTTTAATGGCATCCGCTTTCGAAAGCGACATTCAGACGAAGATAACCCATGTGGGAATGGAAGATCGTAGTTGAGCTTCCTAATCAGTCCATCGTCCTGTTCATATCTGTTCAATGACAAATTTGCTAGAGAGCAGAAGCATTTGAGAGCATTTGAAGCAAGTTCGATAAATTTCACCAGTCATTTCGTCCCCAATAACGTCCCCCTAGTAAAAGGTAGTGGTTTTTGTGGCTTCCATTCAGCAGACAACTGATGATGGCTAAGCCATCGAAAGCTGCTCTTGCAATAAATACTATTGTTGGCAATGACAACGTTTAGAATTATTTCATAATGGTAAGTAGTTTCTAAAAATTAACTTGGAGAGTTGTTTTTGAAAAAATAAGCGTATTCACACATTTGTCCCATTAATTCTGAAACTACTGGAGTAATACTTTTCTATTTTAAACTGGAGGTCGTTAAAGAATAAAATGTTATCAAAACAAGTTTCATACTTCAAGAATTCTGATAATCAGTACAAAAAAGTAATGTAAACATTTTAACTTCAAACACGCTGCACATTACAAAAGCTAATTAAAATGTGTAAATCTGTTCCTAATATCTTCAAATGTTTCAACCAAGCTTCTGCAAAAATTTACAGTACAAAGTTTAATATTTTGAGGGTTAACAGAAAGAGCTTTATGCCTCTTATGAAGCAAAGCGTAGCGTACATTAAAAAATACAGCACATCTCGACCAATCTATACCACTTTTGCATCTGCGCATGCGCAGATCAAATGATCTTAAGAGCGTATGAAAACAATCTAAAGTATTTCAATTTAATAGAAAGAAAGTAAATTAAATCGAAATTTAAAAAATTAAATAAGTGTAAATGCAAAGAGAAAAAAATGGGTAATCACGTTCAGAGGTAAAACTAAAGATCTTTTAGAAATCTATATGAATATATGAAAATTGATAAATAAAATCCATGTTAATCATTTTACATCAGCTTAGGTTTTGCACTGCATTTTACAGAAACTAAAAATCTTTGCAGCGAGAATTCGTCCTTAACAGACTCCGAATTGAGAATGGAAAAAAGAGTTCAACAACGGTGCTCATAGTAATGTTTTTATCGGTTACATTCGTTTAATCCTTTTTGACATGCAACACTAAGTTTCTGAAGTGCACTTGTACCTACCTGTGAGTTAAGAAATTTAAAATACTTAGCAACTTGTTTTAACATCCTTAGTAACCTAAAACGACCACCCATTCATCGCAAGTCAACATTACGAAAAAAACCAAATGTTAATTTACAAGATAAATAGTAATCAAAGAAACATTCTTCAGGATGTTCATTATTAATTCAAGTATTGATTATGATGTTTGAAATATAAATATTTAGTAAATTAGCATTATTTTCGTTGCATTTGACAAATGGATTTCTTCAGTAATATTTACTGACGAAGTGGTGTCGCCACTGAGAACAATTATCAACAATATCGATTATCGTGCCGCAACAACAGAATTCACGTTTCTCATATCGCAGTAATGTCCTAAATTTTCTCAAAAAAGAATTGGTATTTTATGGTGACCGATAAAACGTTGAACATGCCACGAAATGTTACAGTGTTATTACTGTCTCGTGCAAATTAAAAATCTGTGCTCCGCCTCGATTTTTGACTTTTGGTATCGGCAGTAATAACACTTTTCTAGTTATGCTAATAGCTATTACTTATTTATCGTAATTTTTCAACTACGGTCATACAGCGACCATGGTAACCTTGCATTGGAGGTAACGTTGGCTGATACGACACAAACCTCCATCCCCCGGGCGGGAATCGAACCGGCGACCATTCAGGGACGACGCAACTACAGCTCTTTAGCCTCAGCGACCTCGACTATCCAGGCAGACCCAACGACTGTTCGTTACAAAGGAGACTATAACTTAGAGGGCAGCGCTTCTGTTCTTCCACATCGCCCGAGTTGACCTTGTACCCCACGAGCACAATCAATCCCAAGGCTGTTTATTATGCAGCGGATGGCCCCGCCTCGTCGACTGCGACGCACTAGTGAAAGTGCTACTAGTAATTTTAGAATTTAGCACTTTAAATTTTAACAATTCATAATTTGAAATGAAGAGAAAATTGAAGAGAAAAATTATTAAGATAGAACTGTTTGAGGGGAGGGGTAAGTCCCTTGGCTCGCCCGAACCCGCGGAGTTGCTTTTGTGGCTTCCATACAGCAGGTAAGGAATGGCTCAACTTACATTTCCATGTTTTCTGTATCAAATTTTACGTGTTCTAATTCTATGTCATTTACTTTCCTTTAGTATTAAATGACTTACCCCTCCATTTTATTTCTTTCAGTTCTTAGAATGTTAAATATATTTTCCAAAAATTGTAAATTAGTAACCTTTATTATAATTTTGTTGTCAAATCAAAAAATATTCGTTTTAATGTTTTTGTTTTTCTTCTTGTACTAGAAAACTGATGATTAAGCCATGGAAAGCTGTTTTTTAATAAATAATTTTGTCGGCAATGACGCATATAATTATTTCATTGGAAATACCAACGATATCTAACCACAATGCCTATATACGAAATAAATGAGTCCGAATTTTTCACCTTGTACTAAAATGCATAATTCTTGCATTGATACCCATTTGTTGAAATACTTTATTCTGTAAAACCTTCTGTTGCTGCTGGGCGGTAGACCAATCTCCAATTTTGTAGTGTGCAAAAAAACTCAATATTCGAATTTTGTAAATTCTGGCACTTCAAGCCCACGACAGATGACCTTGCAATACCTACAAAGATAAAAAGCATTTGAACACAAAATTACAGAAAATTATTTTATTAAATTGCTGAATATATACAAAATGAAGATCAAGTAATTTTGTAAAAATCACAAAATGATATGCAAAAAGTAATTTTCCACTTTCAGCCTATGCTGTAAAAATTATAGTTTTAAAATTTCCTATAAAAACGAAATGGCATTTATCCTGTGCTATCTAAGATACTCATAAATGGCCATACATTAGAACAGGTGTCACTTTACCTTCCTAGGTTGCGACATTAGCTATGAGCGAGAAAATGACCTGCGAAACAAACTTAATAAACATCTGTGGTACAATCCCAATAAAAATCCAGATCAGTGATACAATCTAAAGAACACTACAAACACTATCTAAAAGTCAAAGTTTTACAAAGTGCAATACGTACATTACGTGGGTTAACATACGAAGTGAACCGTGAAATATAACAAGCAAAAACATCAAAAAATACAAGCAGCAAAATATAAAAGATTTTGAAAATATTATAATTTTATACCATTAAATTTAACTAAAGGACAGAATCATATTTGTATACCTTATTTCGTAACTTAAGAAAATAATTTGCACAGATAGTACAGTTTACGCAGAACAGACGAAATTAATGAACAAATTAGTCACGAGAAAGAAAAAATATAATAAATACCAGATGTGGTACAATTTCAAGAACATTCAAAAATGAAACTTAACAGAAACTAATGCAAAGTTTAACGATGTAACGGCCACACCAGTGTAAACGTATAGAAGTGAATCTCAGCCTATAACAACCAAAAATGCCAAAGAATACAAACGCAAAAGCTGTTAAAAATTAAAAACAAAATAAACGAATGTATCGTTCCAAGGTCTAGAAAAATTTATTCACCGTGCACGAATTAACCAATTTTCACTATTCCATCGTGTAAATATCTAATATTTCAAATTCGGCATAATTCATTGATTACTCCTCCATTCAGATAGTTTAGCTAACAAACTAAATTACTCTTTCTAACAAGTTAATATATTAAATGAAACTTAATATCCCGTTCTACAACTGAGATAATTCCGAATTAACATCATTAAATTTGACGCAATAATGTTCGCAACAAACTGCGGAAACGTGGTCCCGATCGGGTAGATGACGTCATCGGCACGTCGAAATGTCGGCGAACTTTCCTTCTCACTTTTGTAAACGTCGAAAGGTTCGGATCGCCCCGACCGTGACTGCCTAGTGCGCGCTAAGCGTAATCCTTGAAAGTGAAATGGTGTATAAAATTAGTTATTAAATAAAAAAATATTTGAATTTGTTGCAGTTTATTTTGTGGTCCACCGCGGTGGATTTCAGACACCGGAATGGCATTGCTAAGCTATTGTTCACTACTCTTCTGGAGAGTCTGTAATTTGATCCCCTCCGTCATTGATCGTGATGTCACACGATCTGCAGCGGCCGAGTAATACTGCGTCTCAATTCGGTGACAGAGTTAAAATGTTGCTTTGCCGAATGTCACCTTTCAACGTTCAGAAATCTGCGATGAACGCTTCTCCAACGTCATAACGCGTGAGGAGAAAAAGAATCTAGGCCGTGAAAAAAGTAACGTCTTCAAATGTGTTTTCTACGCAGTTCATCTGTACAGTGTGAGTAATCATGAATGGTTTTCTAACGCTACAGAGTGCAATCGCGTTGCGTACATATTGTATGTTTAAGGTAAGTATTTTACTCTTATCTTGATTGCCTTTTTTTCTCTATCTGCATAGGTTTCTCTGAAAGTCTTACTTTTGCTTAGCTCTTTTTCAAGTGATTTTTAAGGTCTTGTGTGATACAGGAACAGTAATACAAATTAATAACTGACGCAAATACAATTCAGCATTTTGCTACAATAGGTTTGACGTATGAAATCTCTATAATATCCTCGTTCAGTTATTACAATAAACGAAATATTTCTCTCAAAATAACAAGTATTTGGGTAAGTGAAATACAGGAATTTCGGCTGAAGTATACGGTATAACCTAGGGAAGTTCAAACCGACACTTTGCGCTACTCCGGCGAAGGAGAAATACCCGGTGGAGGGGGTCAAGGGGTGTTTAGGGGATGAGGGAAATCTTTCGGTGGGGAGGGTTGGGGAGCAATATGCTTAACTTAGTACATATAAAAAGCAAAGCGTGAGCGATTTAACTGTAAAAAAATGCTTATGAAATAATTTTAATGGTTCGTAATTCGTCACAAATGTGATGTCAAAAGTTAGAATGGCAGGGCAATTTCACCGGAGTATCTCGTCCAAGCTTCGTTACATGGTGGTGCCTAGTATGGTTAAAGTTATTTTTTCTGTTTCGGGGTAGCTGTCGTAGTTAGCAACGTTGCTGTCGTACAGTTACGTTTCTTGTGTTTTTCAGATTCTTCGTGATTTGTGTGTCGAGTGTGTGCTATGATGGTGAGAATAAATGTGTCTTTTTTTATGCGTTGCGCCGAAGGAAGTGTTTGGCTGTTATTGAATGGGCGCATGAACGTGGTTTGGTTGCTGAAGGATTCAGGTGTCCTGTGCGTAAGTGTCCAATGAGGTAGGCTCAGCGAAAGGAGTTGAGTGAAGGTTTCGAGTGGAAGTATATAAAGGAAGAGGTCACTCTTTATGTGCGAAAGTGTTCAGTGCGAGAGGGGTCATGGTTCGCGGAAAGCAAGTTGAGAATGATTCAGATATTAGTAATGACCTATCTTTGGGTCATGAAAGCACCGTGTGAATTTATTATGAATGCACTGAACGTAATCAAAGGATCCGTGACCCACTGGATGAGTTTTGTCGTGAGGTGTGCGTCTGTGCGGCTGATAGAGTGAACCCATTGGAGGCGCTGGTGTGAAAGTGGAAATAGATTTGAGAAAGTTTAGTCGCCGAAAGTACCATCGTGGCATGAGAGTGGTTGGGAAATGGGTGTTTGGGGGTGTCGAACGAAAGACGAAGCGCGCTTTTTTCAATGTCGTTAAAACGTGCAGCAGAGAGGAGATTCTGGGCGTTAATAAGTCTCGTCAAGCCGGGGTACATCGTGTTCTCGGACTGTTGGAAGTCGTATAACTGCTTAGAAGACGAGGGTTTTCAGCATTTTGCTGTAAACCACCGTTTTAGAGACCCTAAAATTGATGCGCACACAAATCATATAGAAGGAACGTGGAGCACAATGAAGTGTAGTCTGCCTCGACGCCTCGCAGGTGGCCAGTTCGACAGCTACCTGGTGGAATATATTTGGGGACGTCTTTAAGGGGGTAAAACCTGAGTTTTTGTCGACCCTTTAGCGCCTCCAAACTCTACGAGCCGTAACAGTCGCCAGTCGGTAATTTATTCATCTCTATCAGAGCGCTTAGCGGAGTTTGAGGGAGGGCTTATGAGTCATCCACCCCCCTAGCCATCGCGCTTCTCTAGGAGTACCCTGTACCCTACTTTAACCATACTTGCTTGCTACGTTTATTTTCACGATAAGTAAGAAATCAAATTTTATTGTAGGATTTTACATACGTCAAGGTTTTCTGCAAATCGATCTGACTCGTAAATCAAGTGAAGTGCGATTTCCTTTCCTTCCCAAAATTTATTCTTATCGCTGGCGAACACGCGCGTATTTATTTGAAGATTCAACAGGCCATTTTGGAGCATTGCAGGACACTTTAGAGGAACATTACCTTGAAAACTTTGGTATCACAAATTCTCATAAATAAGGCTAATAGACGTTTTAATAATTTACGAAACCTTTTTCTCTTTAAACCATTAATAAGAAAAATTCTCGTTAAATTGTTGAAATATTGAAATATTCCCAAGTAGCCAAATTGTATTAGTAAATCTTCACGCTATAAGAAATTACGCGTTAAAGGCAGAGTAGCCCGTTGAAGGTATTTGAAGTAACAACCTCGGCGACTATGACCTTGCAAATTCTTTCCCAGTCTGGTACTCTCCCAACATGGCTCGCAAAACGCTCCGTTACATTCAGATTAAATTCTCCTCGCTTTAATGTCACAAATACTAATAGTCGGCTACCGTTCATTGTGCATTGTTTCTGCACATTTATAAAACGTACTTTGACCGTTACCCTTCGAATAAAACAAAGGGCTTTAATTCATATGTTTGTTAGTAAGTCACGTGAAAACTATACTAAATTACAAAACAACACCTTAATATAAATCCTTAACACAAAGATTACGGCATTTGAAATCAAATATTGTCGACTTATATTCATCATTGCAATGCATTTCTCTACCCAAGACGAAATCCACTACATAAAATTATTCAACATTTAGTATTAGTATGTACCAATTTAAAAAAAAACTTAATAAACGCATCACTTGGTCTCTCTTACTGGTGTTTTGGCTTTATACTTATGGTTTGTCTTCTACATTATACCTCACTCTTTAATAAAATTCAAATACCAGAGTTCAATACATAGAAGTTAAGAACTAATTTCTTTTAATCATTTCAACTTCAAATTAACTTCATTTCACTTTACTCGATCTGGCATAGTTTTGCTAATAACTCGAAATTTTCCACGAAACCTACTTTTCAACAACAAACTAAATCCAATGGAAATAAAAAAATATCCAATGCAATTTTATTTTCGCCTATTTATTAAAAAAAGCGATAATCTAGTTAAAAACTTTGTATTTTCACTGATTTGTAATTGCAGTTAATTGTAATAGTCACTCCTGTTGTATAAAGTTTATGCATCTTTAAGGAAATATAATTTTTAAAACTTCCGATGCGATTCAACTTTAATTTCAGTGTTATTTAAGGAATTGTACTCACATACGTCCCACGTTGAAGCGCATTTCCCATCTTTCGCCCAAATCAGGTCTCGTCTTGACCGCACTGCGTGCAGGAATGGATGTTCCAAGATGGTGCCTTCTCGTCTCCACCGGGCAGCAAAATGGCTTTGCACAATTTGAGAACTTAACACGAACCAGAAACACTTCGCCTGACCGCCTTCGACTAAAGGTCTGTTCCCCATCGCGACAGATGACGTCACTACCCCCTCCCCTCTCCTCATCAACCCATTCTCCTTAGCAGCCCCTCCAACACAGCCAAAGAATAAATAAAGGAATTGTTCAAGCGGGAACTGTTACAGTAAAGATAGAAACTCCACAGGCTTTCGTGTGTGCAAAATTGATAAATTGCGTTTTCTATCAACACTCATGCACTACTGGGGACGTTTAAAAAACTTCAACGATATGCTAATACCTAACCGATTACAACGCAAACAATACTATTATATAAATTCTTGGCTATTCGGGAGACGCCGCGTCGTTGGTTGAGAGGCCGACGTTTCGCCTGACATGTCGTAGGGCCTATACTATTATATATTTTTTCGTTTAGTTAACTAAATATGCTCAATAATTCTATGAAAAATATGAATTATATCACAATGTTTATGGCATTTATATCAGTGCAGTTAAAATATCACCGTGCAATTAAAAGTTCACAATAGCCAATCAGAACTCAGAGAACAGATCGAAGTTGTTTAATTTTGAATTTATAACACAGACGTGGCCACGGTATTTCCAGACGGCCATGAATCATTAACAAAAATGTATATCACAGATTACATACATCAAAAATATATAATCAATGAACCAAAAAAATAAAATTATAAACAAATAATTATTACTAATTCTTAGACAATGATGTTAATATTTGTAGTAAAATAACTTAAATTGAAAACAATTTTCCTATTCATTCTTGGCATCAATCATCCAAACTAAGAAGTCGCTTTTTCTATTGCAGGGATATATTTACTTCACCTCTCTGAACGTGACGGCCCAGAGACCATGGTTATTTTAGCAAAACTCGTTTATTTTTTTACAAAATCAAGACAAATGTTTATAATTAAATATATCGACATTCTCCTCTACATGCTACGTCTTTAACATAAACAAGTACATGACCATAAGCATGTTGGTTGGACACTAGCTGACTGATAGAACAATAGTATAAAAATATAACATGAATACATGTGTTAAGTGCAAATCATTTAGTCTTAGCGTATTATATATAAATAAAATGTAATCGTCAGTTGTATTTACCCTCTCTGAAAAGTACACCAGCAAAACGGCTGAGACAGAACTGAATCGTCTTTCTCCTTCCCAATATTAAACGTGGTGTTCTCTCATATATGCCCTTACTTTTCATATAAAGTAAGGTTTTCATCGTTTTGTCATCTTCTTATAACATTTCAACTGGAACACGTTAAATATTTTCCATTTTCAAACGTTTCTTATTTCATATATTATTCTCTAATACATTATCATTAAATTCCACTAAAATTATTTTTTTTATACAAAGGGAAAAAAATTAACGTAACACATGGATAAAGGGGTATAATTGCACTCATGCTAAATAAAAAAAACTCGCTTCAATCGTTGCTCGTTTTTTTGAACCATTCATGCAAATATACTCCTCTTCATACACTCGTTTCGTCAATTACTTAAATAATATTTAATTAATTTAATTTTCTAATATAATATAATATAATATTAGCCGTTAGAAAATACCTTGTAGCTTACTTGACTTGCCATTTCGTTAGAAATAAAAGATGGAACGTGATAATGAATTATTGCTTTTACAGATGTTTCAGACAATAATGACAGAACAAACCTTTTTGATTTTGCACTGATAAATAGTCAGTACGAGAAAAATCCATACATATTTCATATAGGTATTAAGAAGTGACAAATGAATTTAATATTATTTTATTCTTTTTAGATTAAGATCATGATGAAACAGAATTCGTAAAATAAATTATTGAGCCAAAAATAATTTTTAATATTGTATAAGTAAGTACGGAATAATATACATAGTATAGACATAGTTATGTTACGCTGCAGAGAATTGATTTCGAAATTTTATCGAAAATACACGTTTAGGTGCCTCATTCCAAAAAAGGGTTTTTGAACGTCCGTCTGTCTATCTACCGAATGTTCATACGTCCATGAACGACTTTAGCACAGAAATATTTCTATAATTTTTCCGAAATAAACTTTCCTCGTTTCCTCTACTCAAATCCCAACGATTTTGATATTTTTTAATTTTGGAGACACGTAACATGAAGTTTCTAAGATATTTTCATTTTTCTCAAAAATTTGTTGTTAATTTTTATTTTTACCTGTTCAATTTTTACATTTTTTCAGAGGTTTGAATGAAAGATATATTATTGAGTGAAAACCATAACGGTAAAGGTGACATTTTATAAATTCCGAGAAAATCTGTTTATGTCAATATCACTGTGATGTGGCCGATTTCATCATTTCAATTGTTCATTAAAACAACGGCATTTCAATTTTTCGTTAAAACCACGAACAGAACCTCTGAAATATAGCTTAAAATAAACACGAATTTCTCAGAATTTTAAAATGTCCCTTAAACAATTATGGCTTTCACCCATTCACCAATTTTTTTGGCAAGCCTATGATTTACTTATTAGGTACATCATTTTTAGTTTCTCGGTACAGAACAGAGAGAAGGTTACGTATTGCTGTGCTGAAAACGACGAATATTCGGGAGAAAACTCTTATTACAGGGCGCTGGTAATAAAAAAAGGATAAATCAAATGGCCAATTTTAGAAAAATATCCTCCAACACGTGGTGCAGCTCAAATTTATGTTTTATGGGTCCTTTATACCAAAAACACTGGTCCTTTATACCGAACAGACGGTGAAACGTCCGTCTGTTCGTCCGTCTGTCTGCCCGTCAGTCTGTGTATAACTAAACTATTCACCCGAGTTTCTACAAAATTGATATATCCCAATCGATCTGGCTAATGTCACGGACGCTTAAATATGAAACCGATATTTTAGTTTTGGTGATACTTTACACGAAGCCCCTGGGATACTTTCCAATTTTTTTTGAAAATGGCTCTATCGGTTTTGATTAAATGTTGCTATTGTATAGTGTGACGGACGTTTAACAGAATAGTGCAAGTTTTATGTTCATTAAAAAGTCTTAATTTTGGAAAATTGCAATAATTCAAACATTTTTCGGTGTACCCCATAATTAGGTTTCTTCTACGTTTTTCTAATGATAATAAATCTGCTTCACACAAAATGCTCATTTTTGGGCTGGTCTTGAAAGAACCACATGTCAGTCTTGCTCCCGTATTATTGATAGGATCTAACATTCTCTTGATGTTCTTCTTGGCCGCATCAAATAGTATACAGCCATTGTCCAACTTTGATCTGACGATTGCCTGATAAGTTCTTCTTATAATCGTATAGTCCGCTCCCCAGTATGTATGGCTAATGACTTTGACAAGGCTCATTCTTTTGGTACACTCATTCTTTAAATTCTTGATATGCGGAATCCATGTCATCTTTTCGTCTAAAATCATTCCAAAGATTTTAATTTCCATACTCTGTACCAACTTATGCTGTCCTAATTTTAGTTCAATGTTTCTTCTATGAGATCGTTTCCTAGAAAAAACTATGAAAGTGGATTTTGTCTTGGAAATCTTGAGCCCGGTTTTTCTTACAAATTCCATGACTGCATCTAAGATGTTTTGAGCCTTTTCTTCTTATGTTGTAATATCTTTGCCAGTTATGCTAATATTGCTATCATCCGCATACATATTGATGATGGCTGGAGGTTTAATATTGTTCTGGAGGTCAATAATAATAAATAAAAATAAAGTAACACTAAGTACTGACCCCTGTGGGACGCCATTCATAACTTTATAGCTGTCCGACAGGATTCCATTTATTCTAATCTTGATAGAGCGTTCTTTAAGGAAATTGTAAATGAACTTGTTAATGTTGCCTTTAATCTTGGCCGACGTTATTAAATTCACTACCCGTCTTCTCCACACAATCTCATAGGATTTTTCAATGTCTAAGCCTACAACTAAGGTGTTCATATTATTAACAAAACCGTTGTATATGCAGTTTTCTATTGATGCTAGACTGTCCATTGTTGAACGATTTTTCCGGAACCCGCTTTGATATGGGGATATCAATTGATGATTTTCCAAGTACCACCTCAATCTCTGGTTCACTGTTTTTTCTATCAGTTTACAAAGGCAACAAGTTAATGCAATAGGCCTATAGCTGCTTGTCAGGGATTTATGTTTCCCTGGTTTGTGGATCGGCACAATAATAGCTTCAGACCACTTTTAGGGAATACATTGTGAATATAAATCGTGTTAAATATAGGCAACAGGTAATTTATGGCGGATGGTGGCATCTTCTTGATGAATATATTGGGGATTCCATCAGGGCCGGCAATGGTGTTTCTAAGTTTATGTATTGCTTAATGCAGTTCTTTTGGTGTGATGGGTGCGTTTAGATGTTGAATATCATTATCTACTGTGCTTCCTTCTTCAAGATCGGGTTTAATTTTCTCAATCTCGTCTTTGTATTTAATGAAGGCATTATCATAATTCTTATCACTAGAGTTTGATGAAAATCAAGCCCCAAAAGCTGTTTGCAATATCCCAAGGATCATGTAAGTATGTACCGTCGGAAGTGTAGAGTGAAGTAATGCTGGTATTTTGTATTTTCCATTTATGGCGTTGATTATTTTCTAGGCTTCTGTACTATTCATTTTGTAATTAATTGATGAAATAAATTCCCTCCAACAATTTCTTTTGGCTTCTTTTATTATTTTCCTTGCTTTTGCTCTGGCAGATATGAATCGGATTTTGTTTGCATCCGTATTGTAGCGGTGCTGAATTATTAAGATAAATTAACTTGAGTAGAGTAGACCTAAGAAATTTTTTACTGAAGAAAAACATACGGCGTCACGCGCGCAGCCCCCCTTCTTACAACAGCCACGATCCCCTGACCCATTTCGGATGTTTATGACACCCCACCCAACGGCAGAAAAAAGGGTAAAATGAAAAGCGCTCAGACGCAGCCACATCTGGAATATATTTCAAACGCCTGTCAGCGTGATCGGGGAAACTCAAAACAATAATTCTGTAGCCGGGAGGCCCCTTAACAGTCGTGGCCTGTTTTCGAGACGAGAGAAGGACACTATGTTCCGACGGAGACAGAGAGTGGAAAATTCCTTTACTCCACGGGAGCTTATTGGCCAAATTTAGTGTACAACGCCATCACCTTTAGCCAATAGCGACGTGATCATTGTAGGGAGCAAGAACATATGAGGAGAAAGGGTGGGGATTAAAGTTAACTTCATGCATTTTTGAGAAACAAAATTTCAGTGGGCTGAGAGCAGTGGGCTGAGAGACTTCTCTGGGGGTGGGAGCCATTCGCGGGGAGAGGCGAGTGCGCCTATGAAGGCACTTGGAAAATTTCAGTGGGCTGAGAACAGTTGGTAGAGAGTCTTCTCTGGGGATGGGAGCCAGTCGCGGGGAGAGGCGAGTATGCCTCTAAAGGCACTTGGTAGAGAAACTTCTCTGGGGTGGGAGCTATTCGCGGGGAGAGGCGAGTGCGCATCTGAAAGCACTTAGTTGAATTCACTGGGGTGATAGATTGGAATTCTCAGTGAGAATTTTAAAGGAAGTGCAAAAGCACTTCAAAAGTAAATTGGCGAATCTTTTACAATTGCGTATTCGCTACAGGATTTCGCAACTTCTGATTTTGTATTTGAGAGGATTCGCGTAGTTCAGAGGGAGCCTTTGTTGTGTGCTCCGCCCCTGCGATCAGGGGTGATATCCCCGGCTATCTACAAGCTCCGCCGAAGCAGCGCCCAGACGACCCCTCTGCTGACGTCACGGACTGCCGCAGACGCCGCGAGCCGCTGCCAGCCGCCCTGTTGGAGAGGGTGAAAGCCATCCCGCATTCCAGAGAAGGTCGCCCCGGCCGCACACAAGCTTCGCCGTGTCCGCCCGGGCACATTGAACTTTTGACACGGAAGGTCTCAGGCAATGTGACTGGGGGCTATTAACCTCTTTGAAGTATTGTCAACGCGGTGCCGCGCCAAGGCAAAAGAAAGGTCATTTATTATTGTAATTCTAGTTATAAAATAATTTTGTACTCTTCTCTAGTTGTAAGCTTTCCTGTTAATTTTAATTTTTATTTTTTTATTTTTATTCAATCTTTTCGGTAACTTTTATTTTATTAATGTAACTTCCCTGGTACAGCTTTGTCCGGGAATAAACGTTGTCATTTACCACTAACCAAATTGTTTATTTTGAATGCCCATGAATTTAATTAACAATTCCTTCCATCAACTAATTTTGTAAATGAGCAAAGGAAATTGTCACAATCGGCTAGTTTTTTAAACGAGTAAAGGGAATAGGACCGACTGAGCTATAACCGGGCCGCTAAGCGCGCATTTCGCATGCGCGGAGGTGTACAGTATAATGTCTCTTATATACATTAAACAAATGCTTGTATTTCTTAACAGCCTCCTCACAGTCTTTAGACCACCACGGTAACTTCCTTTTGCCTATTTTACCTGTAGTTTTTGGAATGGTTACCACAGCGGTGGTCATAATTATTTCTTCAAAGCTGTCTAAGATTTCATCTATTTGATTTAAGTCAAAATCATCGTTAATATTTAAATGTGTAATTTTGCCTTCAATAATTCGTTGATATAGGCTCCAATTTGCTTTCGAGAGAATCCATCGCGGCTCGTAAATAACGATTACCGATGTTTTTGTTTTGTTCCGATGTATATTCGAAGATCACGGTGATAGGATAATGGTCACTGTTGAATAGGTCATCGGAAACTTTCCATTGTAAGTATCTTACTTGATTCGGCGTAAACATACTTAGATCGATAGTACTTACATTTCCTGTTGCCACGTTGAAATATGTAGGCTTATTGTCATAATTTAATAACACAAGGTCTTCTTTCTCAAAACTATCACATACTATTTTCCCCCTGATATCCGTTCGTACTGAGCCCCATTGCACATTGTGACCATTAAAATACCAAGTAATGTAAATGGTTTATTAACTTGTTGAATTGTCTCACAAGTTCACAACTACGCACTTAAAATGACCTTGGGATGTATATATTGCACAACATGATGTTTCTAAATCCTATATTTATGGATACACCAACTACTTCAAGATCACTTGTTATTTGCACTTCACTGCTTACAAACGATTCGAGAACGTAAATTGCCACTCCTCCACTAGCATTCACACAAGACGATCTATTTTTGTAGTAACACTTGAAGCCTTTGATATGGTTATAATGGTTATTTTTAAAATTGGATTCTTGTATACAGACAATATCGAAGTTCTGCTGATTTTGAAGTTTTTGGAAGAACTCGTATCGTGCCCGGAAGCCGTCCACGTTCCATTGCAGAATTTTGATTTTCATTATTCTTCTTCACTTGATAAACATTCGTTCTCCGAAGATGTTCTTGAGGAATCAGACGCTACCGGATCCTTCAACCTCTTCATGATTCTCGTAAAACGGGACTTCATGCCTCTATCCACTAGTAATGGGTACATATCTCTGAGCAGTTCAATCAGTTTATCAGTTTCCTTAGTATAATTAAGAGATATTTGTAGTGCCTTACTAGTCCCGTACATATCTTCCAGAAAATTTTTGAGTTGTTCATAATTAAGAACTTTGGAAGTTTCTTCTAATTTTTCTTTAACTGGAGGTAACTGTTCTCTAATGTTCTTTTTCTCACTTTTATTTTCAGAGTTGTTTTCTCGATTGCACTTCTTTTCCTTATTTTTGACAGGTTTAGCAAATTCTTGTGCTCTTTCTTCCGAACTATTCAAGGGTGGTTCCGAGGTTTAATTACTAGATGTATTTGAGATCTGCGAAAGTGTTCTTTTAGCTGTCTCTCCTGTCGCAATTAAAGGGAAGTCTTCATCAAAAGTAGAATTATCGTTGTGGTTGTGCTCAACGTTCCTGTTTGTGCCTTGTGCTAGATCTGAGGTGATATTAGAATTAATATTGTCTACATTTTTACAGTTTCTTGTCACATACCTTCTTCCTTGCATTGATAGCATTTAATAGTGCCATATGAAATATAAATCCAATATTTCTCTCCTTTGTACTCAACTACCATAGAATCAGGTATTTTGTTTAGTGAGTCTTCCGGCACATACATTTGCCTACGAAACCTCAGAATATGTGTGAATTCTTCTTTTCCGAATCCCGCTCTAAGGAAAGACACGTTAGAACTTCGCACTACGTTCAATTTATCAAGTTCTTCTTCAATTACTACATTGAGGATCATTGGCTAAACATTTGACAAAACTACTCGCCTCTGCTTACTGACAAATGGTCGCATATTTTGTTCACTTCCATCTATATTAATAGATTTATATTTATCTGTTACTTCATCAACTAATTGCTTACTGCTACAACTAAATGCACACTCTGCTGTTTGAAATCTTGGAAGCGTATATTATGTTTCGTGGTGAAACAATAGTAGCTAAGGCTTCTACATACCTTTCTAGAGATGTACTGTAGTTCTTCCCATCAATTATCAAACCTTGCTCTTTGTCCGGATACATAGAATTTTGTACGATATTACTCCAGTTTGTGCGCCTTGAAGGTTGACCTGAGGCGGGTTGGCTCCTGTAGTCAGAGGCCTTCCCTTCAGCCGATGCTTCATTCGAGGTCATTTCCCGTTAACTTGTCCCCCCGTAAGGGAGGAAGAGATAACGGTTTTATACTTCTCTGTAGTAGTTGCTGATTAATAAACTGTCCACAATTAACACACAGACTAAGGAAAGTCACAAGCTCACTGCGTAACACTGTGCTGTCACTGTGCGCAGCGGGGCACGATGTTGACTCGACGGCTGTCTGTGACGGACTGGCTATTTAACAGTGTGTCCCTCACTGGGCAATTTAATTTAAAACTGTATGTTATTATTATTCTTGATAATTTTTATCGTTGGTTCTTTATTAATGTATGACTTCTACGTACTTGTGCTTAGATTAAATATTACGTAGGCCAAAGTTCGATCCAATACGAACTAAATAATTACCGAACATTTATTCGAAACTAGTGGTGCTACAGTATGGAACTTACTTCCCCGTATTAGTTTCCTATATCCTTTGGTCTCGGATACCCACATATTCTTGCCAGCTGTCATCAACCGCTGCTCAAAGTACAGTTTTTGACATATATTGAATATTTCGGATTCTTAATTTAGAGGTAATTTATATTATTCTAAGGGTTTTTCTTTGAAAAATGAGGAGCCGTTTTTAAAAAAACGGGCTTTAAACGCTAGTGTAAATTCGAAATTTGAAGCTCTTTTTCACATACAATATTTGAGTTTTCGAAAAACTTCATTTCGAGACATTTTAAGTACTTTCACTCAAAAAATAAAATAATGTTTACAAATTGCTGGAAATGTGCATATCAAAGACGTGAGAGATTTTTAAAAAATGTACATTTGTGTCCTTTTTGAAAAATAACAAACAAAAAGAACATCGAAATTAACTTTACGTCATGTTAAAGAGTGCAATTACCATTATCCGTTGGAAATTTTTGAAGAAAAACTCTGAAACTGTTTTTGAGAAAATGGCATTTGAACGTTTCTGAAGATTCGGATTTTTGAGTTAGTTTTCACACAAAACGGTAGAGTTGTCGAGAAATGTTATTTCACTATATTTAAAGCACTAGTACTCATAAATAAAATATTGTGTGCAAATTGTCACTAATATAAATATAAACATGAGAGACAAGTCAAAAAATTATATTTTCGTAATTTTTAAAAAATCAATAGAATAGAAATATATGGCGTGTATGTCATCCGATAGAGTATATTTAGCACCATTCCTACCAAAACATTGAAGAAAAAATTTGAGCCTTATTTGAAAAAATCTTGTTTTTGTAATTTTTTTAAAAATTGCACATATTGCACGCAATATTACGCGAAGACTGCTAACATCAAAAAGAAAATTTACATGGCCTTAATAAAAGAACTCACAAACAAGAAAAAAACTGTAGGAAAAATCTCCATCTCGAATTTTATAGTTGTAGGAAGACACCGAAAATATCATCCTTTTGAAGTTTTGGAAAATCGGACCTATGCCTCGTTTGTAAGTGTAAGGTACTCTATTCTTGCAGGAAAGTTAAAGAAAAAATTTGAAGCCGTTTTTGAGAACGTCTGAAAACTGTCCAGATAGTCCGGATGTCTTAAAACTGTCCGTACTGTCAGGAAGTACTCCTAAATTTTAAAGAATGTTTTTCAAAATCTCAAAGTTTCGATTCGAGCCAGGGGTTTCTTCAATTTGGAAAAAATCCTACTCATGGTTTAAGCGCTACAAGTATTCACAGACACCAGACAGGCGGACGGACGTTTTGAACACAAACATTTTTCGGTATCAGGGGACCCCAAAATGTGTATTTCCATTAAAATCTCGAAATCGATTTTCCGCAACATTTCACAACTTCCCTTACACTACGTATATTACTCCGTATGTACATACGTATAAGGGAAAGTAAAAAATGAAAACTCAGTTCAATAATGAAGGGATGCTAGTGTGGAATTATTCTTCCTTCCCTGTATTATGTGTGTACGTTAAGTCAATGTATGCTTTAAGGCATTTTTGTTCAGTTTAAAGTGTAGATCGCTAAGTTTTGATAGCAATGTTAGTTTTTATAACTCTCTCGAACTGTAAGTGAACATATTCGTTGGAATCAAATTTACCTTAGTGCTCTTTCAGAAATTTGGTTGTATGGTGAGGAGGTATTTTAGTGTTTGTTTCCAACATCAGGAGATCTGCCTATAAATGAGTTTGTATGTGTATGGATGTATGGACGGTAGTGTAAATCCTAACAGTCATGATCATATTGTAGTGAATGGAGGGATAGATGTGTCACTCATAATTGCTAGGATTAGAATATTTCCATCTGAAACTTAAAACGTTTGCCAGGAGACATAATTGCCCGTTTCCGGATGCAAGTAAAATATTTCATTTTTTCGGTGCACATTACATGCTATATAATTTAGTTGTACCTAAGGTTACATTGATTTTCAAATCATTTTGACCATTATTCGCAGAATAAAGGTACTTTAATGGAAAATTGTGTATTTTCAAAATATGTTTGTAATTGAAAAATGTGTGTTGTAATCAAACAACTCAAAGTTTAAAATTTGTTAAAATTAAAATCTTTCAACAACCCACTCTACTGGAGACTCTGTGATTCCTGGAGACGAAGAGCATTCTTTCTTAATTGAGAAATCAATGAATTGAGAACAAATAAACAGTGTGAAAAACAGAATAATAGGTTGATTGTAAAAGCTGTGAGATCAATAATTGTTAAAACCATTCAAAAATAATGCTTTTTAAGGGTTTTGTAATTGTATCATTCGATATCAATCTTCTAAGAACTCTCAAGAAAATTAAATAATACAAATTATAATATAGTAGTATATTTCAGTTTCCATTGCTAACTCAGTCATTTTCCTTAGCCAAGCAGGAAGCTACAAGACATTGATAACACATTATAACATCACTTAAACTAACCATACTGGAATGCTGGAGAGGAGTGTGAACATAATTAAGGTAGAAAAATGGAATTTTGAACATTTTATTAACGTACTTTTCATTTCAGTTATACATATGCCATTTTAGATAACAACGAGTGTCACTAGGGTAAATTTGGGATAATTGATAAACGTGCAGTAAGTTCAAATTAGGAAAATATGTTTCAAAAATAAAACTATTTACAAATTTCTCTGAAATATACTTTTACTTAATAAAATATATTTATATCTTATATACAGATTCAAAATATTATAATACAAGAAATCAAAAAATTCAATGCTCTTACAAAATATTTTATTGTATTTACAGTATTTGTTCAAGAATGAAACTACGTGATTCTTTTCAATGCGCAATTATACTACAGAGTTCTGCAACCACAATATTTAATCTACATATTATATATTTCTAACACATGTATATTAAAACTATACATGTTCAAACACCAACACATAACAAACTCTAAAACATGTAACATATTTTTATGTTATTGTATTATACACATAATACAATATTACACGTAGACAATCACGCATATATTACACCTGTTAGGTTTGAGCAAAGAATATATATTTACTTTACTTTCGATAAATTACAATTCATAGACATCCATTACGATACAATTACATATGAACATAAAATAACTGATAATTACACCGATAACTAAATTAAAAATATTGATGTCTCCACATAGTTTTTAGATAATTCCAAAACACACAAAACAAGAAAAGTTACAATACAACATGCTATCTTAAATGTCCCACAAAAATAAAACAAGGCCTAAGTTGTTGACATACAAACACAAAAGTAGTCTCACATACCAACACAAACACACAAGTCGACACAAACATCCATGCAGACAACGCAGAAAAACGACTCACTTACAAATATACATCAGACATACAAAGAAGTGACAAACAAGAAATTCAAAAACTCAGAAACACTGGACAGGTTCAAAACTACACGACAGAGACATAAACTCACGACAGTCACACAAAGACCCGACACACATACAAACACACGAACAACGTTAATCAGCAAAATAGACATATCACAAACACATGACAAATAGAAAAACACACGTACAGACCCTTCAGACACACAAACTGACATCCGACATATAAATATACATCTGACATACAAACGCATGCCAGACTTATGCGCACGTGAGAAACAGGGTTGCCGGATGCTGCATACAAACATCCACCGTTACGTGGCTATAAATCTGCCCAATTTCTCCCAACAAAAAAATTCAACTTTTCAAACGGAAAAATATGTATTTAAATTGTTTTAGGTAGGGACCTTATTAAATGCTTGATTCGTTTGATTTTTGTTTTTAAAATTGGTAATTATTAACGCAAGCAAAAACCTTTTGCAATAAGTTATATTTTAATATTTAAAAATTAGTTATGACTATACTCGTGACTACAGCAGATATATTTAAAGAATAAATTAACTTTTTTCTAATTATATCATTTTATTAATCACATAGTCGTATCACATTATAATGTTTTTTCGATGATTGCAGCTAAACTTAATATTAAATAGCGTGTTCTAAAATTAACTGCACGCACTGCCAATATTGAATGATATGTACTCATGTTGGCCACGACTTTTGAAACACCTTAGGTCTAAAATTACTCCACTCCTGACATACGACAACATTTCTAACTTATCAAAGTAAATTTAAACGAATTAACAAATTATTAATGAAAAATCATGTATAAAGTAAAAAAATAAAAAATCAAACTCACTGTCAACGTCGTTGTGGTTGTTTTTTTTTTGTTTTTTTTTTTTTTTGAAAAGTTTGTCATAATCTGAAAAGCCGCTCAAAACCGCACATGTTTTGACGCATGTGTCGCACATGTTTCGCACATTAGTCGATATTCCCCGAGGTCATTTTTTGTCCATTTCCATCCCAAAAGGCGTAATTCCGCTTAATCTGGCAACCCTGGTGATAAACTCACACGTCAGAGATACGCATCGATCTCAAACAAAAGCACATTCACTCACGACACTCTTGACTGGAAGAGAAATAATTTCATCTCATCAACGACACTTTTGCATACACCACACTTAAGCACATACGCGACACGCATACTCAAACGCGGCATACATGTATTCATGCTTTACACAACAAAACACGCACATGTGCGCACACACTATAGATATACGCGTATGAAACACATGGACACACTACACCCGCTCACACTTCACATTGTCTCACACGTGCACTCACACGACACACATGCTCACACTTAAAACACGCTTACCACACACTTCACACATGCTCACACTTCACATTGGATCACACATGCACACACACGACACACATGCTCAGAATTTACATTGGCTCCCACGTGCACACACACGACACACATGATCACACTTGAAACATGCTTATTCTTGAACACGCTTACACTTGAAACATGCTCATTCTTGAAACAAGCTCACACTTGAAATATGCTCACGCTACACTTATGTACATGCACACACAATACATACACAATATCTACATACACATAAGATATAAGCGCATAGACAGTCACGCTGAGTACATAAAGAATACACACACACATAAACAGTTTAAAATAGCGGACGCAAAAACCTGTTGACACAAAAACACGCATTGACCTACATGTGTTAATGGACTCCCCATTCAGACACACATTGGTTGACAGATCTTAGTCAGACATTGTCCATTAACTGATAATCATGCATTGATAGATACTGATGAAATATTCCGTGATAATTCATTCCCGCTGTGAAGGTCATTGAGTATATATTTACACAATACATTTACAGACACAGACCACACATAATGTTCTTCGTCATCGGGCGGTCTTAAATGTCGGTAAGTCTATTTGGATACATCACAACTGCTGCCCTCAATTGGGAATTTTCTGAAGTCACCGCAAATAGCAAGCCCCAGCACATTATATTAACACCACATTCTCAGACACAGACTACAAACAACTACACTCTGAGGCAATCGCAGACAATCAAACACACACCTTTGTCACACAACATATCCAATGAAACATTTCTCAAATTAGTGTATCAAAACACTCATTCAGTGACACATCAAAACACATATTGACAAACATTTCGACATACACATTCACACCCATATGAAACACACGCCTTCACAGACGTATCAAACCCTCACATTTAGAGGCATGTCAAAAAACATTCAGACCTCAAAACACACCCATTAATTAAATTGTCAAAATTCACACATTAACAGATATATCGTTACACAAACATTCACAGATATATCCAAACACACACACACACACACACACACACTTACATTCACTCACATTTGAAACACACATTTACAGTCATATCAAACAAACATTATAGGTATATCAACCACACCTCTTCACAGAGAAAACAAACACACCAATTACCAAACACATGCAGACTTTTCAAACCCACTCTCTCACTAATATATCAAACGAACACATTTACAGACATCAAAATCCACCTTCACAGACATAACAATCATACAAGTTGACATTCACATCAAACTCACACTTTCAAAGACTCATCAAACACACTTTAACAAACATCAATGACACACTTTCGCAGATATATAAAAAACATTCTTTCACGGACATTAAACACAATGATACCCACAGACCCCATACACACGCATTGACTTTCAAAGAGCAAAAAATTATTCCCTTGCAAAATAGATTGACAGATTCAAATAATGTACAGATAAACATTTACTCCTACGCACACATATAGCTGACTAGCACGCATTTGACTGAGAGTAAGCATATTTACTGCCTGACGCGTTTACATACCAAGACCCGCGTTTACTTAAAACCACTCACGTTCACTCACCAGCACGTGCGTTAGCACACTTGCACACAATTAATTGACTAGGACACACATTGACTAGGGCAAACGTTAGAAGACTAGACTTCACATTAACTGACTAGCATTCATTTCGACAAACTAGCACACAGTTTACTTAAGGTAGAATTCGACAAGCACACACTTTGACTAGCACACACTTTAAGGCATACTTTCACTAGCACCCACTTTTACTGACTAACACACTTTGACTAGGGCAAACTCCGACTAGCAAACTTTTTGTCTGTCATACACGCTTGAGGGAGATAAGGAAGACGTTCAGGAACACACAAACCTGCAGGCAGACAGAGACCCACTGCAGCACATACGGACGAGCAGGAACACACATACGCAAGCAGGCAAGCAGAAATCAAAATGATACAGGGAGACACAGACGCACACACAGCCTTGCTAGCACATACAGAAGAATAGGGGCACACACGCAGGCATGCTAGGGATAGAGACTATTTCAGACTCAGACACGCAGACTAGATAATGAACATAAAATTCAGACACATATACATGCATATTAAGCAAGCAGACACACATTAAGGCGTACAAAACAGATAAGCATTCACACAAACAGAAATTCTTTCAAACGCATTCACACACTCATAAATGCTTTCACAGGTACAAAAATGCTTTTGCAGCCACTAAATGCATTCACAATCACACAAATGCTTTCACTGATGAGTGCATTTCGAGATATATAAGTCGTTCACAGAACCTGAAAAGCAAAAACAGACAAAGGCAAGACATCATTTTCACAGATATAGAAATACACTTGAGCACCTACAGACCGGTTGGCTGGGCGACAGGCGGAGGCACAGGTTGGCACACGCTGCTGTAAATAGAGATTGGGTAAACATTGATGCCCAGCAAAGCAGACACTTGCGTACACGAAGGCACATACTGACGCACAGTAAGGCAGGCACTGACGTAGGGGCATACAGCCTTCTGACGCATGTGACAAGACATACGTACAGGCAAGTTGATCTACACACATGGAGGTGCGGACGCCGACAGGTAGGCATAGAAACTGGAACAAAAATATTGGTGGGCATAGAATAACTAAAAACACAATCTGGCTAAAAAGGCCACGGCCGCACGAACACAGACTGGCAAACACAGCACAGCTCGGAAGGCAAACAACAGACAGGAACAGAGAGCCAGGCACAGCTAACAAGAGACAGGCTCAAGTATAGACAGGAAATTACAGATAGACATAAAGACCCAGACAGTAACAAAATCCAACGGACTCCAGTGGAGCGCGTCTATACACTAAGGGGCCTAGTAGTCCAACTCGTTCAGCCGTCTAATCAGGCCTTTAACTCGCGCCATGCACAACAGTTCAAAATCGCGCCACCGTCCAGTCCCACGCCGCCGTCCAGTCCCACGCCGCCGTCCAGTCCCACGCCGCCGTCCAGTCCCTCGCCGCCGTCCAGTCCCACGCCGCCGTCCAGTCACACGCCGCCGTCCAGTCACACGCCGCCGTCCAGTCCCACGCCGCCGTCCAGTCCCTCGATGCTATTTTTTTAACAGAAGATATATATCCATATTATTTTACTTAACGAAATCACATTCACTGTGCTACTACACTATGTACTCGCATATCGCATTATTTCTATAATTTACAGTTTTTAAAATTTTAAATAATTCGATCGAAACCGGACAAACCATGTTTTTTGAATCATTTTCTCTGTGCGTGCAAAAATTAGGCAATTTTAGAGAAAATAATAATATATTAATTTCAAGTATTTGATTTCCGAAAATTGCTAGATTACTTCAACAATTTGTCCAAAAGGTCTAAATGGCAAAAGGATTTCATAAAAAAATTATTGTATTTATTGTCATTAAAATATAAAAAATATAATCCTAGAACTATTTACGCAATGTTTTACAAGAAAAATATTTTCTTGATTAGCATTGCTTTTACTTTGATGTACTTAAAGATCTCAGTTTTAACACTAATCATTTTCAATCTAATATGTGTTTTTTTCACTCTAGCCTATTCAACTTACGCCAATTAGTCAAATTTAGTCTGGTTTTAATTGTTGTAGCAGTTACGGACAGCATCAAAGACGCTAAATTCCAAGGTAGTTAAGTAGCTTAATATTATGTCCAACCTAATAACCAAAAGGTATTAATCAGATATTATTGAATACTAATGAATAATGGCCCTGTCATCGCCTTTACGTACCATAGAGCGTCGTCCATTCCCGCGCCGCCGTCCAGCTCCATGCCACCGATCACTCCCGCGAAGCTATTTTGAAACAGAAGACAATTATTGAGTTAAATGCACCGAAATGGAAAAGTAATAGTGCGCCAGCGGTGCTATTGCAGGAACTCACCACGGCCCCTGTGCTTTGTGCGCACGTGCTTCTGCAGGTGGTCGCTCCGCTGGAAGCAAAACCCGCAGATAGCGCACTTGTGTCGCCGCTCCCCGGTGTGCACCCGCAGGTGGCGCACCAGCTCATCCCTCCTCACGAAGCGACGAGAGCACTCACGCCACTCGCACGCGTGCGGCTTGCGCTCCTCGTGCCTGAGCAGGTGCTCCTGCAGGCGCGCCGTCTTCGTGTACGATTTGGGGCAAATCGTACACGCGTGTCGACGGGGGGCAGGGCGTCGTGCCGGAGGAGCTCGAGGTGGAGATAGAGTGGAGGAGGTCGTGGCAGGATGGGAAGAGGCGGAGGACGAGGAGGGCGTAGGAAGGGTAGGGCTGGGGGCTGCATAAGACAGGTTGAGGGGGGACTGCGAGGGCGGGTAATACAATGTGGAGGTGTCGGTGGACGAGGAGGCGAAAGGGAGGTTTGGGGGGGATACATATTCGGATAGGAAGGAGTGAGGAGGAGAGGTGTATCTAGAGGAATGTGCGAGAGGGGGAGGTAGGGAAGGGAGGAAAGAAGGAGGACGGGTTTCCTCCGAGGCCTCCACCGCTCGCCTGACAGACGCTTCAAATTCCTCCACAATCGACCGACGCCACGCCACCTCCGCCAGCAGCTGCAGCGGAGTCTGAAAATATGAACAAAATGGCCGACTCAATGCACATGTCCTAATAAAACGACTGAAGTACGGAATAAGTTCTCCTTTCCAAAATGATTACATAAAATTTTTTAAATAAATATTTTATTCCTGTTAAAATTAGAGACTACCTGTAGTTTTAACACTTTCGTAGCCAGAAAATCAGTGTAATATCCGAAATAGTTCGCACAAAATAGTTTGTGTATCGAGTGATACTAAATGATGTAACGTCATTTACGGAAAGCGTGAGAGATATATTGCTTCAACTACTCAATTAATATGTGATTCAGTCCAAAAACGCAACGTTCACACCACAAGTCTACAGGAAAGAACTTAAGCCAGCGATAAAGCTAATAAAATTAAAAGGATTATAGTACTTTTAAGCAGCGTGAAATAAGAGAAGAGGTGAATAAATGTTTTTTAGCGTGTGGAAATTCAAGGTAGTAAGAAAGAGAGACCCGTAGATAATATTGATGTATCTACAGCGTTAACCCTTCAGTGGTTTCCTGGATTATTACAATAATTTAGTCTTTAGTTCATTCTCTGTTTCCAGCAAGAATTGAGAAAATTTGGATAGACTTTTTTTAGTATCTTTTGAAAAAGGACTTAACTATTGAATTTTAGCAATAACTGACTCAAGTGATGTCAGCTTCACAAGCGGTAAGTCCCAGAAACCACATGGCATCGTGAATATTGCTGCAATGAAAGCTGTGAATCAGGTTGTTTACAACATTACATATATATATATATATATATATATATATATATATATATATATATATATATATATTACCCGTACTTTCTCGCTGCTAAGTAGGTGCTGGCGCCACTTTCAAGAAAATGTAGTTTAAGAACAGCTGTAAATTCGAAATTCAAAGCTATTTTTCACAGAAAAGTATTTTTGTTTTCCAAAAGCATGAAAGGAAATAATTAGAAGCACTTTAAGTCACGAATTCAATAGTGTTCAAAAATTACAAAAAATAAATATACAATGAGTAATTTTTGAAAAAAACGAGAAAATGACCTTACGTTATATTAAACAGTGCAATTTAGCACTATCCGTGCCAAAACATGAAGAAAACGTTTGGGACCGTTTTTGAGAATATGGTGTGTTGAGCGTTTCTGAAAATAGGGTATTTTGAGCTAGTTGTCACTGAAAATGGTTGAGTTTTCGAGAATCATATTACGACATTATTTAAAGCACATGTACTAAAAATACGGTAACTTTTGAAAAACCATAGTAATAGAGCAATATGGCAAATAGTTCATCTCATTGAGCTCATTCAGCACTATCCCTACCAAAAGGTAAAGAAAAAATTTAAAATCTTTTCGAAAAATCTTGTTATTGTTATTTTTTAAATTGCACATAGTTCACGCAACTACGAAGATTCTAAAAAAATACCACACCTTAATAAAAGAACGCACAACTGAGAAAATAAAATTATTGTTAGAAAATCTCTCAATCTTCACTTCTGTAGTTGTAGGAAGGCGCTCAAAAGATTTATAAATTTGAAAATTTTCTCAAGTTCAGGGAAACGGGAAGTCTTACCTATTCCACCTTTATGTGTGCATTTTACTTTAATTTTACAATATATGTAAGGTAATAATTGGATCGGTTTTTGAGAAAACGTTGAAACTGTCCGGATGGCTCCATTTAATGTACCTTCAACTTTTGATGAAAGTTTTTCAAAATAGCAGCGTCTCTAGTGGAGCCAGATTGCCCAGGAAATACCCATTTTGAAAAAACCTACGTATGATTTAGTGGCTAGCGGTATACACAGACGGACAGACCAACAGACGGTCACAGTCACGGATGGACGTCTTGAAGAAAAAAACTTTTTCGGTGCTACGCGAACCCAAAACGTATTTCCGTTGCAATCTGGGAATCTATTTTCCGCAGTATTACATAACATTCTTTATATTTCATATATTACTCCGTCTATACGTATAAATACGCGAAAGTAAAAATAACTAAGATATATTTTTAAGATAAAGGAATACTAACCGCATGCATCACCGAAACTCCAACAACAAACCCAATTTCTTCTCCAACATAAACCCAACAGATCAACTTATACAATATAATTTAACCTCAGTAAGCAAGACACAAACGAGAACAAACAGCATATACCTGTTCGGTTCCTTCCTACAAATTTTCTCGAGCAATTGGGAATTGTAAGAACTCTCATGAAGAATTCACCCATGTAGAAGCAATAATGGAAGTACGTGAAGCCTATTAGGTTAGTAGTAAGTCAACAATACTTGTGCGAAAGTGTAAAATGATCAATGTACAACCCATACCAGAGAAAAAAATTTTAAAAAGTTGAATTATGACCACACGTGGAAACGAGAGATTTTTGGCATAAATACGAATATATTATTAGCACCCGTTAGATAAAGCTTTTAGCGCAGGGAAAACGTTACGGGCTTTGGTATTTCCACTCACCGTGCCGGTGTAAATGAAACCCCTTACTGCTGCGTGCACAAGGATAATGTAAATTTCAATAACTATTTTCCTCACTTGAATATATAAAACGAATACAGATTTTTATGTTATGGCTAGAAGCAAAAAATTGAGCCATTCAGCTCTAAGTATCGGGGTAACTGGACGAAAAACGTGAACGGTGTTGACCAAGTAGCTGGGTCCCAAATTTTTACTACCAAATTGTAGACATATTAAGGATTTCAACATTATACGATCTAAGTGATAACTAAGGCATATGATGTCGTTTGCTAGATCAATATTACATTCCCTTTTAATGCTCGATATTGGTGTTGATTGTGTAAAAGTAATAATTGTTTCTGTACATACAACTATACATGATTCTGCATCATAATTATTATACTGAACATATGATTTTACTTACACGTAAAATTGTGAATCGGTTTTGATCGATAATATGCATATGGGAATATGTTATATATCTGTATATAACAGCGTTAGAGTAATATATTAGTATTTATCGTTATAAATAACAGTTGCGCAATCGGAAAAACACTAATAATAATAAACACTAATAACTTAATATTGAACTATTTCTGAAAAGTAAGCGTTCAAATTAATTTTATCCATCGACGGGTCACAATTACAGAAAATGTATAGAAATACATAAATATCATTACCGTATTTGGTTGTAATTAGAAAGTTAAGACGTTCTACTTCACGAGAATTGTAACCGATTTACACCTAATTATCCGCAAAATTCTCACAGTTGAAACAAATACTAGACGACATCCTTTAAAAAACTATTTTTGAAAAACAACTATGTGTAACAGAAAAATCTCTGTTCAAAACTGAAGTCGTAGGTGTCCTCTGCATAAAGTTCAAATTTCGATAGTTTTGATATCAATAATTTCCATCAGGAAAAAGTTCTGTGTCATATTTATAAGTGCATATTCGTCTATTATACAACAGTATCTAAACAATTGACCATCTCAGAATTGAAAATGCCATTGATACTAAATAAAAACCACCTTACATAATGAAAATATCCACCTTTATTTTACATTTTTATCAGTCATATCAACGAGAAAATATTAATTTCGACGCACAAATCTTATGTTTTGCAGCTAGAATTGTTCAAAGACATAGGGACAGACTTTTTCCCTTAAACCTACGTTCCTAAATCCTAATAAATCTGATTTCTGATAACGCAATGAATTACAGGAACGCATTCTTCACTAATAGAAAAAAGTAATATGTTGTTTTTTAACATACTGGATTCAAGAAACAGGTATTTCTGACAAACTACCAACGGGTTTCGCTCCAGCATCATGTAACTCTCTCGATGCTTCGTAGTAGTATAAGAGAATAGTAAATTATATATCTAGTGCTCGCATTGCATCTAATATTTTTAAACAAAGAGAGCGAAAAAGAGTTCGAACTACTATTCTGACGAAAGCTTTGCAATGTAAGGTACGCAAGAATTCAGAATGAAGAACTGCTCTTTCACGCTAAGCCTTATAAAAATTAATTGAACGCCAAAAATTACAAACTCAACATTCTCAGTAATAGAATATTGTTTCTCTTCCAACTTGAAATATATTGTCGTAAGAATACCAATGACCATCTCCGTCGTATACTGTCGAATCATCTAACAAACATTCCAAAATTAAGTAGTGTACAATTAATAAAACATTGGTGGTCCCACATTCGTTGCATGTCGTCTATTAAAAAAAAAATGTTTTTTTTATACCTAATAGAAAGCTGTAGCAATAAAATAAAATTAAACCAAAATAATTCTGATGTAATAAGTCAGGTTTTAAGTCTCCTTCCTTTAAGAATGTTAAATAATGAAACTATAAACTCCTGATTCCTATATAAACAAATAAACATTAAGATCGATAAAGAGCTCAAAATGCTGAAATGTAAGAGAAAGCACACCAAATTAAGTGATTGAAGGCAATTAATAAAATCAGTTACATACTTAACAACGTAACTATTCATAATACAGTTCGATAGTTCTCTACGCATGTCCAATATGGTTCAATGTCTATCATATACGGATTATTTCAAAATTAAAACCCTTGTGCTCTTAATGAAATTTTAAAAGAAATGTTTGCCCAGCATGTACTGTAATTTTTCTGATTCGATCTTAATTAAATGTAAACACTCTGGTTTATCCAACCGCATTATTAGATGTATGTCTATATAATAAAGCATGTGATTAACTATCAATTATACATTTTGAAATTAACAAACCCTTACATGTATATTACATTTCGGTAAAAAGAACAATCAATTGATTTCGCAATCAGAAGTATGACTTCAAGTAAAACAAAGTTGTTATTGCGTTTTTAAGTTTGTAAAATATTGACCATGTTTACAGAGAAAAACTTTCCACAGTTCAAGGTGAAAATGAACGAATAAAAAATAAAGTGTTTATTTCAACGTAACCAATGACGCCTGATTTGTTCGATGTTCTTTCTTCGGACAAAACAATTGAGCCCTTTTTGAAGCAATCTTGATTTTGTAAATATTAAAATTTGATTTAAACTTTTACAAAGTTTTTAGAAAAAATAAAAGGGACATGTTAAAACTTCTAAAATAATAGGATCGATTAACTTAGCAAAAAAAGAAAACGATATCTTAAATGAAAGTAAAGCATAAGATTGAAACATATATTAATGGTCATTTTCCCAACATCTTAGCTGCAAAAGAAACTACATTTTTGACCTTAAAAATTGTTCTTTATAGCAGTATTATATATGAAATTATAAAACTGCTGTAATGTAGGTAAAATGTTAAAATAATAATGTTAATTTGTTTACATTCACCAAACAGTTGAAAATAAGTTATATACAAAATAAATTAAATATCTTATATTATAACTAAACTGTGCACGCCTATTTCGTATTTTAGACAAAAATCTTCAATTATGTCAACAGTTTCATGTTACAAATGTTCACCGTAGTTCGTAGGTTATCTTGTATTAAATTCACAATTCGGGCAAAATAGGACTTTAATACACTGCACACACACAAGCTCCTTTGTGGTTAGTAAGCCGTATACTTACTAACTTTAAGGTCTTTACACATAAGCAGTATTTGATGAATATTTGTTGCAAAAATATCACTTTACTTATATACAACACCTTACGCAATTCAACTTTTAATTTAAAAAACATAAACACAATCATCTGAAATTGCATGAGAAATAATCAACTCTACGCCTCATAAGTAGAGAAATTACTTAAAACTTACCAAGTTCTCGGGGAAGGGCAAGGAAGCGTAGTACACGTTCATGGTGGATGGAAGAGTCGGCTGCAAGTCCAGAAAGAGAAATGGCTTCCCTTTGGGCAGGATTCCACCCAGGTTGCTTCCTAGGCCTGTCCCACCTCCCGCGTGGACCTTTGTGCTCGGCCAATAGCGGGCGGTCGCGTCCCCTACTCCCTCCTTCCCGCCCTCTGAGCTTCTTGGTGCCGCCCTACAGGTAGCGCTCGGCCCTCGCCAGGCACTTTGAGTCACTCCCGGAAAAGGCCGTCCCCACCCCAAGGCAGGACCCAGCTACCTGAGAGACAATGCCGGCGTCCTTTCCAATCCTACTGGCATCGCTTTACAACCGAACAAAACTTACTCAATACCGCCATGTTTGTGAGAATCTGGCCAAACCGTATTTGGTTGTATTTTCAATATGCACAAATTGTTCAGAACTAGGAAATATTGTCATACTACAAGTAAAACAATGACACATACGTTTCGTGTGAGCGTTCGTGAAGATACATTACTATAGATAACTCCTATCCTACTTACTTATACCTGATTCATCTCTTGAAATAAATCGTGAAAATGTTAAGCGAAAGACATTCGAAAACATATATTTTGCAAATTGAGTAGTTTCACTGATAATGGTGTTTGTGTTGCTACCACATACAAAGTACGTCTTTTTCACATTATTTCTTTATGTAACAAATTTCTTTATTTAACTTCTAAATTTAACGAAAATCAAACATGCCATTAATATATATGACAATATAACACTCTCTCGTTATATTATTATAAATTATGATAATTTTTGATAGGTGGTGTGCTTTTTTTTGTGTTGGTGAGATATATCAGATGCAACAAATGTGTCTGCACTACTATTTCATTTGTCGTTTTGTACAAATTTCATAATTATTTTATTTAAAATATAGTGGTTTTTTGTGAGATATACCAAGGCGACGTTTCATTGCAGCGAGGGTAAATTTGAGTAGGCAGATCCGGCAAATAGGGCGGGAATAGATAGAGTTCCTGCCTAATACACTGTGAATAATGCAGGATAATGATTTTAGCTTGATCTTTGCAGATTACAGATATATCTTGAATAAAATTGTACATATAATTACTAATCAAATTATATTACATCCGTTCTATATGAAAGTAAGGTTCTTGGTAATATTATGAACCACTTTGACGCAGAAACTAGCATGCTAACTTCAGCTAAATAATACATGATTGCGATAAATAAATGTCCGCAAAATGCTTGTGGTACCCTATGTTTTCATTTTTACCTCAGAAAATTTCACTTCCATGCACGAAAGAATGTTCCACATTTTTTTAAAAATATAAACGATATTTACAAATACAGTGAAGACCAGAAAATTCATTTCAATAAGATATCTTCGTTCGTTAACTTCTATCCTAAGTATCCTCCAAATATTATCGTAAAAAACATTTTGTTAACATCTATTATCCTTTAATGCTTTACCAAATAAAATAAACCTCTTATGAAACCTCATGTATTATAATCAGAAGTCACAGATACCATGTATGAATTAGAAATTAATTCTCATTTAGCAGAATATTTATTTCATGGTTCACTCTTTGTGCAAAAATCAACAGGACCAATTTTAGACAATTTGAGTATATTTTGTGAAATATATTTAGAAAATTAAAGAAATTTTGTTCAAAATTCTTCTTCAAAAATTTTAATACAAAATTAACTACATGTTCAAAAAGGAACATTTTCCCAAGTGCTTTAATTAAATAATTAATGGTAAAAACACATAAAATTATCAAGTGAAAGAGCAAATAAATCGACGAAGAACTGGCAATTTCAAAACTTATTGCTCTAATGAAAAACTGATTTTTATCATAAACATATTGGCCTCCGATCCCAATTAAAATTCATAAAAAATATGAAACACTTTGAAATGGAAATTCTCCACTACGTTATCCTGTAGTAACCACCTTAAAATTAAATAATTCGTTTGAAGTTCCGTGTTCGTTAAGTTAGTCTATATTGGTCGGAGATTTTCGATTAAAAAAAAGCTCATCTAGAGTTTATTTAGTAGTGTTTTGCGTAGACGGACACTAGAACTAATCATTTTTAAAACAAAAACAAACAGTTTAAATATGTAAAACATTGTAACGTACTAAAAATATAATTAATGAAGTTTAACTTGTTAATGTTTTGTAATTTTATATTCTCGAGTAGTAATAACTCAAGATTTTTTAACCGAATACTTATTTCAAATTATTTTTATATAAATATTAGTACATAGTAGATGCCTTCTGCAAACTACATTAAAAGTATCAAGTTATGGAAAAATCGTAATCTTTCAACTTACTAGTTTCTAGGAAGGAAACTGAAAGGAAACTGTGAAGCCCTCGGATTCGTAAATTCTGACTATTATTTCGTTACATTCCTATGAACTGCTGAAAAATCAAAAAGTTTCGTTTCCGTCTGAAAAATGGAAAAAATATAAATTGCTTATTCCTCCGAATCCATCGCACGTAACTACTTATCTCAGATCCAGTACATCTCTGCGTTCCTACAGAACTGAGGACATGGGACATCAAGGCAATACGTAAGAAGCTCCATGGAGTTTAGTATTAATTACGAGTTGCGATGTGTACAAACAATTTATTGGATATTCGAGGCATGTAAAGAACTACTGTTTTGTGAGATATCGACTACGGTGTGTTATTGCAGTATTCATGAAGACATTTTTTGTTTAAGTAATATATTGCCGTGATATACTACGAGAGTGTTAATTTTGTTGTTCTGGAGCAGTGTGCATCCCGCGTGTATGCACACCATTCTTGTGTTTTATTTAGCAGAATATTTGGTACTTAGGACTATTAGAAGAGGATATTCGATTATAAACAATTTATGAAGTTTTAGCAAAGAATTGTAAAAGGCATAACGGCATATATATTCATTCTGAAAGTTTTGGGATTACAGTCGGCTTTCTACTGTAAGTACCCTCGTTGACAATAGAGCATTCACTAGTGAGGCGGTGCCGTTATCTTTCACTGCCTTCGAGACATCTGCTCGCCGCCCTGACGCCGCTTGCTGGTCACGTGCGCTGCATCATCTCTAAAATTAATAGCCGCCCTACCTTTCACTTTGCCCGCCACCTGAAGAAATCCCTTAAGGGAGGCTAGTTCGCGGAGCTGGTTTGCCAATTTTGTAATAAACAGCCCCCTGACCGACTCCAGCTACTAGGTAGCTACTCCCTCTTCTATATATTGATATAAGACGGTATCGAAGAAATAGGATTCAATTCCTTAGCGAAAAAGTAAGTTTTTTTATGCATAAACATCAGTACAAAAAACAGTTTTTAAAATCAGTTTACGTTCGTCACACACACTATAAACACTACAGTTTCTGCCTTTTTTACTGTTTTATAGAAAATATCGAATAAATATGCCATTTATAACAACACTTCTTATGTTGAGGCTGTACCGACGTTATGCCTTAACAAACTTTTAAAGATAATATATTACTTATTTAACTCAAATATTGTATCCCGTTAGGCCGATAAGATCAATTTCACTCTAATGCAATAGAAATAGACTGTTTCCAAATGAACGTAGCTCTGAAAAGTTTTACCTAAAATACTTTCAATTTAGATTATATTTGTGCTTTAAGTATCTAGTTTAAGAACCTTGATTCAAAAAAATTAAGTATTTCACTGCAATCGGCTAAAATTGCAACACTCTCCATCACTATTATCGACTCACATTCAAGCCGAACTGTAATGAATGATTTCGTTACTCACTGGAAGACTACATTTATCACATTTGTGTATATGTCACACGGCTTAGGAAGATACTAGGCTTCAAAGAACTTTTTATGAGGTTTGGAAGCCCGTGAGCTTATTATTCTTAATGGTATCCGTGCGTGCGATAGTGCCAATATATTCGCGCCCGCCGACCAGCCCCACGTGAATCCATGTCCTACGTCACAGATGGAAGTACAGTAATTAATGCTTTAAATCATTAATCCATGCCGGAATTCTTCATCTCCTTCAGGCATATAGGCACTCCCTTGTACGCCTTAGTTCTCTGGTTATCTCATATCTTTATTGGGCGGTAAGTATTTGTTTGTCTTTGAGGACGATATAGTAGGAATATTTATTACGGGTATCAGTGCGTGCAACAGTGCCCATATCTTCGCGCCCGGCCCACCCAACGCCTGGTTGTTCGCCGCAAATGGAGGCAGACTAATTAATGAATTAAGTCATTAACCTGTGTCAGAAGTCTTCTGTCATTTTCTTCAAGTGTATAGGCACTGCCTCTTACGCCTTCAATCCCTTCTGGTTATCCCATCTCTTTTTGGGGGGCCAGGATTTTTTCGTCTTTGAGAGCAATATAGTAGAATTTTCGGACCGATGTTGCAAATTGTTAGTTGGAAAATTACATCACGAAGTTCTACAGTCAACTAATTGAGAGGTCTAGTTACAAAATCAGACTTTTTCATACTACTTTGTTTTGAAAAAAAACATGAAAATGTCCTATCATTTGTTTAGATTATTCTACTGATTATGTTTGAGATCAACACCTGAGTAGTGGTAGTTAAAACAATTTTGTATCATAATTTAAGAATATCTGGTCTTTATAAAGAAAGTTGAGCTACAACTTTAAAAAAGTATCATTATGATATTTAATTGAAATATAATTTCTTTATATTTTTAGTGAAAACGTATTTTTCCTCTAAAACAAACTTTTTCAGTAAAGATTTTCATATTAGTATTAATTATTTCCTTTTGATTTTTTTATTTCGTGTGGCATCTTTTTTCAAATATGAAGATCAGCAACACCTAACTGCAGACTTTCACAATATGTATCATTATCAGTATCATCTTGGTGAATGCTTGGCTCAGCTAGATTTCTATAGAACCATTAACTTTCATTATTACATAATACGCTGACGTAACATTGACAGGAGAATCTCTGTTTGCTTGATTGAAAATATTGAAGTTTGCAATGAAATTAATATTAGGGTAAATTGCGTTCTGCTATTAACACGATATTATGACACCGTCTGCAATGAACAATGACTGTGTTTTATTACAAATCATTTTGTAGAACGACGCATAACTACAACGGACTTCTATCGAAAGCAATATATCATTTTTCACAAAAGGTGTAAAAGTTGCGCTTTTTCACTAGACTCCATAATTCTACGTAGAAAAGAAAATAATAAACAATATTTAGTGAATGTCGGCAAGCAATTGTGGTAAGCTAAGCAGAAAGTGTGAATCCATATACATGTGACCCACAATTTATAATAAAAATTGTAAAAAACAATAATTTCAAACACACATGTAATTTTTTCATTTTTCCAGGGTAGAACAATTAAATTTTTAAAAAAGGGCATATGCCATATTTTCTTTCATAATTTTGAATTTTCACAATCAGTAAAATTTAAACCTTTTGACAGAAACTATGCGCAGCTTAGCACCAGCAATTTGAAAACGATTGTCCGTTTCACTTACGTTCTTCCTGTGTATCTCCCTCTGTGAAAAAAAAGAAAAAAAGCACAAAAGTAGATATACTTAAGAGAGATCTGGACGGCTGAACAAGAATTGTTGCGATAGTGGATCGATTTTTTTAACTTTTGCCGGTACTTTACATTTCTAATCGGCACACTTTCAAACTTTTATCAAAAACTTCTCAACGATCAATTGTATCAGAGAAACAATGAGTGGTGAGAGAAAGGTTTTTGTGAGACTATTTGTATTTAGTAATATGTATTTAGGTGCATACATAACCACAGGTATTCGCTAGAAGTTCTTATCATCCATTGTTGCATATTTTTGTGCTCAACGTGAAAATTCGTTTTTCTCTTTGATATGCCTTTCAGGGGCGCACTTTGCTGTATAATAATAATAATAATAATAATAATAATAATAATAATAATAATAATAATAATAATAATAATAATAATAATAATAATAATATGCCTTTATTAATACGGCGAGGCTCGGGCCATCAGGCCCGCTCTTCCGCCTGACCACATGTCACAAATATACAGAGTAATGTATTAAATAGTAAAATGACTAAAAAGTAATGTTATCTAAAAATTTAAATGTAATATAATCTACAAGTTGTAAGTAGTTAGTGGAAAGCAAACGTTATTTACAGCAACTTATAAATAGACAACATCAGAGGTTAAATGGATAAAATGTTACAATAATAATTTTGAAATAATTTTAAAATCAAGTCTGAGATTGAAAATACAGTTTGAATTAAATAAGATTATGTGCTTTAAATATCTGCGCGCTACGCGGCAGCCTGGTATTCACCCCCAGCGACTGTGATCTATTAATACAGAAAGACACCATCACACGTCGCTCGATCCTGGAGGAAAACCCGCTAGTCGGGGAAAACCCATCAGACAGACTGTGTCCTAATACAATGGAAACTAAGCTAACATGAAGTAACGGGTCTTTGGGATGGTATCCTCAGCTGCGGTCCATGCTGCAAACGGTCGTTTTTTTTTTGTTTAAAACCGCCTCTGCTCCTACGGATGAAAGTACAGTTCCGGCAGTATCAAACAGGTCGCAAGAAAGTAACATTTTTTACAAAGAAACATTAATGTTATTTCTAAAACATATTAATCTTAACACTCCTAAGAAATAGTTTTTATTTGACCCGTAATCTACAGTGATTTAAATAGCAAAATGGTGTATTTTACTTTGTAAAAAAGTCATGCAGGTGCTTCTTAAAAGATGTTAATGAAGAGGAGTTTTTAATATTGGGAGGCAATTTATTCCATTCGCGGGCTACAGTAATTGCGAACGATTTATTGTAGTAGCTGTTTTTGCTTTTTGGAATGCAGAGTAACTGGGATTTTTGAAATCTAGATGATTTAAGGTGTACAAAATAATTTGTTAAGTATGTCGGGGAACCCATTTTTAGCATCTTAAATAAAAGACAAAGGCTGTGATACAAGCGCCTATCCTTTAGTGTTAATATTTTGTGCTGTTTATAAACTCCAGAGATGTGATCGTATTTTTTTATGTTATAAATGAAACGAATACAGGAATTTTGAGCCCTCTGTAGAGTTTGAGCGAGTGAATCTTTTAAATTGTTATACACAATATCCCCGTAGTCGAAATGAGGACACAGCAGGGTTTTTACCAACATTTCCTTCGTATTAGTAGGGAGACATTTATCGATATATCTAAGGGATTGCAAGGAAGCATAAACTTTCCGACAGACATTTCGGATCTGATATTCCCAACTTAGATGATCATCAAGAATTAAGCCCAAGTTTTTGACTTGTGTATGACGATGTACTACAACATTGTCTATAAGCACATCAGCAACATATGAACCTTCAAGTTTCTTATGCATTTGAGAAGAGCCAATTATGATGGTTTGTGATTTTGTAGGATTTAAATTGAGTCCGTTTCTCATTGACCATTTGACTACAGATGAGAGTTCATTATTTAATTTATTTATTAGCATTTCTACCTGTGATGGTTTCCCGGAGATATAAATTTGCAGGTCATCCGCGTACATATGATGACTACATTCCGTAAGTTCGTTTGATAGGTCATTCATGTAAATTAAGAAGAACAGTGGCCCTAACACGGATCCCTGAGGTACTCCTCGGTGGAGAGGTTTTGGATTGGAGTGCAGATCGTCAACTACTACAATTTGTTGCCTATTGTAGAGATAGCTTGCAATCCAAGAGATGGTGGAATCAGAAAAACTTAGATTTTTGCACTTCGCTATTAGGATGTCGTAATCTACAGAGTCGAATGCTTTACTAAAATCTAAAAGAGTTAATACAGTTACGAGGCCATCATCTAGCGCTTTTCGTATGTCTTCAGTTACTTTCAATAAAGCGGTTTGTGTGCTTCTACCTTCTCTAAAGCCGGATTGAAAGTTATCGAGCAGATCTGAGTCGGATACGTGTTTTACAATCTGTTTTCGAACAAAATTTTTCCAGAACTTTAGACACTGTCGGCAATATGCTAATTGGGCGATAATTGCAAGACGCCGAGGTCAGTTCAGATTTTGGCAGGGGGCGAACATGTGCAAGCTTCCACGCTTGAGGAAAGGTTCCCGTTGTTAATGAGAAATTAATTAAATGCGTGAGTGCCGGAAGGGCAAATGGTAAAACAAATTTCAATTGTTTGGCTGTGATACCATCGGAGTCATTTGCATTTGATTTTAGTGAAAGAACAATTTTACTAACTTCTTGATGATCAACGTTATGGAAATAAAATTTATCCCTGATAGCAGGTGAGTTGCTTGAAAGTCTCTGTAATGTATTACGCTTGACAGAAGGTGGTATTGGTTTTGAAACATTTACAAAGTAGTCATTAATATCATTCAAGGGCATATCGATAGAAATTTCAGAAGAATTTGCTTTCGTGATTCCGAGGTCTCTCAGTTTGTTCCAAACGTCTTTTGTGTTTGTATTTACTTTAAAGACATCATGATAATATCGAATTTTTGCGTTTCTAATTTTTTGTTTTACGGAATTTCGTAACTTTTTGTACTCTCTTTCATTTTCAGAGGTTTTATTACACTTGAAGCGATGGTAAGCTGAGTCGCGTTCCTGCATGAATTGCTTTAATGTATTTGTAAGCCATGGGGCCGCGGGACGTGTCACACGTCGCGTTTTCCATGGTGCATGTTTATCGAAAAGGTTAGATATAATTTCGTTGAAGACTTCTACTTTACTATCAAGAGATGTTTGACTATAAACGTCATGCCAAGGAGCTTTGGCACTGTCGTCGAACATAGCCTCAGAATTAATATTTTTGTAGTCACGGTAGCGGATAATTTTTTGCTTATATTTAGGACATTTTATAGAGTACACCATAAATAGGAAATCATGCTTTGATACTCCCGAAATAGATATCTGACCGTACATTAATACTTTCGAAGTGTCTGACACAATCGCGTGATCTATCCATGTTTCAGCTCCTAATGCTAAGTGAGTCGGGCCAAATTCTAATATTTGTAAATTGTATGAATTAAAAGTATCAATAAACTTTTCGGCCGAGTTTGTGAGCGGTACCTTCAGATCGCAATTGAAATCACCCATGATTATGATATCCTGATATTTACTTGCGAACTGCGAAAGGGGAATCTCTAATTCGGATAAAACTCCCGTTTTCGGGGGCCAGTAAACAACAGCAACAAGTAAATGTTTCATTCCAATTTGGATTTCTGCAAACATATATTCCATGCCAGGTAAAGAGGATGTGGAGTGATCGACTACTTTAACCTTAATGTCATTGCGAACAAACAATGCGACCCCTCCACCAGTCTTTTCTTTTAAATTGCTTTTAATTATCGACCTATCATTCCGAAGGAGTTTATAATTAGATACCGATACGAGTCCTGATTTTATTGTAGATGTTAGCCATGTTTCGCTTATTAATAACAGGTCTTGTTTCGTTTCAGTTATAATATTTGAAATTTCGGAGTAATGCTGCTTAAGTGATTGGGCATTTACGTGGAAAACAGACAAGCCACGAGGGAACTGAGACAAAGAAATTTGTAAATCCTGGAGGGTTGCAGGGCTACTTCGAGCGGGTATGGGACTTTCCACCGGGCTGGGGTGAGCCAGTATCCTCTCCACTTCCGGATTAGCACTAAACACAGGTACAGAATTCCTGGAACGCGTGTACTGAGGAAAAGACGGTGTTAAGCTTCGTTGCCACATTTATGAAGATATCCGCGTTGGAAAAAAATCAAAAGCAATAAGCAGAAAGGAATTGGAGTTAAATAAGTTGCTTACAATTACACGTGGGGCACTAACTACTTAGAATTAGTCTAATTATTATAAATTTCTTATAACTAATAAATATTCTAGGATAATAGTTAACTATAATTATAAGAATAAGCACACTAGTGAAACAAATAATATAATTAAAATGTTGTAATATAAAATAATATAATTCTAATATTAGTAATAATAAATTAGAAGTAAAAGTGTTAATAGCAAATATTATGATAATATTAATAATAGTAATAGTAATTAAATAGCACTATAAAAATTAGCAAAAGACGAAAAAAATTAAAAAAATATAATTAAAAATATTTTTGTTTTAAGAACGAAAAATAGTACATAGTCTTTGCTCCTAGTTATGTATACTATCCAGTTCTGCTATAGTTCTGACGCGAACTTTGGAATTTCTCACCTTTACGATGACGACACCATCTGTTGTCCAAACATTCTGTTGGCCGAAACGTTCCACAGCCTTTTTTAACACTTCCAGCCGCATCCTCGTCAGGTCCTCCCGAATTGTGATACCCGTTTTCTTCAGATTTCTTTTGGATGAAAACATTTCCCGGCGCTTCCTATAACTGATGAATTTTACAATTATAGGTCGAGTACCACCATTCGTTTTCCGGCCAACTCGATGACTGCGATCAATATCGCTTAGGTCTAATTGGACACCTATCTTTTTGGCAACATTGATTGCAATGCAGTCGGTGTCCTCGCCATCACGCTCGGGTTCCCCAAAGATCCTTAGGGAGTTTCGCCGCTGGTACTGCTCAAGCTCGTCAGTCCGCTCCTCCAGTTGAAGTTTGAGATCATCGATCTCCTTACTTTTCTCTAATAGTTTCTCTTCGTAACGAGAAACTAACACCTCCAATTTCTTTTCCACTGCTTCAGAAACAACCTGGGCAATTTTGCTTATGAAAACATCCGATGTCAGGATGCTTTCAATAAGCGAAGCAGAGACAGCGTCATTCGCTTTAGCGTTGCGTGTGGCCATGATGTTGAAAAATTAGAGGTAAAACGAACTTTTATGAAAATTACTTTTAGGAAAAAACTAAAAGTATTAACAATATATTATAAAATTAGCGAATATTGTAGTTATACTTAGCATATACCAAGCAGACACTGGCGATGTGTGCTGTATGCCATAATTTCCTTATGTAACAAATAATAGTTGCTTTTACATGGATCGTACACCTTTTTGACTGATACCCAAGCAGCAGAGAGTAGTTGGCCCACCACTCGTCCGTTGAAGTATTTTAATTCTATTTTTATATTAATTTTATTATTTTGGCGCGTTACAATGCGTACTGAGATACATTCTTATGCATATCACTAAATCAAGAATGCAAATATTGAAGTTGTAACCAAACCCTAAGAGAGCACACTACAACTCAACACATATTAAACGAGTTATTGTGTCCAGAAGGAGGCGACATTACAAAAATTCAATTTTCTAAACTTATGGTGTAGTTTTTTTCGAATAATCCGTGTTTCTTGAAGTGCATCTGCAGCGCTACCGCACTATATCATAAAGTCAAAAGCTTTTCTAGAGATGGTAGAAGAAACAGTGACTTACAACGTTACAATTTTCACCAAAATATTGAAGGTTTTACTATAATTTTTAATAGTAAAACGAAGTGCAATTGTATATATTTTTAGCAGAGTATTCTTGCATATGAGTACATACAGGATTTAAATAATTTATTACTGTAAAACAATAATACTTGAAGTAATGCCAACAACTCTATGTCACAAAACATTGCAAGTGTACGTCGCTTTCTATAGAGCTCGTCAGTTGTCTCTTGGCCACTAGGCGTAGCACGCGCACACCTTCTCGGCCTACGTGCCATTCAGAGCGTCGGTTTTGGCGTCGGGTGGGGAAGTACACTTCCCTAGAGAAGTTCAAAGGGCGCTGCTATGGGGGAGGCGTTTGGAAAGGCCGCGAAAATTTTTAATACTTTAAAATTTTTATATTAATTTTATTATTTTGGCGGGTTGCAATGTGTATTGAGATACATTCTTACACACTTCACTAAATCAAGAATTCAAACTTTGAAGTTGTAACCAAACCCTAGGAGAGCACACTACAACTCAACTCATATTAGAGTTATTGTGTCGGAAGCGTTATTACAAAAATTATTTTTTTTTAAATTATGGTGCAATTTTTTTTAAATAATACGTATTTTTTAAGTGCATCTGCAGCGCTACCGCACTATATCATAGAGCCAAAAGATTTTCAAGAGATGGTAGAAGAAACAGTCAGAGAAAACGGTACAATTTTCGCCAAAACTCTACACATAAAATGAAAAAATTGTGTGCAGAATAGCACTACTAGTTTGAGTCGAATCCAAAGTTATGATCTTGACATAATGTTTAGAATTTAGCCAAACACTTTTCTGTCTTGTAACAAATCATTTAGATATTAAAGGCTCAATGAACAAGTGGCTATTTCACGTCCACCTACTTAATTATTGAGGGCTTTACTATAATTTTTAATAGTAAAACGAAGTGCACTTGTATATATTTTTAGCAGAGTATTCTTGCATATGAGTACATACAGGATTTAAATAATTTATTACTGTAAAACAATAATACTTGAAGTAATGCCAACAACTCTATGTCACAAAACATTGCAAGTCTGCGTCGCTTTCTATAGAGCTCATCAGTTGTCTCTTGGCCACTGGGCGTAGCGTGCGCACACCTTCTACGCCTACGTGCCATTCAGAGCGTCGGTTTTGGCGTCGGGTGGGGAAGTACACTTCCCTAGAAAAGTTCAAAGGGCGCTGCTAGGGGGGAGGCGTTTGGAAAGGCCGCGAGATGTGTTGAGTTCTTGTGAAGCGGATGAAAGTGCGGGGGGTTTAACCAGATGCTTGCTATTGTTAGGCGGGGCAAGGAAGCGATAAAGAAGATTAATGTTCGCGGGAACGGACACTAGCAAATCAAAATTGTTAAATTTCAGCGTATGTCTTCTTCTCATTTAATATAGAGTAATCCATCTTTTTTCAGGAGTGCCGAATATTCGGGGCTTTTTGGCGGGGGAAGCAGGCAATTTTCATCAGCGTCATTTGAACTCGGAGCACACAGGAGCTCAAAGTATCATGTTCTGCAAAAATGTAATAGTTGGAATGTCACCAATAATTTAGACTATCAGTATTTTTATTGTAAAAATTTGCTTTACTATATTTTGCAATGAACTGACATTATTGACACTGCATGCACAGTTATTCTGATAACCCATAACTGCTGTGAATACATTCAAAATATGTTCTCATTGTAAATTTTCGTCGTCTAAGTTTTTTCATGATACAAATAAGCACACTCGCATGCTGTTGGCGGCTATATGTATGCGTAAAAACCCTTGTAACGTAATTTAAAATTTGAAAATTAATGACGCTGAACTTGTTAATGTTTTGTAATTCTATATTCTCGAGTCCTAATAACTCACTGTTTTTTAAACGAATTCTTATTTCAAATAGTTTATTGTAAATATATTAGTTCATTGTAGATACCTACTGAAATCTACATTAAAAGTATCAAGCTATGCAATAATCATAATCATTTAACTTACTAGTTTGAAACGTAGGAGGAAATTGAAAGATAACTGTGAAGTTCTTGAATACGTAAGTTCTGACTATTATTTCGTTACAATCTTATAAAGTCCGAAAAAAATCAAAAAGAGTTTCAATTCCGTCCGAAAAATGGAAAATATATAGATTGTGTAGTCCTCCGAATCCATCGCACGTAACTACTTAACTCATATTCAGTACATCGCTGCGTTATTATAGAGCTGGCATGGGACATCAAGGCAATACGTAAGAAGCCCCTTGCAGTTTAGTATTTAATACTCACGAGTTGCGTAGTGGACACGCAATTTACTGGATATTCGAGGCATGTACAGAACTACTGATCTGTGTGCTATCGACTACCGTGTTTTATTGCTGTATTCGTGAAGACACTTTTTATTAAAATAATATATTGCCGTGATACACTACGTGAGTATTTAATTTTGTTGTTCTAGAGCAGTGTGCATTCCACGTGTATGCAAACCATTCCTGTAGTTTATTTAGAATCATATTTGGATTATTAGAAGTGTTTATTTTATTATAAACAATTTATGAATTTATTTGGTAAATAATTGTAAAAGGCGTAACGGAATATACATCTGTTCCATTCTGTAAGTTTGGGATTACAGGCGACTTCCTGCTGAAGGAATCCTCGTGGACAATAGAGCACGTACAAAAGAGGCGGTGTCGTTATCTGTTTTGAAATCTAGGCATCTGCTCGCCACCCTGACGCCCCTCGCTGGACACGTGCGCTGAGTCATCTGCAAAAAAATGGCCGCCCTTGCCTTTCACTTTGCTTCACACTGCCGCTTGAAGAAAGCCGTGAAGCGAGTCTAGCGCCCGGTGCTGGTTTGCTAATTGAAACCGCCCCCGGACCGTAGTTGGCCCACCCGTCCTATTAAATATATCGGTACAAGACTTAATCGAAAATGTAGGAATTAAATCGCTTAGCGAAAAAAAAGTACGTTTTTGATGCATCAACACAATCAGTACAAACAAAACAGTTTGTAAAATGGGTTTACGGTTGCCACAAACTCAATACACATCCAAATTTCTATCTTTCTTAGTCTTATAGCTGAGTGCTTCACATTTTCGTTTCATACTATGGTATTTCTGCGTTAGAAACCAGTAAAGTGTATGGTTACGGTTTGTGCACAACTCGATGTATTAATGTTTTAACTAAAAACAAATACAAATAAATATTTTCCTATAAAATAGTGAGTTAATATGACTAGAAAACATCAAATTACCAAATATAAACAAGATTATCTCTAAATTTCATTTTTTAAGACGTTACAATTTTTTTTTTCATACATCTACAGCTCATAAGAGCATGAGAGTGTACTTGGTTTTATCATAAAAAATAACGTAGAGTTATTTATAATGTGTACAATTTTGGAAGTAATCTTAGATATTAGGGCCCGCAATCACTGAATTCATTTATACTATTTGCACTTTTTGTCAAAATATTGTAAATAAAATATCAAAAACGATAATACTAATAGTCTAAATTATTGATTGATGTTTTAAAAATAATTATTTTTTGCCCGTCTGCGCAAAACACTACTGAATAAACCGTACGTTAATTTAACAACATGGAAAATCTTCGACCAATATGAACTTAAAGTACCCAGAAATTCAAACGAATTATTTCATTTTCAGGAGGTCACTACGGGTACAGAGACAGTGGAGATTTTCCATTCCAAAAGTGTTCCATGATTTCTATGAAATTTAAGTGAGATCTCAGGCTAGTATATTTAAAGTAAGGCTCCATTTTCATCATAGCAACAAGTTTCCGAATTTCCGATACATCGTCGATTATTACTCATTTATTTGATAATTTAATGTGTTTTTGTCATAAATTATTTAAATTAATACTCTTAAGAAAACGTTGCCATTTGTAAGTTTTGTATTAATAGTTGTTGGTTCCTTTCAAATACGTTTGAACAAAGTTTTGTCAATTTATGAAATACATTCCACAAAATAATTTTAAAAATGTCTGAAATTTGACCCTGTTAATTTTTACTCACAGAGTGAATCATGAAATAAATATTTTGCGAAACGGAACTTAGTTTCTGATTCTTACACGGTATCTGTTTCTTCCGTTTAAGACGCATTAGGTTTCATAGCAGCGTTTTTTTCATTTGGTAATGCATGTAGTACTATATAAAGTTTTTTACGATAACATTTTCAAACAAAGTTTTGATTAGTACTCAGGTTTGAAGGTAATAGAGGATAATGGTAAAAGAGGATAAATTATTGATATAGTTCTGTTGGTATTTGCTTTGTTTGTAAATATCGTTTACATTATAAAATTATGAACATTTTTTTCGTAGATGGGAATTAAAATTCTCTTTGGTAAAAGTAGAGACCATAGTCTTCACTCATTAAAAAAACAGTATTTTTCGGTCAATTATTTATCGTAATTGAGGAGTATTTAACTAGAGTTTGCATGGCCATTTCTGCGACAAAGTGGTCCAAAGAATCTCGAAGACCTACACTTTCTTCAAGAACGGATGTAAAAAAAATGAGAATCGATTATATTCAAATATTTTATTAAAGATGTTTTGCAATTCATTAATACTACACTGAAATCTCCAGTATTATCCATAGTCTTTTAGGCAGGAATTCCATTTATTCCCGCCCAGTTCACAGGCATCTACCGACTCAAATTTACAGCCACATCAGTCAAACCCCGCCTTAGCATGTCTCATACCAAGACACAATCACTGACATTCTATCAAATATAATTACTAAGTGCATACAAAAATACAAATGAAATTGTAGTGAAGACTCATTTTGCAGCATTTTAAATATCAACCCATACCAAAAAAGTATACTTAGTTTCAAAAATACTTATATGGAGCTGGACGGCGGCGCGGGAATGGACGACGCTCTATGGTACGTAAAGGCGATGACAGGGCCATTATTTATTAGTATTCAATAATATCTGATTAATACCTTTTGGTTATTAGGTTGAACATAATAATATTAAGCTATTTAACTACCCTGGATATTAGCGTCTTTGATGCTGTCCGTAACAGCTACAACAATTAAAACCAGACTCAATTTGACCAATTGGTGTAAGTTGAATAGGCTGGACTGAAAAAAACACATATTAGATTGAAAATAATTAGTGTCTAATCTTAGTTATTTAAATATAGAAAATAAAAGAGAATCTAACAAAGCTGGATTTTTTTAAAAACTTTCATTGCTAAAAGTAGTTATAGACATATATATGAAAAATTTCCTGACAATAAATATATTTTTATTAATAAACACTTATTATATATTTTGAATAATTTTTATGTAGTTTTTAGAATTTCGATCTTTCTTTCAAATTGTTGAAGTACAGTAGAAAATTTTGGAATTCTAATAATGCGATTTAATGGAATTACATTTTCTCTAAAAAGGCCTAATAGTTTTAGTACAGATCAAATGATAGATACAAATATGGTTTTCATCTAATGCTTTAAAATTTTAAAAACTGCTAATTTTAGAAATATTTGAAAATACATGTACATACAGTTGTAGAATTATAAGTGTGATTTCGTTAAATGAAATAATGTGTACCTTTTATTCAAATAATGGCGGCGCGGGACTGAACGGCGGCGCGGGACTGGACGGTGGCGCGGAACTGGACGACGGCGCGGGACTGAACAGCGGCGCGGGACTGGACGGCGGCGCGGGACTGGACGGTGGCGCGGAACTGGACGGCGGCGCGGGACTGGACGGCGGCGCGGGACTGGACTGCGGCGCGGGACTGGACGGCGGCGCGGGACTGGACGGCGGCGGGGGAATGGACGGCGGCGCGGGACTGGACGGCGGGTCGGGACTGGACGGCGGCGCGGGACTGGACGGCGGCGTGGGACTGGACGGCGGCGCGGGACTGGACGGCGGCGCGGGACTGGACGGCGGGGCGGGAGTGGACGGCGGCGCGGGACTGGACGGCGGCGCGGGACTGGACGCCGGACAGAGCGCGAGAGAATTGGGGGATTGGACGGAAGAATGAGTTGGACTGCGGGGCACCGTACTGTATAGACGCGCTCCATTCGAGTCTGTTTGCGCTTCACTCCGTCTTGGGCTTTTTCCTTTTATCTCTGCCCTACTTTCTGTGGCTTTGCATTCCTGTCTGTTTGCCTTTCTACTTTTGTGAATGTCTTTCTGGTTGTGGCTGAGTCTGACTGTTTGAGTTGTGCGTCCGTGACTGTTTCTGCCAGCCTGTGTTTTAAATTATTCCTTGGCTTTCTGTATTTTCCTATGTTTCAATGCCCATCTGTCTGAGTTCGCGCCCGTCTATGTGTGTGTTAACGTGGCTGTAAAAACCCTCGGTGCTTGCTTGAACGTGCGTCAGAAAGGCAGTATTCCTGTATGTCAATAACTGCTTCTGTGCGTCAGTGTCTGCTTTGCTGAACAACTGACTTCCCTTTCTGTCATCATTTACAGCAGTCTGCCCGCCTACACTTGAGCCTGCCTCACCGTTGTGAGTGTACTTGTGTATCTGTGAAAATGCCTTCCTGTCTCTGTTTGTGTCTGCATCACGTAGTCAGTGTGTGAACTTTTGGGTGTGTGTACGATTTGTGCATCCAAAAATTTACACGTGTTATTTTGATGCATTTGTGTGCTTGTGAATGCTATTAGTGTCTATAACACATTTTTCTGCCTGTGAAGGCATTTACGTGTGTTTGAATACGTATATGGGTGTTCACGCATTTATGTATTTAAATGCTTATCTATTTTGTTCCTCTCTATCTGTGTCTGGATGCGAGATATGCCCGTCGGCGTGGCTCAATCTTTCCTTCATTATCTAGCTTGTGGGTCTGAATCTGAAGTCGAGTCTCTATTTGCCTATGTGTGTACCCCTGTTCGTCTGTATGTGACAGCAAACCTGCCTGTGCGACTGTATCTCCTTGTGTCACTTTTCTGCTTGCCTGCTTGTGCGTGTGTGTTCCTGCCCGTCCGTGTGTGCCAGTGGGTCTGTGTGTGCCAGCAGGTTTGTTTGTTGCTGTGCGTCAGCCCCATCTTCCTCAAAGTGTGTGACACTCAGTCAGACAAAATGTGTGCTAAATGAAGTTATCCTTCAATCAAAAATCAAGTTATCAAAATATGTGCTAGTCAGTCGAAGTGTGTGGTTGTTGAATTTTGCCTTAGGCAAACTGTGTGCTAGTTAGTCGGGATGAGTGCTAGTCAGTTAAATAGAAGTCTAGTCAGTCAACGTTTTTCCTAGTCAGTCAATGTGATATGATTTAAATTAAAATGTGTGCAAGTATTCCAACACACGTGCTCGTATGTGAACGCGTGTGTCTGTCAGTAATTAAGCATTCTGTCAATCAAATGCGCGCCTGACAGCTATATATGACCATGTAAGTCAATGTGTACCTACAGAATTTGTGACTCAGTCAATCTCTTTTGCAAAGGTATTCATTTTTGTTGTCGTCAATTAATGCGTGTGTGCGATATCTGTTGGTATCATTGTGCTTGATAGCTGTAAATGAGAGTTTTTCATATCTGCGAATGTGTTTGACTGGTGTCTTTTGATGGGTTTGATATGGGTGTGAAGTAAGTTTGATGTGACTGTCAAGGGGTGCGTTTGTTACGTCTGTATATGTGTATTTTGATATGTCTGTTAATTGTGTGTTTGATATGCGAGTGTGTGGGGTTGATATACCTGTGAAGATCTATTTTGATATGTCTGTAAATATGTGTGATTGACATACTGTGATGATATGAGTTTGATATCCCTGTACGGTTTGTTTTAGAAAAGTCTGTAAATGTGTGTAATTGATATGCCTGTAAATAGTGTGTGTGTTTAAAGACGTGGGTTCGATATCTGTGTGAAAATATGGGTTTGATGTGTGTGAGAAGGTGTGGGTTTAATATGTCACTAAAAGTATGTTTTTTAATACGTCTGTAATTATGTGTTTTCCGATTTGACTGTGAATGTGTGAGTTTTCATATCGTTATAAATAGTTATCTTTAGTTATGCCTGAATGTTTGTGTTTCAATATCTCTCTGAATGAGTGGGAATGGCTTGCTTATGAAAATGTCTGTTACTGGTTGTGTTTGTTCTGTCTCCGATGATTTGAGTTTGAAATGCCTATAATGATTGTGTGTGGTATGACTGGAAATGTGTGTGTGTGTGTGTGTTTGGATGTTTATATATCTGTGAATATGTGTATTTTGATATCTATTTTAAAGTGTGTGTTTTGATGTCTGAATGTGTTGGTTTCAAATGTCTCTAAAGATGTGTGTTTGATATGACTGTGAATGTATGTTTGAAAATGTTTGTCAACGTGTGTTTTGATATGAATAAATGTGTTTTGATACCATATTTGTGCAGTAATGTGTTTGACATTGTGCAATTATGTATTTGGGAACGTATGTTGACTGTGACATGACTATAAAGGTATGAAGTTGACATGTCTGTGAAGGTGAGGGTTTATGTGTGTCTCAGAAACAGGGTTGCCAGTTCATTTTTACAAGTTACATTAATCTCATTTGAATGACAGTAAATTTGCCCAATTCCACCCAACAAGAAAATTTCAACTTTTCAAGCGAAAAATATGTATATAAAATTTTTTGAGCTAGTGATCCCATGAAATACTTAAATAGTTTTATTTCTTTGGTTTTGAAAATTTTTAATTATTAATGTAGGTGAAAATGTGTCGTTTTTGCAAAATACGTTTTATCTTAATATTTAAAAATTAGTTACGAGTATGATTATGGCTTAAAAATTAGCTTCACCAGCGGAGAGGAATATTTTAAGGGAAAAAATATTAGTTTTCAAATTGGATCATATTATTTATTACACTGTCATATCACATTTAATTGGTTTTTTAATGATTGTCGCTAAACTTAATTTTAAATATAATGTTCTAACATTAACTGCATGTACGACACAATACGATATAATATATATTTATGTTGGTCACCAAAAAGCAGCACTGACTTTTGAACACGCCCAACCTAAAGTCCAAAATTTCTCTACTCCTTACATACTCTTACTAACATTATTCGCTTCTCAAAGTAAATTTGAAAGAATTAACAAAATAATAACAAAAAATCATGTATAAAAAAGAAAACTACAAATCAATCTCAATCTAAACGTCGTTATTTCTTTTTTTTTTAATTCGTCGTAATCTGAAAACTGCCTCAAAACTGTTCATGTTTTGATATATTTCCAACCATGTGTCCGTATTCCACAAAGTCAGTTTTCATCCCACCAGAGAATAAGAGTAGTTATGCTGCCCAATAAGCGGAATTACGCCGAATTTTTCAACTCTGCTCTGATGATGTGTGTCTTGATATGTTAGCAATGTTTCTTGTTTGAGTTGCCGACAAATATGTTTCTTTGGATGCTGCTGTGAATAAGTGTAGTTAATATGTGTATAATGTATGTGATTTGATAAATCTGTGTATTTGGGAGATTTATTATTGTAAACAAAACGCCGGGTGCCAGGTTCAGTTCCTGCAAAGTGGTTGGATGGAAGTGTTGGGAGGTCATGAATTAATACACTGAATCATTGGTAACAAATTTGGGTTTATTCCTGGCACCATGAGCTGCCAGGGAAGTTACAGGTCGCTAGAGGGCGACATAAATTACTTCTGAAATCTACTTTGCGAGCTCGTAACTTGAACCATTAATAAACAAATTTTCTTAAAACTAACATAAATGACTTAAATCTAACAATCCATGCATCACTCTGTCTACTATGTACAAGGCCTGAGCGCGGCCGCTTTTAATCTCTCGCCATAATGTCCTGCGAGGGAGCCCCGCGTCATAACTATCACCGCTGGCTGATGGTGGTTCCGGGGACCGGCCGGATGGCGGACCTCAGGGGCGAAGGCGGCGGGCAGTCTCAGGTCACCGACCTCCGACGGGGTGTCCCTCCTCAGCTGGCAGCGTGGCGCGGCGACGGAGTCGCCAGATCGTGCGGGCTCAGTCAATCCAGGGTACACGGGCGCTGGCCGTAGTTCAATGCGGGCATGAATGGGCCCGATATGGCGTTAGGCGGCGGAGGCAGATGGGCTTACGCGGAAATTACGCGGGATCTTGCCATCTCCCGCCCAAGTTTCCTCCGTGGCCAATCTACGGTGCCGTTTTAAGAATATCTTCCTACGAAGAATTCTCTAAGAATAATACTGTCTTTCTAAGAATGTCGTTCTGCTAGTAATGCTCTAATAATAATCTCCACTCTGAGAACGTCTTTCCACTAGTAGCGGCCTAATGATAATAATCTTCCTCTGCCCATCTCGCGTTCGAGTAAGTTCTCTTTCCCCCTCCGAAAACGTTTCCAAATCTGTGGATTTGCCCCTTCCCCCATGATGAAACTTCCCATTGGCTGAGAGCAATTGCGTTTTAACATTATAGTTCTCCAATCAAGTTGCAGCTTTTGTGAAATTTTCCAGGGAGATCTCTCTTTCTATCTTGGGCCTCCCTCCTCTCTCTCTCTCTCTCTCTCTCTTTTGTAAGTGATTCCAGAAGCTGCTTTCGCAGCTGTCCGGACACGTGTTCAAGCGGTGGCGTATTCTTCTGGGCCATAAACTGTCGGCTGAGGCTGATCGGCACCCTGCGACGGCTAAGTTCTAAATAACCCCTTTGGGATTTGAGTTTCTTACGCGGGCGCGTGGCAAAAAAGGGTGCGGGGGCGCGTATTGTTCGTTGGGAGGTTGCTCGGTGGCTCGGACGGTGGCGTTTACGAGGGGTCATAAACGTGTCCGCGGTCGGTTCAAGCTCTGTCAAGTAGAGGGCGCGGCCTAGTGGTCGTTAGGGGGGGGGTCTTCGCGACAAAGGCTCCGTCCCGTTACCTACTTTGCCGCGATGGATGCTATTTCTAGATAGAATTATTACAATATTATTGGCGACGCCACAATAGAATTATTACAATATTATTGGTGACGCCACATTATGTTTATACCGATATGTGTTTAATATGTTCGTGAAGGCATATTTTGATATGTATGTAAATGTGTGTATTTTGGTATTTGAGAATATTTGTGTTTATACAAGTTTCTGAATGTGTGAGTTTTGTGTGTCGGTAAATAAGTTTCATATGTACGTATATATGTAAGGGTTTTGAATGTCACTCAGAGTATACAATTGTATGTCTGTAAATGTGTTAGTATGAGATTTCTGTCAATGTTTTGTTTCTATATATCAGTAAAAGAGTTCGTTTCGAGTATCAGTGAAGGTGTGTGTCTGATATCGCTGTAAAGGTGTGTGTTTAAAATGTTTGTGATGGGGTATGTTCGATATTGTCAGTGAAGGTGTGTGTCTATCTCTATGAAGGGGTATGTTTGATATGTCTGTGATGGTGTATATTTGTTATCTGTGATAGTGTTGGTTTTATATTCTGTTTTTTTCATGTAAATAAATGCGTTTGTTTTATGAATCTTTGAAGTTCTGCTCAATTCCTGAGAAATTGTGGGTTTCGTCTCTGTGCCTGTGAATGTGTTTGTTTGTTGTCTGTGTTCAAAAGAGAGGTGGCAATAGAATTTGCTGGGGCTTGAATGCGGTAGTTAGTTAAGCTTATGTAGATATGAGAAAATTCCAAATTGAGAAGAGCAGATGTGATGGTTTCAAAACACCCTTATCAACATTAATGACCGCCGGTGATGAAAAAATTAAAATTGTTGGGGCTGTTGTGTAAATGACGATGGTCTTTTATGTGTCGTAAATGTTTGGGTTTGTCATGTTTTTCTAAGCAGTGGTGATGCTTTTTTGTCGCTTCTCTGTTGGTATGATTTATATTTGTTAGTATGTCATGTTTAAGTATTTTCTGTTTTTGTGTGGACTTATGTGTTTCTGAATCTACTTTTGTGTTTGTTAGTCAACAACTTAGACCTTACCGTTTTTTTGTGGGACATTTAAGATGGTATGTTGTATTGTAACTTAAAATTGTTTCATGATTTTGTATTGGCTAATAATTCTATAGTAACAGAAATTAATATTTAATGTGTCATTAGCACAGCAAATGGCAGTTATTTTTTACATTTAAATGTAAATATACCGTAATGTAAATGTATAGATTGTAATTTTGCAAATGTAAAGTAAATATATGTTCTTTGCTCAACGCTAGCAAGCAAAATATATGCATATTTGATTTGTAAACCTGATATTCTGCTTGTTGCATGATTGGCAGCCTGTCATATTCAGTTAAACATATGTAGAAGACAAGAGCTTCAAAATATGTTTTATGTTTTCTAGTTTGTTGTGTGTGCATGTTTGCACTAACAATATATACATTTTTAAGATCATATTGTAGTGGTTAGATGTGCAGATGTGTCACGTATAATTGGTAGGTTTAGAATCTTGTCGACACAAACTTAAAATCTGTCAGAAGACAAAATTGCCCGGTTCCGAGAACAAATAAGATATTATATTTTTGGGTGCACTTTACATGCTATGTAATTGAGTGCCCTTACATGCTATATGTTCAAATCTCTTTGACATTTATTTGCGTAATAAAAAATGCTTTAGATAAAATGTGTATGATCAAAATACGTAGTTTGTGATTTGTTATTAAACCTCTGAATATTCCAAATTTGTTAATGTTTAAATTTTTTACACCTACTCAACTGGAGACTATGTGACTCATTAGTAGTCACCAGTTTCATTTTCGCCTGCAAGCTCAGTAATTTTTTGTAGTCAAGCAGGAGGCTACATGATATTGATATTTAGTACATCACTTACGCTAACGCCACTGGAATACTGGAGATGATTGTGAATATATAATTTATTATAATAATTTTTAACACTGAATTAGCGCATTGTGCATTTCAGTATACATATATACCATGCTGAATAAAAATGAATGTTACTAGCATTAAGCGAGGATAAAAGACACGTGCAATAAAAGTTCAAATTAAGAAAATATATTACAAAAATAAAATCTCAGTTTACAAAGATGTTTTGAATATACTAAATAAAATATATTTACAAAATACATACTGACACGAAAACCGTAAAACAAGAAATGAATAAAAATCCAATGATATTATAAACATTACAAAACATTTTATTCTGTTTACTCTATTTTTTCAGAAAAAGAACTATGTAATTCTTCTCAAAGTACTGGTACTATAGAGCCCTGTTACTACAATATTTTTTCTACAATGTATATATCTAACACATGTATATTAAAGAGTTAGATCACTCTCTTACATCCATACATCAATATACGTACATATTCACTTACATACATATGCTTAAATCTATTTCTTTTAACAAGAATACTATCTACATCATACAATCATCATGACTGGCAACAAATTGGACGATTTAGGAAAATTTTGAAACTACTGTAGACATTTCGCAAAGTAAGAAAGCATCAAACAAAGCGTGTGAAATTCGAATTTACACATCCGATTATTGTTTTACTTTAAATGAATGAAAATACAGATAGGGTACCGAATTTGCTACAAGCACTGTTATCTTTATTTCTTTGGTATACACGAGGAAAATATTTTAGAAAAAAATTAAAGCCATCTTTAGAAACAAGATATAATTTAATTATTGGCTAATTTCGAAAAAATGCTCCTATAAAAAAAATTAACTTGATCTTATTTCAGAATTTTTTTTAAAGAACTCGTTTCATTAAGAAAAATAACAATATTCAATTGGAGTTGTTGGGAGATTCATCTTGTTAAAGGAGATTTTTTGCAGTTTTCGCAACATTACTGTAACACCTCCGCGCATGGGAAAATGTGCGGTTAGCGGCCCGGTTATAGCTCAGTCGGTCCTATTCCCTTTACTCGTTTAAAAAACTAGCCGATTGTGACAATTTCCTTTGCTCATTTACAAAATTAGTTGATGGAAGGAATTGTTAATTAAATTCATGGGCATTCAAAATAAACAATTTGGTTACTGGTAAAAGACAACGTTTATTCCTGGACAAAGCTGTACCAGGGAAGTTACATTAATAAAATAAAAGTTACCGAAAAGATTGAATAAAAAAGAAAAAATAAAGATTAAAATTAACAGGAAAGCTAACAACTAGAGAAGAGTACAAAATTATTTTATAACTAGAATTACAATAATAAATGACCTTTCTTGTGCCTTGGCGCGGCACCGCGTTGAGAATACTTCAAAGAGGTTAATAGCCCCCAGTTACATTGCCTGAGAGCTTCCGTGTCAAAAGTTCAATGTGCCCGGGCGGGCGCGGCGAAGCTTGTGTGCGGCCGGGGCGACCTTCTCTGGAATGCGGGATGGCCTGCACCCTCTCCAACAGGGCGAGGCGTCTGGCAGCGTCTGGCGGCGTCTGGTGACGTCAGCAGGGGGGACCGTCTGGCGGCGTCTTCGGCGGAGCTTGTAGATAGCCGAAGATATCGCCCCCGATCGCAGGTGCGGAGCACACAACAAAGGCTCCCTCTGAACTACGCGAATCTTTTCATATACAAATTCAGAAGTACGCGAAATCCTGTAGCGAATACGCAATTACAAAGGATTCGCCAATTTACTTTCGAAGTGCTTTTGCACTTCCTCTAAAATTTTCACTGAGAATTCCAATCTATCATCCCAGTGATTTCAACTAAGTGCAATCAGAGGCGCACTCGCCTCTCCCCGCGAATAGCTCCCACCCCAGAGAAGTTTCTCAACCAAGTAAAATTTTAACCAAGTGCCTTCAGAGGCGCACTCGCCTCTCCCCGCGACTGGCTCCCACCCCCTGAGAAGTTTCTCTACCCACTGTTCTCAGCCCACTGAAATTTTGTTTCTCAAAAATGCACGAAGTTAACTTTTACCCCCACCCTTTCTCCTCATATGTTCTTGCTCCCTACAATGATCGCGTCGCTATTGGCTGAAGGTGATGGCGTTGTACACTAAATTTGGCCAATAAGCTCCGGGGGAGTAAAGGAATTTTCCACTCTCTGTTTCTGTCGGAATACAGTGTCCCTTTGTTCCGTCTCGAAAATAGGCCACGTCTGTGAAGGGGCCTCCCGGCTACAGAATTATTGTTTTGGGTTTCCCCGATCACGATGACAGGCGTTTCAAAAATATTCCAGTTGTGGCTGCGTCTGGGCGGTTTTCAATTAACCTTTTTCTTCGGGCGGTGGGTGGGGTGTCATAAACATCCGAAATGGGTCAGGGGATCGTGGCTGTTGGAAGAAGGGGGGCTGCGCGCGAGACGCCGTGTGTTTTTCTTCAGTAAAAAATTTCTTAGGTCTACTTTACTCAATTTAATTTATCTTAATAATTCTGTACCGCTACATTAATATTTAAAAGAAAATAAGACCTACGTCATTTCTTTAGGAGGTGTTAACGCTATCTCTGGTACCAAAAGTTATTCAAGAACTCTGAAGAAACGTTTTTGAAAATGATCCACGAGTTTCACGTACAGTCTCCTCAAAAAGTATATAGTATCTGTTTCTTATTCAAGGGATCGCGATACCAGACACCAGAAACTAGATTATTTAGGAATACCAATTTTGGTAAAATATCGTGCCTATGGTGTATCTGATAGTGTTCACAGACAGACGGACGGAGTGACAGACCCACAATGTTTTGCCGTCACTCGGTGTTTTGTTAACGGATACTCACAATATAAGAACTTCGGCTACACATGTTACACATAGTAATTTACTACAGTAAATGTATATTGTAGTTATATAGACAGAACTAATACAAGTTCTCGCTACAAAGGCACAGCTATAAAAGTTTTTCCTTAAAACTTTTAACATTTTCACCGCAACAACAAAAGAAAATACTTTCTCTCAACTGCGTAAGCAGTAGTGAGAATGTAAAAATCGCAAATTTGATAACTGAAGGGTTTGGGGTGCGCTTCATGACAACCAGTACACGGCATTTCCCTGAGATCGCTTCCGGTCTTTGTTCTTCCGAACGTTGGTCCGCCAGACAGCACCGCGGCCAGTGCAGTGCGCAGTCGCTTGTCAGAAATTAAGCAAATTACCTTCTTAGTGCAACAAGCTTCGAGTATATTGTGCTTTGTTTCTTGCAATTTCAGAAAAAGCTACAGACAGTGATGAAATAAAAAATATTAAATCTACCATTTTTTAAAAATTTGGGGCCAAACACGGAAAAATATTTTATATAAATTACTGAATGATTTTGGGTTTTCCCCTTAAATACTTCGTCTGCATGTAATCATATAAATAAAAGTATTATTTAAAAAAAAGCGTAGTCAGATAGTCAACAAAACGATGAGCACTTAAGTTGACATTTATACTTACTGCATATTCTAACCAAAAAAAGTGCCAAATTGCACTCACGCTAGTCTTCGAGATGCTATGTCATTATATATATATATATATATATATATATATATATATATATATATATATATATATACTCATTCGTAAGAAGTTCTCGAAAACTTCAATTTGGGTCACATCTCCATATCGCAGCACTGAATGTCCGTTAGTTGGTAGAAGACACGTTTCTCCTACAATTCGTATCCATATTTATTCAGGTGCCGAGTGAATAATCTCGTCATGAAGCTACGTAATTTGCAAGGAAATAACACAAAGACAATCACACACTTCCAGAAATATAGAGTGGTAACAGATAAAATATACATGATTCCCCGAAACAGAAATAAGAAAAACTGTCGAAGATTGTATCCGTTCTCAGCAACGAAGGAAACAGTAGCAACGCTGATTCCGATTCCTCATATCCCGAAAGCTTCTTTTAGGGACTTCAATCCTACAGGATCGACGGGTTCTATAGAAGCCTTAGGAATGAAATGGTCACAGACACGTGATAGTCCTTGAAGATGACCATCACTCTTACAAAAAATTTGTTTTATTTTCTTCCTTAGCCCAGCTTCCAGCACAAGTTGCATGCCTCTCTCAACTTTGTGAGCATGAACCCAATTCTTTCTAACCAAAAATGACAGAAAACGCGGTCTCAGAAAACAAGGGGAAATTCGCTGGAGAGACCGATGAGATACCTGTTCATATAGTTCTTTTGTAATACCTTCCATGCTTTCTCCAAATAAAACTGCTTGTTGGTCTGTACCGACGAACGGTTCATGTGATACTTCCATTTTATCAATTAATGACTTGTGTACGCCAGGTCGTAGTTCTTCCGGGAAAAAAAATCATACGAATCGAAAATCCCCATCCGTTCTACTACTCTTAAATCGGTCGCATTCAGTTCTTCTACAGTGCTTATCTCCCTTTGTCGCCCAGGTGATAGAATAGATCCAGTGAGATCTCCGCTGATGAAGTTCCAAAGAAAGAAACTTAGGACGCTCATCCACACCATGAGGCGACGCATAATATCGTCAAATGCACCTGTTATGAGGCTATCTATGACGTCGAGCAATGCGGGAAACACATTCAGCCCATAACCAATGGTAGCTGCAAGAATAAATGTTACAAGGCAGGCTGCTGTCCACAACCAAATGGAAAGAGGCACATTTAAAAAAATGCTTTGTTCGATTGGAAGTGGCTTAGGAACAAGAAAACAAAAGTCATTCTTCTCATGAGGATACAACATAATCAAGTTAGAAGGCACAGACGACCCAATGTAAACGGGTGCCATGTGAATGTCTATTTCACTTTTTAACAATTTCCCAATGTATTTGCCATCCCACCCATAGGTAAAAGCTTTACATTTCAGACGCAATCAATATATTACCGTCTTCAGAATGATAGCATCGTATGGAGTAAAACTTCTTATCCCTTCTATATTGTTACACCAACTGTGACTCACAAAAGGGTTGAAAAAACCGTATGTGACAGTGTTCTCCTTATCCAGTTGTAATTTAATTTTAGTCTTTGAATTATTGTTAGACAAATTTAACAAATATCTATTGGTATTCAAATTCTTCTTTTTTAAAGATCGAATGATGTCTAGTCGTGATGATATTGTCATAAATGGATTAAAAATTATTAGATATAGTAAGAAATGTACTAATACGTTTTTCATCTTTGAAAGTTTTTTGAAATTGGTTTTAGTTTATTAGCGTGTTTCTATGAAATCCTTCTCATCCATCATACTATTCTTTTTAATTTCCATTATTGCTATCACATACGCATGATTGATTAAAAGATTGTAGTTTCGTGTCAAAAAAGGCATTGGCCATAACGGTTTTTCTCGTGTTAGCTACTAACATTATAGAGTGGTCAGTAAGTATTGAAACGAATTTATTACACGCATTTATTAATACAATTTGCCCCACATTGGTCAAGCTAATTTGAATATGTTACTATGAGTATTGAATAAATTCTGTCCACGTTGGGCTTTGCCAATTTCAAACTATATTAACTATTATACAAGGTGTCCCATTTAACTTGACAACTTGAAGTAACTCAAAAAATACGCGAGGTTCGAAAAATTGAGCCGAGACCAAATCTTAACAGTTTCGAAGGGGGAATCATTGTGTGCTAAAATCTGCACCCCCTCTGCCCCCAGCGGGTGGGGCGGTGGGCAAATTGAAATCCTAAATCAAAACCCCAATTTTTCATTTCAGATACGGATTCAACGGACAAAAATACATAAGTTTATTCTGAAACTTTTTTTCTGATTTGTGGTAGGTGGAGCTGTAATCGCAAAAATTTAATTTCCGAAGATTTTCGACTGTAATTGGAGTGGTTTTGAGTGTGGCCTCAGGGCACACCCGTCAATTTGTTGGTAGCGTCTCTCCATGTTCCGTGCCTACAGTACTACATTCTTATGCCGCGCATAGGAAGCCATTATTACGTTGATGCTTTCATCACGCATTACGTCATGCAGAAAATAATCAAAAAACTGTAAACGATTTTCATTTTCTGCCATTCAGTATTTACGTAGTACACTGTTTTACAGAACGCTTTTTTTTATGTTCTTGGTATGCAAAGAACTCCTGTTCTATAAAATATCATTTTACCAAGATACTATAGTACATTTGATGATTGTTTATGTTACAGTATGTATTGCAGTATATATTACAGTTTAAAATAAAAATAAAAACATACAGAAAAATTGTGTTGATGTCATCTTGTACAAAACATTCATCTCTACCCCACTCCAAAAGTTTCAAGAACACATTTCCATCCCATTTTAAAAAATTCTTATTTTTGATTTTTTTAAATATTGCCTACATTTCAAACAAAAAATGACCCCCAAAAATGGCAAAAAATACGCGAATTCAGCGAAAGAACTAATTATGAAAAAAATTCATTTGAAGAATAACTAGCTGTCTCTTATAAAGTATTTGTCGAAAAAATCAAGCGTTTGCAATTTTCAATTTTCCTGAGATAACAGGAGCTCGCTTCTTGAAAATCAGAAACATTTTTGAGGAAATTTTCTAAAGTTCCAGGGCCCAAAAATTTAAAGAAATGTTTTCAAAAACCCCAAAGCTTCAAGTCGAGCCATCTTGATCGGAGAATATTCATTTTCGACAATCTTACTAATGGTTTAGTCACTAGTGTTGTTTACTAGTTGAAAGACGGATGTTTTGCGGTAAACCAATTTTTTAGTATCAGGAGCTCGCAAACCATGGATTACGGTTGCATAATACATTAGAACAAGTAATTTAATACACATTGGAAGAAGATTGTTCATACAAGCTATGCTTTATTTTTAAGATATTAAGCACATTACGTATTGTATATCGAAACACATCCTATTTCATAATGCAAGGTGTGTACGCCCTTGCCATTATGTTTAAATGAAATGTGTGTATCTGGCGGAGGTGTTATAAGCAGCAGACTGTATGTTGAAAGGTGTTTAATTTAAATACATACCAATTCTCCGTCACACGTGCCATAAGCAATTCGTCACTACATACCAATCCGTCATATCTCTAGAGGACCACTATGAATTGAACCGTTTATTTCGAAAACCCGTCAAACGCAAAAATCTATAACACGTTTTAGCGACGGGTTACTGTTCCAGGAAAATGAACACATCGTTTAGTGCATATTTATATGAAAACTATATATTTATCAACTCCTTTAATAAAAAAATTGAAATCTGAAAAATTGGGAGATTTATTCCCAATTTTCTCGAAATGAGGAATTTGGCGTTTGACGGGTTTCTGAAATAAACGATTCAATTAAGGCCCATGGAACCTTTTGTACACACGCACACGCACTCGCACACACACACACGCACACACACATCTATATCTATCTATCTATCTATCTATCTAAGTAAAAGAGACCGCTCACTATTTAAATGTTTTAATTGGTGAAAGTTAATAGAAAGAATGCGTTTGTTATTCACCTCAGAAGAAAAAGATGGAAATAGACATACTAGAGAGATTAAGGAATGCATTGACATGCAGAACATTAGTGACATATAAACCAATTATTAAGTCACATTTGAGTTACGAGATAATAGTACTTAGTTTTGATAGTCGGGGTGTAATAATTATAAATAAACCACCCAATTCACTACATATATACATGAGCCATTCACGGTGAAACGCCCAAAAAAGGTTTTTGAAAGTCCCCTGAAAAATCATTTTTCTTTCTATATACATTCATGGCTGTTTTCTTTTGCTGAATATGAGAGCATGTTAAGACATTTTTTTACATGCCTAATTAAATTTCAATATTTCCCGGACTCGCGTACGTGCTTATATCTCAGCAAAACTCTTAGACTTCTGAATAGTGATGTCTTCGCGGAAGCCGTAGCTGAACAGGTGCTGCCGGGGAGGGATACTTCCCTGAATAACATATGATGTTGCCTTTTTTAGCGAACTGTCACTTTGGTCCATTCTTATAAAAATCGCTCTATACAGTGCTTCTCCTTCATAGAGCTCACTTGATATGAACAATTTGCAGAGTGTAACAACTTTGTTTCAATGTGGTACCATTCAGGCGCAACCACGTGTTAATTCAGAGCAATTGTATGTATATTATTAACCGTGTTTTACAAAAAGTGTTTCATTTCAGACTGTGCATCATTATTATTTGAATGTTCCAATTGACTGCAACTGTGTTAACAGTTTATCCTGGCCTATGCAGACTTCTGATATGTGCATATCAGAAGCGATATGTGCGATAATGATTTATTTTTTGAAAAGGTAATCAATTTTTAAATATATTTCACGTCGATAGTATTTACACTACCAGCAATTGGAATACATTGTTGTATTTGTGAGTAAAATAACTTCAAATAATATCTAGAGACGTTTCTTGAAAACTAAAAAATGGTGAAAATGCGCTTCAAAAAACGTATTTTCAGAAATTCTGAAACAAAGTTTTCTCAAGGAAAGGTTACAAATAAGACTAGAAAATAAAACACTCCAATGGTATGGTCACGTGCAACGTATGGGGACAGAAAGATGGCCTAGGAAACTCCTACACTGGACACCAGAACGAAGAAGGGTGAGGGGTAGACCCGTTTTGACATGGCAAGCCTATGTATGTGAAGCGATGGAAGATAGAATACTCCAAATCGAAGACTGGGAGAATAGAGATAGATGGAGATCCAGAACGGCAAACTCGTGAGGGTAACAGCCGAAGAAGAAGAAGAAGAAGAAGAAGGTTACAAATAATTCAAAGACATTCTAAATAGGATGAGGTTTTACTCTTGTACATTATTATTAAACTCAGGTTTCCATTTTTAAATTCTACTATTAAGGTGGCCGAAAAAACGAGAAATGCGAAAAAATAATGGTTTGGGTGGCAATAGATGGCAGCTGGGATGAGGATGGGGCAATACTGAATAGCTAGCCTGGACCAAAGAAATTAAGAAAAAATTATCACGAGATCAGTGACACTTTGTAGCACTTCTTGATACTTTCTCGTATACGTAGGTATATACGGAAAGCGATTTCAGGATTTCAACAGAAATACACGTCGTTTTTCCCGTCTGTCCTTTCGTCCGATTCCTCCCCCCGCACTGCTATTACCTTTATGCTAACGACGTGAGTAGCTCCGGAACCTAGGCAACCCGTGAAGGGAGTTTAGGGTCTCCGTGTGGACTTCTGTATTGAATTGAATTGAATTGAATTTGCCTTATTTTACGTGGCGAGACTCGGGCCATCAGGCCCGCTCTTCCGTCTGACCACGCAAATTTTGCTACGCTCCTTTCACCAACTAGCAGAGGAAGGAGGTATTTCTTGGGCGAGAAACAGGCGATTTTGAATTTAGCTCAGAGGCGTCATTTAGGCTTGAGGATCTTTTACATGCAAGTAAATCTACTAACATGGGACAGCCGGCTTTACTTCCCCTCCGAAGGAAGGCGTACGAAGGATTTTGTCGCCCTAAAAATCCACGGCTTCGATCGGATTTGAACCCGCGAACTTGGGTATAACAGTCCGGTACGCTAACCGTCACACCATCGCCGCCGCCCAACCATCGCCGCCGCCATCTCTGTACGTGGGGCCCGAAGCGTTCCGAAAAACATCCTTCTCCCAACCTCGCCTATTGGTCGACGCGTCAGGGATCCTACAGGGGAGTTAACGGACGAACCCAGCGGATAGCATTTCCCAACTCACTGCTTCCACCTTGAAGCTAACGACGTGAGTAGCGCCGTGAAACTCAGGATAATATACGTAAATACCATAGTTTTCGCTGTCATGATTTCCCCGAGCGGGCCAATTTGGGAGGCAATCAACTAAATGTGGTTTAGGTGCTAGCATTGATGACTGACGGATTGACGGATTGACGGTCAGACTGCCGGACGGACTGCCGGACGGACTGCCGGACGGACTGCCGGACGGACTGCCGGACGGACTGCCGGACGGACTGCCGGACGGACTGCCGGACGGACTGCCGGACGGACTGCCGGACGGACTGCCGGACGGACTGCCGGACGGACTGCCGGACGGACTGCCGGACGGACTGCCGGACGGACTGCCGGACGGACTGCCGGACGGACTGCCGGACGGACTGCCGGACGGACTGCCGGACGGTCTGCCGGACGGACTGCCGGACGGACTGCCGGACGGACTGCCGGACGGACTGCCGGACGGACTGCCGGACGGACTGCCGGACGGACTGCCGGACGGACTGCCGGACTGCCGGACTGCCGGACTGACGGACTGCCGGACTGCCGGACTGCCGGACTGACGGACTGACGGACTGCCGGACTGACGGACTGACGGACTGACGGACTGACGGACTGACGGACTGACGGACTGACGGACGGACGGACGGACGGACGGACGGACGGACGGACGAACGGACGGTCGAACGGACGGACGGACTGTCGGACGGACGGACTGACGGACGGACTGACGGACTGACGGACTGACGGACTGACTGACTGACGGACGGACTGACGGACGGACGGACTGACGGACGGACGGACGGACGGACGGACGGACGGAAGGACAAGCAGTCGACTTGCCGTCAATAGATTTTTCTGTATAAGGGACGCGCAAAACCTGGATTCTGAATACACGTTTTGGGGACGCAATGAACTCTAAATAGAAGCAAGATTTACCTTCTGTTTCATTATCAGAATCTGGCAAAAAATCGCAGTTTTCCGGCGCACAATTACAATATTTTCTCTTCATAGGAAGTAAGGGCGAGAAAGTGAAAATGTGTTGTCGATATTGCAGGGCCCAATCACAAGAACTGTTTATCATATAAAAATTATACAAGGAAATTTAAATAAATCCATAAATTAAGTACAAAAACTGACTTTACAAATGACATTGGGTAGTATATTTACAGTACTACAGTTCTTTACGTACCAAGAATTTCTGAAGAGTATCTGATCCACAACAGAACACTTGAATATAAAATATTGAAGTACGGCGACCTCTTTATTGAAACTCTGTTGTCGCATTACATCGGCTGCTTCGTAAGACACTGATTATAATTTAGTTGGTACGTGAAGTATGACAAGAGTAAGAATTATCCAATTTGATCATTGCATTTTTCAGGCCAAATCGAATCTATTTATTTGTTTTGGGATTTTTTCCGAGTTCCTAGTTATCTACCAAAATCACAGATGCCTCTCAAATGGCCGGGTGTCACAATTTCCATTCAGTTTTAATGTACTTTGTAAATTAGTAATATAGACTCTTCCCGAAGTACTATACTGTGATTGGATACAAGTAGAAACTATTTTATTCGGGATTGTAATTATTGGTGATATTGTTCCTACGCGGTAGAGCGGCCATCTTTCTTGTCGCTGAGGTAACTGAGTATTTGACGTTACAAATCATTGCACACATGTTGAGCAGTTGAGTTTGGTCACGTTGCCATATTGATAGAGCAAAAATGATCGCGTCTGCCACATTTTAGTTCTACGTCATATACCAGACATTTGGGTAGAGCCGGAGTTGTAGTTCGAACGAAGAACATGAGATACCCCAATTGGCTGCACATTGCAAACCTTCATACATCTGCAACAAGGGAAGTCAGAAGTGTGTTTCCCTGGTCGCGAAGGAACATTCACTTACTACTACCGGTCGGCACCCTAACGAATATTGTGTGTATACAACCAAATGTAATTCGTTTGAACGCTGGTACGAAGACTTCACCTGCAATTCGCTCGCACAACCTCATATTTGTGCAGAACAATTTGAAAATCTATCTGAATGTGTTACGTTTTTGTTAATGAGGATGGTTAAAATGTCACATGCTATTTGTGTAGAATGTTCTTTCCACCCTGTTCGCGTAACAGCGGTATTCAGTAGCGTAACAAAATGAATGCGGGCCCGATCGAAAAACTTTTATCCGGGCCCTCTTTATAAGAATCCGCGTTAGAACCCTCTTTATAATAATCCTGGTCAATGACCCCCATCTCGATCAGGCTTTTGTCCTGTTTCCCTGATCCATTGAGCAAATGCTGAGATGGCTCCTTGTTTTGCTTCTGGACGTAAATGTAACTTCACTGTGCGCACGTTTTGTTGAACTCTCCTTTTGCTTGTAATGGTAAGAGTAGAGGTAAGGGTGAGTTGCTATTATGTTAGCAATACCGAAAAATCATACTTGCAATTAGTGTACCGATGCAAATAAGTTTTCTATAACTCTGAAACAAAAATGACTAGTTTTCAAATATTGCTAATCTTGCGTTTTTTTTATTTATTTATGTTAAACTTTTACCCATCTTTGAACTATTTATAGTTAAATGACGGGAAAGAATTCTGGAACTCAAGAAAACGTGCGCAGATAATCTTCTCCCCCCCACATCACACAGTTTTTACTGCTTTTGGACTAAATAAATCTAAGAATGTATAGCAAACACAAATAGTTTTATTACCCTTAATAATAATAAAAAAATAATTTAACAAATTCGTATTCATCAATCTATAATTACCACAGATAATCTCAAAACCTTACTCTCTCAATTCTTACAATCGCAAAACCTTCGCCCAAACAACAGACCCTCTTTTATCCGGGCCCGCCCGCATTGCGAGTATGGAGGGTCCGAGCGTTACGCCACTGGCAGTATTCCATTCCGCAATCTGCCGATCCAGGGAATAACCTCGGCCAGACTTCGTTTTCACGGTCTAGTGCAAGGAGAAGCATTTCGCCACAGCGTCTACTGCCAGGGCCCGAGATCGATGGCACAGACAGCAACAAAAGACTCACGAACTTTTTTTCCCACTCGACAGCCACAAATATGCTTCTAATTTCCGAACGCTTTGAAGATTTCAAGAGCAGTAAAGAGCACTTGGAGACGAGTGCAAAATGTAAAAGTATGAATGAAAACCTTACAGAATTTGAGCAATTGTAAAAATTGTGTAACTCCTAATCTGACGAGTCAACTTTTAAAATATTTGACGTTGTTTGTGGCCATCACAACTAACAATATCATATATCAATCTATCTAAATCCATGTACACAAACCATCAGCCTCTCACAAGTGTACAATATGTAAGTACTTAAAAAGCTAAACAAAAATACTATGTAACTAATAATAAAATTGAAGAAGTAATATTTTACCGGATTTCTGCCTCTCCTAATAGTATGTATTGTCTATTGTACTTCTCGATAGTACAATTTACCAATAAGTATTTCCATGTAACTGTGTTTCTTCAAAGTAATATTTTTTTTTCTTTTGCCTGATCCTTGTTTCTATGAAAAATGAAAACAGTAATTATTGGTTGAATTATTTATTAGTGTTCTCTTGGAATGAACCTCATCCGTCATTCGAACTTTTTTAATTTTTCTTAATACTTCGCACAGGTACGTACGACTGATTACAGGTTTAACATTTCGTGTCAAACCAATTCATTGCGGAATAGTTTTTTCTCGTGTTAAATGTCGACATTTTTAAGTCGTATCAAATTGAAGACAATATTTGGAGCTTATGATTAGTAATGTTACGACTGGCAGTTAATACTGCTTCCTAATTTTAGACATGTTTTGGATTAAATCACAATTTTACCTCAATAACTAAAAAAGTAAGTGTTTTTGGATACTGTAAGTCCCTCGTACTCTCCACCTTCATTTATGACAAACGCAATCTTTACATCAGCAATAAATTATAAGATAGGTTAATATGATTACAAAAAGCTTAACGTAGCACGTGCGAAGATTAACTCTTAAATTAAAATTGTAAATATTTAGTTGCAAATTCTAGACACAACCGAAATGTGTCAAATCATTATTTAAATAAATATATTCTTCTTTTGCACTGCAAGAATCAGGCAGCTGTCTGTTCCGTCTTCGCACATCAAACCATCTTCTGCGTGATCCTCCCACCCTTCTTCCACTTGGGTTGTATTGTAGCATTGGCTTAGCTAGCCTTCCATTCTTTTAAATGATATTTTTTATAAATAAATGTGTCCATAAGCAATGGAGAGATATGCTTAAATACGCTGTAATAAAAAAATATGAAATGCATTTAGATCCTCTTCGACTGCACGATCTCATCTAATGTGAATCAATTTGGATTCCATTTTTAAATAACTTGTATGAGATATCAATGCCGGGTTCCTATTTTGACTCCTCGTAGTATGTACTGTAGAATTTTCCCGTAATATCCCGTAATAACGAGCATTTTAGTGGAAAAATGTAGCTTTATTCAATGGAAATTTAAACGGGTCCTAAAAATGTGATCAGATTCTTGTTCTTTGGATGATGTAATATGAATTTCACTCAACAACCTAAAAAGCAGGTTACCTAATTATTAAGACAACGAAAAATCTACAATTATAACACAATACATTGCAAAGATTTAAGATATTGGAACTATTGCAAGATATGTTTATGAAATATGAATTGATCACGGGTGTTGACCAAGAGGAATCTTGAATTTGAAGAATATATCAGTTGTGTCTGGTAAGCAGAGCCCCTTTTGTATGTCTATCAAAGTATATCAAAGTATAATTATTAAGATATATTAAATATGTATACATGAGGATATATAAAGTAATGGTTGCCCGTCTCCGTCTCTGTTGTTCGGAAGTGAATCTGAGGGAGAAAGATAAACCGGCATTACAGACTGCTGAAATGAAATTCTTGCGATCTGTAAAAAACTGTACCAGACTAGATAAACTCAAAAATGAGGAAATTCTAAAAGAATTAAATGTCGAAGCAACCAAGGTCCAATGTTACAGACAGGAATAGGTACAATATGTGGAAAGAATGGAAGAGACTCTCATTCCAAAGAAGGTGTTTAGGTATAGGCCAAAAGGCAGAAGAGATCCAGGTAGACTCCTAAAGAGATGGAATTCTTAGAAGTCGGAACAAGTCATTCACATATCCTTGGAATGGAGAAGAAGAAGAAGAAGAAGAAGAAGAAGAAGAAGAAGAAGAAGAAGAAGAAGAAGAAAAAAAAGAAGAAGAAAATACGTATGCATTCAAACAATTTCAAAACGTCTAGAGAAAATAAATATTTTCCCCAATATTTCGTTTTCCCAAATAAACGCATACACTCAAACAATAAAAGAACCATTAAAGCGATTTTCAAAATTGTGAAGTATCATAATATCTTCACAGTTTCCTATTTCATAAAACTCTAATAGAAGTTGCAATTCATTAACATATTAATTAAAATATTTTCCGGGGATATAGCCCGCCGATCATTCGAGAGTTGTGTTTCTTTCAAAATTACTTCCCTGTTTACCCGTAATTAGGAGTGATTAAAAAACTCAAATTTCGTGTCAAATTTTTTGAACGTGAGAACGGTTTTTCACGTGTTACACGTTGATATTTGGGAGTTTTTGGTATTTTTTGACAATGGTTATAATATTGTTTTGAATTTGGAGAGCTAGTATGTCATTCCGAATACCAGCGAAACTCCAATGAAAAATTTGCCCAAATACTCGTATATAGCTAAAATTGAATATTACATGAGCCTTGAAGATTCCATCGCGTTTCATTTAAAAATCGCAGTTCGTAGTCTTTCTGACGATTAATAAATAAGTAAAATATTATTCTGTAAAATAATTTATTTGACAAAAGTACTTGTTAGTAGCAAATACAGTACCGACTACTGTATCTGGTAATACAATATTTCGTTTTATTTATCACTCACGAATGGTTGCACGCGGATTCCTTATAATTTTTTAAACCTTTCAAACATTGATAATGTAACACTCAGTTTACGCTTTCAGACCTGCATTCCACGTTATCTCCTTGCGCAGGCAATTGACTTTCTTTATTTCAGATTTATATATATCATATTTTATTCCCAGATGAATCGGACTCTCGTCGCAGACCGGCGAATTAAAATTGTTATTATTTAAATTTTGGGGGCTAGTCTTACAAAATCTTAAACCGTTTCAAATTTTCTAAAATTTCTTCCTTCTATACAGGAATGACGCTCACAAAGCTCCAAAGATGGGATAACCACTCTAATATTCTGAACGAGTCAACTGCTAAGTTCGTTAGTCTCTTAAATGTACAATCAGTGGATGATTATTATCACGGCAGGCGACTGTGATCTTTCCCCGCTAAATGGTGAGATGGTGGCACTGAACTCTACGCCGACTTGTGGGGTTTTACGCATCCAGGTACCTCCCAGCAACGCATCACAACCCGAGGTGGAGCAAGTACTAAGCAACCCCACAATATGTGGCAGTGTAGCGCGTTTATGTGTAAGTAAGAGACGAGGATTCAAAAATCAAAGGAACAATTGCGAGAGGACCGTAGCCCATTTGAGGAACTGCTCCGGCATTCTCCTGGAGTTGAGCAAATTTATTGATTGATTAGCGTGGCAATCCTTCATCTGGACAAGCTCTGAGCTCCCGACGTTTGTGGTAGTGTAAGGAGCGTGTACGTGTCAAAGTAAGAGATGATACGACAAAAGGGTGCGTGGGGTCCGTGGACGTCTTGTTGGGGAACTGCTCCGGCATTCGCCTGGAATTGATTGCGGAATCGACAGAAAATTGCCGGTCAGAACAGCCTACCGCTATAATTCCCCCCCTCCCCGCACACACACACACACACACACACACACACACACACACAGCGGCTGACCTAGCTGACAAATTCGTTGCTTTACAGTATGTTGGTTATATTAGTAACTTCAAATCGGTCTCAAAAATTTGATCTAAGTAAAAGCTAAATAAAAGATATCTAAGACTCCCTACAGTTCATATTAAGAAGAAGTAAATAGAAAGCTTGGTCCAGTAGAAAGTATGAACTTCAATGAAAATCATCATAGTGTAGAAAATTACAAAGAATTATTTATGCACCAACTGTCGACAAAAAGCCCTCGGGCTAAAGGCCTTTGGGAATTGTCTTCGATCAATCATTATAATGATTGAGTGATAATTATCACTAACATCCGTGGTATATTCCATTTTTTACCAAATTTTATCGATTCCTATTTACTAATTAACTAGAAGTTAATATGATTTTCTTTTCATATTTCCCTCCCAAAATTCTCTCCATAAAATCTGTATCATTATCATCATCACTTTCCATATGTCCCTCGTAACTTGGATCCTTTTGCTCTAGGAATGTTATGCAGTGTAAATCGAGCTGCATATCGAAGATAATGACAGGCTATAATGTATCAGTAAAAAATAAATAAATTTAACTGTGTTGCTATAAGTATTAAATCCCCTATTAACCGCCCCTGTACCTGTACATAGATTTTAGAGACATTTTATGAACGAATTTTTTGTAGATATCAGTATGCCATATAGTTAATTTTAAGAAGTAAAATATTTCAACCAGACTTCATTTTTCAGACACTCAAACAAAATCTCTGCTTGGTATCGTGTCATATGTTAGTTTCTTAAGCAGAACAATACTTGCATAAAATGTAATAGTTGTATGTCGAGTAGTTAGCATTCTTATTGCATAAAGTGTAGCATAGAACGAAGATCTCAGTGCTTTGCAAACTTGTAGCTAATTGTCGCAAACATAGCTAATTTGATTTTGCAAATTTTACAACAGGTCGTTTACTGTAGTTTATAAAATCTAAGTAATTATATATAATAGTGTGATCTGACAATGTGTTATGACTCGTTTTGTTCGCTTTATTTCATTGGTTTTCACGTTTTCAAAGTTTTCAACGCCTTAATGCAAGTTGTTTTGTTTCCATGCATCACTTCAGTTTAGTAATATGAATTTTTACAGGGTTTTTCCAGGCGTCTTGGATTTTATATAAATTGTAAACGTTCTTGCTTTCTGCAGATCAAGTTGCAATTGTTACGTTATTTCTTTTGTAATTTACTTCCGAGGTGAAATTAATAGGACTAAAGTTTACCATGAAATGCCGTAGATTTGTTGTGATATTTTACTAACAAATCAAACTTTTTATAAAATGATTTATTACAAAAAATATATACAATAAACTGTTTCACTAATTTCTAAAATTACGTAACGTTTCTACAATTAACATCAATTTTCGATTAGACAATCTACACAATTTATTTACTTCTATTTGCTTCAAACCAACGGATGTTCATCAAAAGGATTAATTGAGATCGATCACAAATTTCTAGGCTTTGTGAACATCTTTTCATTTGAAAGCTATCAACCCTTATCTAAGTTGTTGGTATAACCATATTTTGGAAGACAACTGAATATTAATATTTTCTAATATTGAATATGTTCACATGCTTCAATATGGCTAAACAGTATTCACTTTTAACCAGTCAAACATCCGATCAGACTATGTGAGATCCTCCTGCACAATAAATCTTGTCCGTAGTTTAACGTAGTTCGTTAAGTTGTCAACTACATGATAACGAACTCCTACAAACAACTTACGATCTGCATATTTGATTAAAAAAAATCAAATTTTGTAGCTACAGTCAAAACGACTTGGAAACTTTTCTATCCAATATTTTCGTAATTGATTTAATGAAGTGTCATTTGGATCAGCACATGGTCTTTTTGATCGCACTATCTTTACCGTGACTGGTTTTCATTTTGGTCATATTTATTTTAACAAAGGGTATAACATAATATTTAACAAACTATTTCGTAATAAGAACAGACATTTTCACAACTTCCTCCATTCATTCTTGTACACAATTCTGCTTCATTTTACAGTAGATGACAGTCACAAGCTGCAGTGATCTCGCTTTCCTATTAGTCACCTTTGCTTGATTCACTATTACTACTAATTTATCAGAACATCACACATTATATATATATATATATATATATATATATATATATATATATATATATATATGAACACTGATTCATTTTTAAACGTATCTTTACATAAGTTTGTGTTGTGTAACTAAGCTGTATCGGAAACATATTCAACCTTATACTCATGAGCTCAACAAAGCGTCTTTATTTTACATTGTTTACATAGATTGTTATAGTTCACTTCTTGAAGTACTGTAACCTTTTCAACATATTGATCCATTTACAAATATAATAAATATAAAAATCCTTCATCTACATGACAGGTTTAGTGATCCGTCACAATATAAGGTATCGGAACCATTCAGTACGGTGGGCGATGCTGTTTCTGGCACACCGACGCCTCCTCAGAAAAAAAAGACAGTTAAAAGACAGATTGCCTTGCTTATAATATTAATGCTACATGTAATATATGTAATACTATTACTGCTGCATACCTATTTTCAACAATTGCAACAAATACGAAAATAAGGTGAATCATGTCAGTTTCTGTTACTAATAGGTTGAAATTTGTCATATCTGACGTATTATTTTCCCAACATATTAAGTAAAAAATAATGATATTACAACAGTAATTTCCAAGTGTTTGTACACTTTGCTCTTGTTTGTACATTTAATAGCCGACAGGGTTCTCGTTGCCAAATCAGAAAAATTAAGAAACCAAAATATTGGTTGATTATGCAAACTTTTCTTTACATTATGCTTTTTGGAGAAGTTTCCATAATCAACAAGACTATTGTTAAAACATATCAAAATACTAATTTTCATATTGCAAGTTTAATCAAAGAAAAAAAATTGTCGAATAGTACAGGTAGCCACGGCGGGATAGAAATCACAGACTTTCTTCATCTCTTGAGAGGTATATTGAAATGGCACAACTATATAAACTCTCATCTTGATTGCAGAAGGGAACATCAGGTGTAAAATTGAAGACACGTGATTCTCTGTACAAATATGTTCGAATTTGTTAGAAAAACTTTATCAGTTTGGTTTTCAACAATTCATTTTGCTTCCGAATACTTGCATGCCGGATTTGAAACCACAGGCTTGGTGTAATGCGTACTTGGGATCAGATGTCCCAAGCCCCTGCACCACCAGACTGGCTTCAGGAAGCCAAAAAACATGTTTCAAAACAACAGCCTTGGTGTAACGAGTACTTGGGATCAGATGCCCCAAGACCCTGCACCATCAGACCGGTTTGAGAAGACAAAAATCCAGACTCGTGATAAAAAAAAAAAACAGTCTGAATTACGAGTCAATTCTCCCGGTGTGTGTCAGGAAAGAGCACGTGTTGTACAGAGGAAGCAGACGTTTTTCTGGAGTGGGGGGGAGGCAGAAGTAGAAGTTTCTGATTTACAGGCTTTAAGACATTCAGGTCAGGCCGATTTTTCTGATTCAGAACTCTGATCTGGGATACATTACACGCTGCAAGTGGATTAAGCGGAGCCAAATTTGCAAAGTTCGTGTTACCAGGTAGCGCGAAAGCTGCGTGTTAGAAGTGCCCAGAGAAACACCCCTTCGGGTATAACCTCCGGAGACAAGTCCCCAGCAGTCGCGGTTCCTGTTGTTAATGTAGGAGGGGAGGGGAGGAGAGTAAGGGGGAAAATCAAGATGCAATTTTTTTGATGGAATTCTAAATGAATGCAGTTGCTGATGCATTGCAATAGTAGAGGAATGTTTTAGCCTCAAGAGATCAACAAGTACGTGACATCGTGGTGGAGTTCAAGGGGGGGTGAGGAAGGTATCTCTTAAGCAAATGTATATCGGGTTTATAGCATTGCGTTTTGATAGCTTTTTTAAGGGTGTGAAATTCTCTAATTTGCAAACGAACCTGTTCAAAGGCTAAAATTAGTTTTGTATAATGGAATAAAAATTCATTTTACTTGAGAAAAATAGAAGTCCAATTTAAACAAAAATACTCTTAACAAAAACAAGAACAATATGTACAGCAATTCGTAGTACAAGAAAGATTCGGTAAGAATTTACTCAATGGAATCACATGCAGCGTTCGTTACGCTGGAATTCTGAGCGCATTTCTCACGTGTCTTTCAACTTCCATGTAAACCGTGTGAGGCAGTGGCGCGCTCTGTTCCTTCAACTATTTGTAGGAATTAATAGAAACAGATGTGAACAAATTTTTGAGACGATACATTGGCCAGGCACGCACAAGGCGCCATACATATTTTGTATAATAAATGTATACTTGGTAATAATATAAAATTACCCATTTTGAAATTCTGGTATCTCTCATAAAGTGATGCAAGCTTTTAAACAATTTATATTCGTAAAACCTGTAATAAATAGACATTTAGACAAATCAAGGCGCAACAGGGGTAAACATTCACGCCAATGTTTACATGTTATGTAAACACACTTGTTACTCATATTACCTTAAATACTTTGTTAAGGAGTATTTCGTATTTTTCACAAATTAATCAAATTTGTATTGGTGAAGTTTGTAAACGCTACGTAAACTCACACTGGAAGAGGCTTGAGTTCTGCAAATAGCTTCATTTATACTTTACATGGAGAGTTGTTAGGACCTTTTCTAATGGTTGTTTGATCTAGAAGGTATTCAACGCGCCGTGGTGTGTGTGTGTGTGTGTGTGTGTGTGCGGCAAACCTGCTTAAAGCACTGTTCAGGTCCTTTGTGACTAGATGCAAATGTTTTGCAATAATCAGTTTTTTTACATTAACTTCTTCTAGACATGTTATTGATGTCCACTTTATACGTCTTAGTAAGCTTTTCTTTTTTTTAATTTTCTGGGTTGGATTTAATTTTATTTTTATGCATTTGGGGTCAGAAATTCTTCCAAATATCCCACGTTTGAAGACCATTCGTGAATTACAAGAAAAATTCTTAAAACTTGTCAATTTTTCTTTTGTAGGTTGTGGTTTCTAAATGATAATCTGACGTATTTGGCAGTTACGAGTTTGTAAGCCTATTTCAAACTTTCTTATGCTGGTAAGACTTTCTATGTATAGTTACGATAGATATTTTTACATGAACATATCCTTTGTTATTTTTTACGATATAGTAAATAAAGAAATTGGCATAATTTTCTCAATTAATGATTGCAAATAATATCCATGCATGAAATACTTGTAAACTAATGTGCAAAACTGTTGGAACCACACCTGAACCCAAAGAGAATCCAAGTAACTAATGGACAAACAGAGTCCAAGTGTTAAACATCGGATTTGGAGACGTACCGAAGGGTTGTTGCGGCCACACTGGTTTTTCCTAGAGCAATGTACTATACTTCCGAGCTCCTTTCTCAGAAGACAAGGAACAGTTGAGTGTGCGGCAACACAACCACGGAGGTTAAAGTATTGAAGTCATATCTCGGGAGGTGGCGGTGATCCGTCCGCTAGAAAGTGAGATCTCAAGCCGACTTACACGTTGACTTGCGAGGTATCCCCTCCAGGTCTCTCCACCAGCGAGGCACCGTCCCCAGTCAGGCAGGCTAAACTTCCGAGAGCCCAAATAGGGGAGGTGCATGATAAGCAAGAGAACTGGGATCGTCGATTTCTCTAGCAAGTTTGGACAGCACTGCACTGAATTTTGACTTCGTTAGGTAGTTCCGCATTTCGGGAAGAGGGGAGTACGTTGTGAACACGAAAGAAGTGCTGCCGACATCCAGAATTAGGGAACGAGTAAAAAAAGAGGGAGAGGTGGACTTCGAAATCTCTAAAGCATTGTTCGAGACACGTTGCACTGAATCCAATTCGTTGGGCAGTCCTACTCTTCGCAGAGGCGGGCGACACGCGCCGTCTCACCCCACGCTCATACGACGCAGTCTGCTAGCTGTTGGGTCTTCCACGGCAAGTGCACACGAGGCAGAAAGTAAATGCAAGGTCTGCAGATTTAGCGCATCACGTGAGTTTCGTCTAGCAGCGTAGTCAGTGGGATGGAGCAGCAGTGTAACTATCATTGACCTCCTCCACCACGCAGGTCAGTTCTTTTCCGTTCTGAAACGTGAAATACAAATTAGTTTAGATACTCTTGTGTTTTGTTAAAATTTGCTTCACATTAGGCGGTTATGGCTTTCTGAAGTTCTAGTAAACATGGATTTTTGCAGTGACTCGCAAAGAAAATACTGGGCTTACCGTAGGTAGGGTGCGTCCATTTGTCCTTCACAACTAGTTTACTGTTGCGTTACTCTGCATCGCCAGGCCTGTAATTTGCAAAACATATCGCTTGTCATTCTGTAACTTAAAGTTTTAATTAGTTATGCGCGCAGAAATTATTTTGTCGCAAGGGAACTATTCTTTAAGGCTATTACGGATTTCTGAGCCTAACGTTCGTTTAAGAATTCCATGAGTCAGAGGGGGAACGTTGCCTAAAGAGATCTTTTCACTGTTTCGGTTCGGAAAGCTGTGTGGGGGTAGCCGCTACTTTTAGAGTGAGCGACTGTTTCGAACTGAACTATTATCCTGCGAGTTACTTTGCTGGCTTCCAGGGTCTGAACCCACCCATCGTTAAATCTTTTAGTTATAAGAAAAACCTTTTTCCTCGGATTTTCAGATCAGCTGTGCAAATGGGGTAATTGTACGACTTCCGTTTGCGTGTGACAGCTCTATCTGCCAAAAGGCAATACAAGTAAATGCCAAAAGGCAATACAAGTAAATGCCAAAAGGCAATACAAGTAAATGCCAAAAGGCAATACAAGTAAATGCCAAAAGGCAATACAAGTAAATGCCAAAAGGCAATACAAGTAAATGCCAAAAGGCAATACAAGTAAATGCCAAAAGGCAATACAAGTAAATGCCAAAAGGCAATACAAGTAAATGCCAAAAGGCAATACAAGTAAATGCCAAAAGGCAATACAAGTAAATGCCAAAAGGCAATACAAGTAAATGCCAAAAGGCAATACAAGTAAATGCCAAAAGGCAATACAAGTAAATGCCAAAAGGCAATACAAGTAAATGCCAAAAGGCAATACAAGTAAATGCCAAAAGGCAATACAAGTAAATGCCAAAAGGCAATACAAGTAAATGCCAAAAGGCAATACAAGTAAATGCCAAAAGGCAATACAAGTAAATGCCAAAAGGCAATACAAGTAAATGCCAAAAGGCAATACAAGTAAATGCCAAAAGGCAATACAAGTAAATGCCAAAAGGCAATACAAGTAAATGCCAAAAGGCAATACAAGTAAATGCCAAAAGGCAATACAAGTAAATGCCAAAAGGCAATACAAGTAAATGCCAAAAGGCAATACAAGTAAATGCCAAAAGGCAATACAAGTAAATGCCAAAAGGCAATACAAGTAAATGCCAAAAGGCAATACAAGTAAATGCCAAAAGGCAATACAAGTAAATGCCAAAAGGCAATACAAGTAAATGCCAAAAGGCAATACAAGTAAATGCCAAAAGGCAATACAAGTAAATGCCAAAAGGCAATACAAGTAAATGCCAAAAGGCAATACAAGTAAATGCCAAAAGGCAATACAAGTAAATGCCAAAAGGCAATACAAGTAAATGCCAAAAGGCAATACAAGTAAATGCCAAAAGGCAATACAAGTAAATGCCAAAAGGCAATACAAGTAAATGCCAAAAGGCAATACAAGTAAATGCCAAAAGGCAATACAAGTAAATGCCAAAAGGCAATACAAGTAAATGCCAAAAGGCAATACAAGTAAATGCCAAAAGGCAATACAAGTAAATGCCAAAAGGCAATACAAGTAAATGCCAAAAGGCAATACAAGTAAATGCCAAAAGGCAATACAAGTAAATGCCAAAAGGCAATACAAGTAAATGCCAAAAGGCAATACAAGTAAATGCCAAAAGGCAATACAAGTAAATGCCAAAAGGCAATACAAGTAAATGCCAAAAGGCAATACAAGTAAATGCCAAAAGGCAATACAAGTAAATGCCAAAAGGCAATACAAGTAAATGCCAAAAGGCAATACAAGTAAATGCCAAAAGGCAATACAAGTAAATGCCAAAAGGCAATACAAGTAAATGCCAAGAGGCAATACAAGTAAATGCCAAAAGGCAATACAAGTAATTGCCAAAAGGCAATACAAGTAAATGCCAAGAGGCAATACAAGTAAATGCCAAAAGGCAATACAAGTAAATGCCAAAAGGCAATACATGTAAATGCCAAAAGGCAATACATGTAAATGCCAAAAGGCAATACAAGTAAATGCCAAAAGGCAATACAAGTAAATGCCAAAAGGCAATACAAGTAAATGCCAAAAGGCAATACAAGTAAATGCCAAAAGGCAATACAAGTAAATGCTAAAAGGCAATACAAGTAAATGCCAAAAGGCAATACAAGTAAATGCCAAAAGGCAATACAAGTAAATGCCAAAAGGCAATACAAGTAAATGCCAAAAGGCAATAGAAGTAAATGCCACAACTATAGGGGGTATTTGTCGGCTTCATTCATTTTACGAAGTATACGCAAAAATCATAAATAACAATAGCTCCAATTGCAGTCAGCACTCTACCTCAGGAGTAACAGGGTTTAGTAAAGTTTTTCAACAATAGATGACATTTACATTAAAACAAATAGTTGAGAAACGAATGGAGTTTAATACAGGAACACATCTAGTCTTCATGGATATAGAGAAGGCTTTTATTAATGTCGACAGATGTAAATTACGGAGCATTATGAATGTAGAAGAGTACCCAAGTAATCTACTTCAAGTAGTGAAAGGTATGTGTGATAATACTAATATCACAGTACGAAACGGATTTGTTTCCGGGAAGATTTTTATAAATAAAGGAATAAGACTATTTCGCCAACACTAACATGTATCTGGGATATAAATTTAAAGTTGGAAGAACGTGGAGTCCTCAGGAATTTACCTGGACAAAAATATATTTTTAAATACTCTTTTTATATGCCGACTACCAGGTGATTCTGCAGAAAAATGAAGATGAATTACAGAAATCTATTTACCATCTGGAGTAAAATTTTGTGGAGTAAAATCTGATAGTATCAGTCAATAAAGGAACAGTAAAGGATTTTAAAGGAACATAATAAGTACAAAGATAGTTTAGCATATTTTGAAGAAAACGGTATAAAGTTTAAAAGGACGAAAAGAAACGGTTGAAATTTTATTACATTATGGCCCTCCCAGTTCTACTGTATAGATGTAAAAAATGGGTTCAAAAAGAAGATTTTATGAGAATTGAGTCAGCAGAAAAAAGATTTCTTTACAATAGTAAAGGGATATACATTAGGAAACCAAATATAAAGTGAAAAAGCAAGAGAAAGTAGGGCGGAAATAAGCAGTACATGACCAAATTAAAAGTACAGACAGCAATGGGTGACCAATATTGGAAATATGCTGCAAGATAATCCTTCCAGTACCAGCCCTGAATAATAAGCTGGGAGGAAAGAAATATTGGAAGACCAAGAACAAGACAAAGAGGCTGGGACTGGCAATATGCCTACTCCGTAAAGATTATTATGAATTTCAGTAGCGTAATATGTTCATGCATTAGAATATACACGAGTCTTTTACGAGTAGTGCCTTTTTATTCCGCCAGAGGTGACATCCGGCGCCGAACTCCGGAAGACAGGATTACCTCAACCAGGATCTCCCAGCGGCGAGGCACCGCCTGAGCTGGGACAAGCTAGAAGTTCCTGACTGATCTCTCAATGTGTGGCGGGGAAGTGCATAGAAGTATAATTATATGAAAATAATGGGTGAGAATAGTCTCATGGTTAGTTTTTGATCAGTGCCTGCTCTCTTACCACTACACCATTCCGGGTTTGATCCCCGGCCAGGCATGATTGTAATGTACGTTACCCCTGCAATGTCCCAGTATATTTTGTTGTGTGACGATGAGAAAATTCACTTGTCATGTTGAGCAGACATCCTTCCTTTCGCAATCTACATCCCCCGAAAACCGTTCCATCCAGTGCAGACAGGCCACTATTTCTTTGTGATTCTTCGAAATATGCCTTTCCGCAATATGAGCCATTCAATATAATTAATTCACAGAAAAAGTAGGTAAAATGAGTTATTTCGTTAGGTCAATTTCAAAAAAATGTATTACTTCCGTAAGAATCGTGTTGATGTCTTTATTTGGCTCTATGTTACCAGGTTCTGACGCTAGAAGCGCTAATGAGAACTTGTTTCCATCGATTGCGTGGAAGTACAGGGAAGTGTCGTGTATTGTCTATAGTGTTTGTATACTATTACTTAACATTTGATTTAAGCATAGCATTCAAGCCTGAAATATTTTTTTAATAGTATTTATTTTTTATTTTGCGAAGAAGAATTTATTTCCTATTTCAGCTTTTTTATTAGGACATGTGCATTGAGCCGGCCATTTTGTGCCTTTCCAGACACCGCTGCAGTTGCTGGCGGTGGTGTCATGGCGACGGTCGAAGGCAGAGTAGTTTAAAGCGTATGTCAGGCGAGTGGAGTGGTGGGGGCGTTGGAGGAAACCCATAATCCTCATTTCCTCCCTTTCCTCACTCCCCTCTCGCCCATTCCTCCCAATACACTTCTCACTCCTTCCTATACAATAATTCATCCCTGCCAAACCACCCCATCGCCCCGTTGCCCTCCCACACCACCCCATTCCATTCCATCACTCGATAGCATACTCAACCTGTCCTGTACAGCACCAGTCCTACACCCCCAACGCCCTCGACCCATCCTGCCACGACCTCCTCCACTGCAGTTTCTCCGGCAAGTCGCCCTGCTCCCAGGCGACACGCGTGCTCGTATTGCGCCAAGAAGGCGCACCTGAAGAGCACCTTCTCAAGCACGAGCAGCTGAAGCCGCACGCGTTCGATTGGCCTAGGCGCTCGCGTCGGTTCGTTCGTAGGGATGAGCTGGTGCGCCACCGGCGGGTGCACACCGGGGAAGGGAGGCACAAGTGCGGCCTCTGCAGGTTTTGCTTCCAGAAGAGCGACCACCTGAAGAAGTACGTGCGAACAAAGCACTGGAGGCATGGTGAGTCCCTGCGAATCAGCAGGCGCTCTTCGCAACTTCAAATATTTATTATTAGTTATTTTCAAAAATTTTCAATATAATTAAGTCACAGAAAAAGTAGGTAAAAATGAGTTATTTCGTTAGGTCAATATCAAAAAATATATTTCCTTCATAAGAATCAAGTTGAGGTCTATTTGGCGCTTAAGTGCCAGGTTCTGAAACTAGGAGCGCTAGTGAGCAATTGTTTCCATCGGTTGCTTGGAAGTACGGAGAAGTGTCCAGTATTGTCTCTATAGTATTTGTATACGATTACTTAACTTTGGATTTTAACAGCGATCGTGGTCGGAAATATTTTTTTAAGTAGTGTATATTTTTTATTTTGGGAAGAAGAATTTATTCCCTACTGCAGCCGTTTTTTTAGGACATGTGCATTGAGTAGTCAATTTTGTGTACATTTTCATTACGCTCCAGCTGCTGGCGGAGGTGGCGTGGCGGCGGTCGATGGCAGAGTAGTTTGAAGCGTATGTTAGGTGAGTTGTGGGAGCCTGGGAGGAAACCCGTCTCCCTCCCCTCCTTTCCCTCACTCCCCCCTCTCACGCATTCCTCCCAATATACTTTTCCTCCTCACTCTTTCCTATTCCAAAATTAATCCCCACCAAACCACCCTATCGCTTTGTTGCCCACCGACATCTCCCCATTCCATCACCTGCCAGCACAGACCGCCCTCAACCTGTCCTTTACAGCCCCCAGTTCGCGTGTTAAAAAACACTCAGCAAACTGGAGATTTCGGACAAAGTTTCAGGTATAAAGCGGATTCTTTATAAATTACAAATTTGACTACAAACATTGTATTTTCATTGGTTTTTTTATCTCCATTAGACCTCAAGATTCAAATGATGGGCCAATTCAGTGTAAAGGATCACAACCTGTTACTAAAGTTCTACACCTCCAACTGCCACCTCATCCTCCACCTCTTCCCATCCTGCCCCGACCTCTCCAAGTCCAGCTACTCCTGCACGCCGTCACCACAATTAATTAAAACAAATATTTCCTATCCTTGTTAATTTCTTTCTTTAAATTTGTATATTTTTTAAATGTGGTATTGAATTTTTTGTATTGTATTATGAATTTTGTGTATTGTATTATACTTTTAGGTTTGTGTTTTGTATAATACTTTTGGTTTGTGTATTGTATAATACTTTTGGTTTGTGTATTGTATGGTGTATTATATATTCTTTAAATTTAGATATTGTTTTTGATAATTTTATTTTATTTGTATTAACATATGTAATTCTTTTAAGCATGATAGGATTCTGTTTCGTAATACTGTTTATAAATTGTTGCTGTTTTACCATATCTCAGATTTCATTTTCATTTCAAGCTTGTTTGAACTGTATCCAAGCGAAGTAATATCTCATTAAGGTGCATCTGCCGAATTCGTTAACTTATGTGAAAAATTAATAATATATTATTACTATTATTGTTATTATTAAGTTGTGTCCCAATGTAATGGAATTAACAATTCCATTCCTTTGGTCAAAGTGCTACATAAATCTCGTGAATTTACATGTATTTTTGTGCCTTTACAGGACATTTTTAATACCCATCCCATTTATTTTTTTAACATCTCTATGATGTTCTATCGAGATTTTATATTTCAAATATTTAAAAAATGAATGCTTGTAAAGGAATCAAATCAAAAAATTTAGTAAAGCTTTTAGTTGACCACGGCATGCATTGAAAAGCATAACATTAGTGAAATATAAAAAAATAATTAACACACATTTGAGTTATGAGAGCATAGTACCAAGTTTTGATAGTCGGGGTGTTATAATTATAAATAAACACCACAAAAGTTCACTACAAATGTGGATGAGCTATTTTCTATGAAACGTCCGGAAAAGGTTTTTGAACGTCCTTTGAAAAATCAATTTTCTTTCTATTTATATTCGTGGCAGTTTTCTTTTATTGAACGTGATATTACGTTAAGGCACTTTGCCACTTATGTAAATAAATTTCTATATTTCCCGGACTCGCGTTCGTGCATATAACTAAGCGAAACTCAGACATCTCTTTCGTGATGTCTCGCGAGAACCGTAAACAAACACTACGAAAGGGCGTAACTAAACAGCTGACGCGGCGGAGGGATACTTCTCCGAAGTACACGTGATGTTCACTTGTTTCGCGAACTGTCACTTTATTCCATCCTTAAGAAAATTCTTCTATACCCCGTATACCCTCTCCTCGACCTCCCTCTCCTCCGACACTAGTTCCTCCGCTACGAGGGCCCTACCACAGTTAACAGGCGGCTAACTTATGCGTCAAATCGTTCGCCACTTGGTGTTCATTACATTCACTGCAAACATTAGCCGTGTCGTGCTGGTGACTTTAGATGGCGTAACAATGAAAGAACGTGAAAAGGATAGAGACTGCCTAGGAAACATTCCTACCACCTTGTGCTTGTCCCTATTCCCAACTCTCTCAATCATTGCCGCCTCAACCTACCCTGTGGCCACAGCAGACTCATCCCTCCGCGTCCTCTGATGCCACACACAGCCACGACTTCCTTGGCATCTTCCCCTCCGTGCCATTTACGCAAGCTGTGGGAGCACATCACAATGAGCACACTCTTAAGCACGTCGGGGTATTGCCGTACGAGTGCGATTGACCTGAGTGCACGCGCTGCTTCGTGTGGAGAGATTAGATGGGCACCGGTCGATGGACGAGCAGTATGTGGCGTATGTGAGACGAGTGGTGGGGGCGTGGAAAGAAAATCCTTCGTTTCCCCTCTTCCCTCACTCACTCTCTCGCCCGGTATTCTTCATTCCCTCACTTCTTCCTATCGCAATCTTCATCCCTCCAAAACCGTTCCATCCATTACAGACAGGTCACAATTTCTTTTCGATTTTTCGAAGTATGCCATTCCGCAAGTTGAGCTATTAAATATAATTAATTCACAGAAAAACTAGGTAAAAATGAGTTACTTCGTTAGGTCTATTTCTTAAAAATTTATTTCTTCCGTAAGAATGAAGTTGAGGTTTTCATTTGGCGCTGAAGTACCAGGTTCTGACACTAGGAAGTTTTGTGGGAAATTGTTCCCATCGGTTGCGTGGAAGTACGGGGAAGTGTCCTGTATTGTCTCTATAGTGTTTCTGTGATATTACTTAACCTGAGATTTTAGCATAGCATTCACGGCCTGAAATTTTTTTTTTTAGTAGTGTATATTTTTATTTTGAGAAGAAAAATTTATTCTCTTCTTCAATCGTTTCACTAAGACATGTTCATTGCGACGTCCATTATGTGTATATTTTCAGACCCCGCTGCAGCTGATCTCGGAGGTGGCGTGGCGGCGGTCGATGGCTGAGGAGTTTTGAGGCGTATGTCAGGCGAGCGGTGGAGGTCTGGGAGGAAACTCTTCCTCCTTTCCTCCCCTCACTCCCCTCTCGACCATTCCTCCCAATTCACTTCTCCTTCCTCCTTCCTATCTAAAAATTCATCCCTCCCAAACCACCCCATCGCCTCGTTGCCCACCAAAACCTCCCCATTCCATCACCCGCCGGAACAGTCCGCCCTCAATCTGTCCTTTACACCTCCCAGTCCTACACCTCCAACGCACTCGTCCTCCGCCTCTTCCCATCCCGCCCCGACCTCCCAACTCCAGCTCCTCCGGCACGTCGCCCTGCCTCCCGTCGACACGCGCGTACGATGAGCCCCAAATCGTATGCGGAGAAGGCGCACCTGCAAGAGCACATGCTCAAGCACGTGGGAAAACGCCGCACGCGCGCGATTGGCCTAGGTGCTCTCGTCGGTTCGTGCAGAAGGATGAGCTTGGGCACCACCGGCGGGTGCACACCGGGGAGCGGCGACAAGTGCGTTCTCTGCGGGTTCCGCGTCCAGAGGAGCGACCACCTGCAGAAGCACATGCGCACAAAGGACAGGAGGCATAATGAGTCCCTGCGAATCAGCAGGCGCTCTTTGCAATCTCAAATATTTATTAGTTATGTATGTAAAATGTATTCCTTTCGCAGGAATCAAGTTGAGGTCTTTATTTGGCGCTTAAGTGCCAGGTTCTGACTCTAGGAGCGCTAGTAAGCAATTCTTTCCATCGGTTGCGTGGAAGTACGGACAAGTGTCGTGTATTGTCTGTAGTATTTGTATACTATTACTTAACCTTCGATTCATGGCTTGAAATATTTTTTTTCATAGTGTATATTTTTATTTTGGGACTAAGAATTTATTCCATGCTGCAGCCGTTTTATTAGGACATGAGCATTGACTCGGACATTTTGTTCAGATTTTCAGACTCCGCTGCAGCTGCTGGCGGAGGTGGCGTGGCGGCGTTCAATAGTCGAGGAGATTGAGGCGTCTGTCAGGCGAGCGGTGGACGCGTGGGAGGAAACCCGTTCTCATTTCCTCCCCTTGCTTCCTTCCCTCTCTCCCCCTCTCGCTCATTCCTCCCGATACTCTTCTCCCCACTCCTTCCTATACAAAAATTCATCCCCGCATCACCCCGTCACCCACATCACCCCGTTGCCCACCGACACCTCCCCATTCCATCACCCGACGAAACAGTTCGCCCTCAATCTGTCCTTTACAGCTCCCAGTCCTACACCTCCAACGCACACGTCCTCCACCTCTTCACTTCCTGCCCCGACCTCCCCGACTCCAGCTAGTCTTTCACGTCGCCATGCCCCCCGTCGACACGCGTGTACGATGTGCCCCGAATCGTACACGAAGCCGGCGCACCTGCTAGAGCACGAGGGGCTGAAGCCGCACTCGTTCGGGTGGCCTGGGTGCTCTCGTCGCTTCGTGCGGAGAGACGAACTGGTGCGCCACAGGCGCGTGCACACAGGTGGCACAAGTCCGCCCTCTGGGGGTTCCGCTTCCGGGAGTGACCACCTGCAGAAGCACCTGCAGAAGCACATGCACATACGGAAGCGCGAGTGTCGGCTAACAATCTAGAAGATCACAGTGAGTTCCTTTGAAACAGCTTGAGTGAGGTTCTGACACTAGAAATTGTTTCTATCGGTTGCGTGGAAGTACGGGGAATTGTCCTGTATTGTTTCTAGAGTATTTTTATAATATTACTGAACATTCAATTTAGCATAGCATTCATAGCCTGAAATATTTTTAAATAGTGGATTTTTTTTATTTCGGGAAGAAATTATACCCTACTTCAGCCGTTTTATTAGGATATGTGCGTTAAATCGACAATTTTGTATATATTCTCAGACTCCGCTGCAGCTGCTGGCGGATGTAGCGTGGCGTTGGTCCATGACCGAACAGTTTGAGGCGTCTGTCAAGCGAGTGGTGGAAGCGTAGGAGGAAACACGTCCTCCTTTCCTCCCTTTCCTTCCTTCCGTCCCTCCCCCTCTCGCTCATTCCTCACGATACACTTCTCCTCCTCACTCCCTCTCTCGCGCATTCCTCCCGATATACTTCTCCTCCTCCTTACTCCCTCTCTCGCGCATTCCTCCCGATATACTTCTCCCTCCATCCTATTCCAAAATCTCCTCCTCCTTCTCACTCCCTCTCTCGCGCATTCCTCCCGATATACTTTTCCTCCTCCTCACTCCCTCTCTCGCGCATTCCTCCCGATATACTTCTCCCTCCTTCCTATTCCAAAATTTATTCCCGCCAAAACACCCCATCGCCCAGTTGCCCTCAAACACCACCTTATTTTATTACCCGGCAGCACAGTCCACCCTCAACCTGTCTAGTACAGCATCCAGTCCCAAACGTCCTCCTCCTCCATTTCTTACCATCCTGACCCGACCAGTCCAACTACAGCTCCTCCGGCAAGTCGCCCTGCACCCGTCGATTCGCGTGTACGATGTGCCGCAAATCTTACACGAAGAAGGCGCATCTGCAAGAGCACCTGCTCAAGCACGAGGGGCGCAAACCGCACGCGTGCGAGTGGCGTGGGTACTCTCGTCGCATCGTGAGGAGAGACGAACTGGTGCGCCACCGGCAGGTGCACACCGGGGAGCGGAGGCAGAAGTTCTCCCTCTGCGGATTCCGGTTCCGGAGGAGCGACCAGCTGCAGAAGCACGTGCGCACCAAGCACACCGGGGCGATAGTTTCTGCAAAAGTTCCACAAGAGCATAGCCAGGTTCCTTTAAAACAGCTAGAGATTTCTGCGATTTCAAAGACTAAATAAAATTTAACTGTTACTAAATTTCATATTCAACCATTCAAATTGTACCGGTTGAGTCTGCTATTGTGTTTGTATTTCTAGTCTCCGCTCCAGCTGCTGGCGGAAGTGGCGTGGCGGCGGTCGATGGCCGAGGAGTTAAGGCGTCTGTCAGGCGAGCGGTGGAGGCCTGGGAGGAAAACCGTCCTCCTTTCCTCCCTTCCCTACCTCCCCCTCTCGCACATTCCTCTCCATATACCTCTCCTCCTCACTCCTTCCTATCTGAAAATGTATCACCCCAAACCACCATATCGCCTCCTTGTCCACCGACACTTCCACATTCCATTACCCGCTCTGGCAGTCCCCCCTCAACCTGCCCTTTACAGCCCCCCGCTCTACCCTTTTTACGCTCTCCTCTTCCTCCGCCACTTCCCATCCTGCCACAACATCGTCCACTCCATCTCCACCCCTACCTCTACCTCTACCTCCTCCGGCACGCGCTCTGCCCCCCGTCGACACGCGTGTACGATGTGCCCCAAATCGTACACGAAGAAGGCGCACCTGGAAGAGCACCTGCTCAAACACGAGGGGCTGATGCCGCACTCGTTCGGGTGGCCTGGGTGCTCTCGTCACTTCGTGCGGAGAGACGGACTGGTGCGCCACCGGCGGGTGCACACAGGGGGCGGAGGCACAAGTGCACCCTCTGGGGGTTCCGCTTCCGGGAATGACCACCTGTAGAAGCGCATGCACACAAAGCATACGGAAGCGCGAGTTTCTGCTAACGTTCTAGAAGATCACAGTGAGTTCCTTTGAAAAAGCTAGAGTGAGGTTCTGACACTAGGAGGGCTAGTGAGAAATTGTTTCTTCGGTTGCGTGGAAGTATGGGGAATAGTCCTGTATTGTTCTTATAGTATTTTTAAACTATTACTGAACTTTCAATTTAGCATAGCATTCATAGCCTGAAATATTTTTAAATAGTATATTTTTTTATTTCGGGAAGAAATTATTCCCTACTTCAGCCGTTTAATTAGGATATGTGCGTTTAGTCGGCAATTTTGTATCTACTTTCAGACACCGCTGCAGCTGCTGGCGGATGTAGCGTGGCGTTGGTCCATGACCGAACAGTTTGAGGCGTATGTCAGGCGAGTTGTGGAGGCGTCAGAGGAAACCCGGCCTCCTCCTTTCCTTCCTTCCCTCCCTCTCTCGTGCATTCCTCCCGATATACTACTTCTCCACACTCCCTGTCTCGCGCATTCCTCCCAATATACTTCTCCTCCTCCACACTCCCTCTCTCGCGCATTCCTCCCGATATACTTCTCCTCCTCCACACTCCCTCTCTCGCGCATTCCTCCCGATATACTTCTCCTCATCCACACTCCCTCCCTCGCGCATTCCTCCCGATATACTTCTCCTCCTCCACACTCCCTCTCGCGCATTCCTCCCGATATACCTCTCCTCCTCCACACTCCCTCTCTCGCGCATTCCTCCCGATATACTTCTCCTCCTCCACACTCCCTCTCTCGCGCATTCCTCCCGATATACTTCTCCTCCTCCACACTCCCTCTCTCGCGCATTCCTCCCGATATACTTCTCCTCCTCCACACTCCCTCTCTCGCGCATTCCTCCCGATATACTTCTCCTCCTCCACACTCCCTCTCTCGCGCATTCCTCCCGATATACTTCTCCTCCTCCACACTCCCTCTCTCGCGCATTCCTCCCGATATACTTCTCCTCCTCCACACTCCCTCTCTCGCGCATTCCTCCCGATATACTTCTCCTCCTCCACACTCCCTCTCTCGCGCATTCCTCCCGATATACTTCTCCTCCTCCACACTCCCTCTCTCGCGCATTCCTCCCGATATACTTCTCCTCCTCCACGCTCCCTCTCTCGCGCATTCCTCCCGATATACTTCTCCTCCTCCACACTCCCTCTCTCGCGCATTCCTCCCGATATACTTCTCCTCCTCCACACTCCCTCTCTCGCGCATTCCTCCCGATATACTTCTCCTCCCCCACACTCCTCTCGCACATTCCACCCAGTTTACTACTTCTTGTGCTTCCTATTTCAATCTACATCCCCCAAACCATTCCATCGCTTCGTTGTCCACCGACACTTTTCCATTCGATCACCAGCCAGCACAGTTCGCCTTCAACCTGTCCTTTACATCCCCTAGTCCTACACCTCCTACGCCCACCTCATTCTCCGCCTCTCCCCATCACGTCCCAACCTATACTCCTCCAACTCCGTCGCCTCGCACGTCGCCCTGCCACCAGGCGACACGCGTGTACGATGTGCCCCAAATCGTACACGAAGACGGCGCACCTGCTAGAGCACGAGGCGCTGAAGCCGCACTCGTTCGGGTGGCTGGGTGCTCTCGTCGCTTCGGGCGGAGAGACGAACTGGTGCGCCACCGGCGGGTGCACACAGGGGGCGGAGGCACAAGTGCGCGCTCTGCGGATTCCGCTTCCAGAGGAGTCCCCACCTGTAGAAGCACATGCGCACAAAGCATACGGGAGCGTAAATTTCTGCAAACGTTCTACAGGAGCATAGCGAGTTCGATTGAAACTGCTAGAGTTCTTTGCGAATTCAAAGATTTATTAAAATTTTAACTATATCACTAATTTTCATATTCTATCACACAAATTGTGCGTATAGAGTTGTCCATTTTGTGTATATATTCTGACTGCGCTGCAGCTGCTGGCGAAGGTGGCGTGGCGGCAGTCAATGGCCGAGGAGTTTGAGGCATATGTAATGCGAGCGATGGAGGCCTGGGAGGAAACCCGTCCTCCTCCTTTCCTCCCTTCCCTACCTCCCCCTGTCGCACATTCCTCTCGATATACCTCTCCTCCTCACTTCTTCCTATCTGAAAATGTATCCCCCCCACACCACCATATCGCTTTCTTGTCCACCGACACTTCCACATTCCATTACCCGCCCTCGCAGTCCCCCCTCAACCTGTCTTCACAGCCCCCTGCCCTACCCCTCCTACGCTCTCCTCGTCCTCCGCCACTTCCCATCCTGCCACGACCTCCTCCATCTCTACCTCTACCTCCTCCGGCACGCGCTCTGCCCGCCGTCGACACGCGTGAACGATGTGCCCCAAATCGTACACGAAGAAGGCGCACCTTCAAAAGCACCTGCTCAACAACGAGGGGCGCAAGCCGCACGCGTGCGAGTGGCGTGGGTGCTCTCGTCGCTTTGTGAGGTGAGACTATCATGTACGGCATCGCTGGGTGCACACCGGGGAGCGGAGGCACAAGGCACACCTCCGCCACTTCCCATCCTGCCACGACCTCCTCCACTCCACCGCCACCTCTACCTCTAGCTCCTCCGGCACGCGCTCTGCCCCCGTCGACACGCGTGTACGATGTGCCCCAATTCGACACGAAGAAGGCGCACCTGGAAGAGCACCAGCTCAAACACGAGGGGCAGATGCCGCCCTCGTTCGGGTGGCCTGTGTGCTCTCGTCGTTTCGTGCGGAGAGACGAACTGAAGCGCCACCGGCGGGTACTCACAGGGAGCGGTAGCACAAGTCCACCCTCTGGGGGTTCCGCTCTTGGGAGTGACCACCTGTAGAAGCGCATGCACCCAAACATACGGAAGCGCGAGTTTCTGCTAACGTTCTAGAAGATCACAGTGAGTTCCTTTGAAAAAGCTAGAGTGAGGTTCTGACACTAGGAGGGCTAGTGAGAAATTGTTTCCATCGGTTGTGTGGAAGTACGGGGAATAGTCCTGTATTGTTCCTATATTATTTTTAAACTATTACTGAACTTTCAATTTAGCATAGCATTCATAGCCTGAAATATTTTCAAATAGTAGATTTCTTTTCTTTCGGGAAGAAATTATTCCCTACTTCAGCCGTTTAATTAGGATATGTGCGTTGAGTCGGCCATTTTGTATCTAATTTCAGACTCCGCTGCAGCTGTTGGCGGATGTAGCGTGGCGTTGGTCCATGACCGAACAGTTTGAGGCGTATGTAAGGCGAGTGGTGGAGGCGTGGGAGGAAACCCGGCCTCGGCCTCGGCGTCCGCCTCCGCCTCCTCCTCCTCCTCCACACTCCCTCTCTCGCGCATTCCTCCCGATATATTTCGCCTCCTCCTCCTCCTCCTCCTCCTCCTCCACACTCCCTCTCTGGCGCATTCCTCCCGATATACTTCGCCTCCTCCTCCTCCACACTCCCTCTCTCGCGCATTCCTCCCGATATACTTCGCCTCCTCCTCCTTCTCCTCCACACTCCCTCTCTCGCGCATTCCTCCCGATATACTTCGCCTCCTCCTCCTCCTCCTCCACACTCCCTTTCTCGCGCATTCCTCCCGATATACTTCGCCTCCTCCTCCTTCTCCTCCACACTCCCTCTCTCGCGCATTCCTCCCGATATATTTCGCCTCCTCCTCCTCCTCCTCCTCCTCCACACTCCCTCTCTGGCGCATTCCTCCCGATATACTTCGCCTCCTCCTCCTCCACACTTCCTCTCTCGCGCATTCCTCCCGATATACTTCGCCTCCTCCTCCTTCTCCTCCACACTCCCTCTCTCGCGCATTCCTCCCGATATACTTCGCCTCCTCCTCCTCCTCCTCCACACTCCCTTTCTCGCGCATTCCTCCCGATATACTTCGCCTCCTCCTCCTTCTCCTCCACACTCCCTCTCTCGCGCATTCCTCCCGATATATTTCGCCTCCTCCTCCTCCTCCTCCTCCTCCACACTCCCTCTCTGGCGCATTCCTCCCGATATACTTCGCCTCCTCCTCCTCCACACTCCCTCTCTCGCGCATTCCTCCCGATATACTTCTCCTCCTCCTCCACACTCCCTCTCTCGCGCATTCCTCCCGATATACTTCTCCTCCTCCTCCACACTCCCTCTCTCGCGCATTCCTCCCGATATACTTCTCCTCCTCCTCCTCCACACTCCCTCTCTCGCGCATTCCTCCCGATATACTTCTCCTCCTCCTCCTCCACACTCCCTCTCTCGCGCATTCCTCCCGATATACTTCTCCTCCTCCTCCTCCACACTCCCTCTCTCGCGCATTCCTCCCGATATACTTCTCCTCCTCCTCCTCCACACTCCCTCTCTCGCGCATTCCTCCCGATATACTTCTCCTCCTCCTCCTCCACACTCCCTCTCACGCGCATTCCTCCCGATATACTTCTCCTCCTCCTCCTCCACACTCCCTCTCTCGCGCATTCCTCCCGATATACTTCTCCTCCTCCTCCTCCACACTCCCTCTCTCGCGCATTCCTCCCGATATACTTCTCCTCCTCCTCCTCCACACTCCCTCTCTCGCGCATTCCTCCCGATATACTTCTCCTCCTCCTCCTCCACACTCCCTCTCTCGCGCATTCCTCCCGATATACTTCTCCTCCTCCTCCTCCACACTCCCTCTCTCGCGCATTCCTCCCGATATACTTCTCCTCCTCCTCCACACTCCCTCTCTCGCGCATTCCTCCCGATATACTTCTCCTCCTCCTCCACACTCCCTCTCTCGCGCATTCCTCCCGATATACTTCTCCTCCTCCTCCACACTCCCTCTCTCGCCCATTCCTCCCGATATACTTCTCCTCCTCCTCCTCCACACTCCCTCTCTCGCGCATTCCTCCCGATATACTTCTCCTCCTCCTCCTCCACACTCCCTCTCTCGCGCATTCCTCCCGATATACTTCTCCTCCTCCTCCTCCTCCACACTCCCTCTCTCGCGCATTCCTCCCGATATACTTCTCCTCCTCCTCCTCCACACTCCCTCTCTCGCGCATTCCTCCCGATATACTTCTCCTCCACACTCCCTCTCTCGCGCATTCCTCCCGATATACTTCTCCTCCTCCACACTCCCTCTCTCGCGCATTCCTCCCGATATACTTCTCCTACTCCACACTCCCTCTCTCGTGCATTCCTCCCGATATACTTCTCCTACTCCACACTCCCTCTCTCGCGCATTCCTCCCGATATACTTCTCCTCCTCCACACTCCCTCTCTCGCGCATTCCTCCCGATATACTTCTCCTCCTCCTCCACGCTCCCTCTCTCGCCCATTCCTCCCGATATACTTCTCCTCCTCCACGCTCCCTCTCTCGCGAATTCCTCCCGATAAACTTCTCCTCCTCCACACTCCCTCTCTCGCGCATTCCTCCCGATATACTTCTCCTCCTCCACGCTCCCTCTCTCGCCCATTCCTCCCGATATACTTCTCCTCCACGCTCCCTCTCTCGCCCATTCCTCCCGATATACTTCTCCTCCTCCACGCTCCCTCTCTCGCCCATTCCTCCCGATATACTTCTCCTCCTCCACGCTCCCTCTCTCGCCCATTCCTCCCGATATACTTCTCCTCCTCCACGCTCCCTCTCTCGCGAATTCCTCCCGATATACTTCTCCTCCTCCACACTTCCTCTCTCGCGCATTCCTCCCGATATACTTCTGCTCCTCCACACTTCCTCTCTCGCGCATTTGTCCCGATATACTTCTGCTCCTCCACACTCCCTCTCTCGCGCATTCCTCCCGATATACTTCTCCTGCTCCACAATCCCTCTCTCACACATTCCTCCAGATATACTTATCCCTCCGTCCTATTCCAAAATTCATTCTCGCTGAACCACCCCATTGCCCAGTTGTCCTCCTACACCGCCTCATTCCATTACCCGGCAGCAAAGTCCACCCTCAACCTGACTAGTACAGCATCCAGTCCTAAACCCCCAAGGCACTCCTCCTCCGTTTCTTCCCATCCTGCCCCGACCTCTCCAACTACACTCCTCCGGCACGTAGCCCTGCCCCCCTTCGACTCGCGTGTACGATGAGCCCCAAATCTCACACGAAGAAGGCACATCTGCAAAAGCACCTGCTCAACCACGAGGGGCGCAAGCCGCACGCGTGCGAGTGGCGTGGGTGCTCTCGTCGCTTTGTGAGGAGAGACTAACTAGTACGGCATCGCTGGGTGCATACCGGGGAGCGGAGGCACAAGTGCGCTCTCTGCGGATTCCGGTTCAAGGGAGCGACCACCTGCAGAAGCACGTGCGCTCCAAGCACACGGGGGGGTATGTTTCCGCAAAAGTTCCACAAGAGCACAGCCAGGTTCCTTTGAAACGGCTAGAGATCTCTGCGATTTCAAAGACTCAATAAAATTTAACTTTTACTAAATTTCATATTCAACCATTCAAATTGTGCCGATTGAGTCTGCTATTGTGTTTGTATTTATAGTCTCCGCTGCAGCTCCTGGCGGAAGCGTCGTAGCGGCGGTCGGTGGCGGAGGAGTTTGAGGCGTCTGTCAGGCGAGCGGTGGAGGCCTGGGAGGAAACCCGTCCTTTCCTCCCTTCCCTCACTCCCTCCCTCCTCTCGCACATTCCACCCAGTATACTACTTCTCACAGCTTCCTATTACAATCTACATCCTCCAAACAATTCCATCGCTTCGTTGTCCACCGACACCTTTCCATTCCATCACCCGCCAGCACAGTCCGCCTTCAACCAGTCCTTTACATCCCCTAGTCCTACACCTCCTACGCCCACTTCATTCTCCGCCTCCCCCCATCCTGCCCCGACCTCTACTCCTCCTATTCCTACTCCGTCGCCTCGCACGTCGCCCTGCCACCAGGCGACACGCGTGTACGATGTGCCCCAAATCGTACACGAAGCCGGCGCACCTGCTAGAGCACGAGGGGCTGAAGCCGCACTCGTTCGGGTGGCCTGGGTGATATCGTCGCTTCGTGCGGAGAGACGAACTGGTGCGCCACCTGCGAGTGGACACAGGGGGCGGAGGTACAAATGCGCGCTCTGGGGGTTCCGCTTCCAGAGGAGTCCCCACCTGTAGAAGCACATGCGCACAAAGCATACGGGAGCGTGAGTTTCTGCAAACGTTCCTAAAGAGCATAGCGAGTTCGATTGAAACTGCTAGAATTCTTTGCGATTTCAAAGATTTATTAAAATTTTAACTGTCACTAATTTTCATATTCTACCACATAAATTGTGCGTATAGAGTTGTCCATTTTGTGTATATTTTCTGATTCCGCTGCAGCTGCTGGCGGAGGTGGCGTGGCGGCAGTCAGTGGCCGAGTAGTTTGAGGCATATGTAAGGCGAGCGGTGGAGGCCTGAGAGGAAACCCGTCCTCCTCCTTTCCTCCCTTCCCTACCTCCCCCTCTCGCACATTCCTCTCGATATATCTCTCCTCCTCACTCCTTCCTATCTGAAAATGTATCCCTCCCCCCAAACCACCATATCGCTTTCTTGTCCACCGACACTTCCACATTCCATTACCCGCCCTCGCAGTCCCCCCTCAACCTGTCCTTTACAGCCCCCTGCCCTACACTTCCTACGCTCTCCTCGTCCTCCGCCACTTCCCATCCTGCCACGACCTCCTCCACTCCACCTCCACCTCTACCTCTAGCTCCTCCGGCACGCGCTCTGCCCCCGTCGACACGCGTGTACGATGTGCCCCAAATCGTACACGAAGAAGGCGCACCTTCAAGAGCACCTGCTCAACTACGAGGGGCGCAAGCCGCACGCGTGTGAGTGGCGTGGGTGCTCTAATCGCTTTGTGAGGAGAGACTACAATGTACGGCATCGCTGGGTGCATACCGGGGAGCGGAGGCACAAGTGCGCTCTCCGCGGATTCCGGTTCAACGGAGCGACCACCTGCAGAAGCACGTGCGCTCCAAGCACACGGGGGCGTATATTTCTGCAAAACTTCCACAAGAGCACAGTCAGGTTCCTTTGAAACGGCTAGAGATCTCTGCGATTTCAAAAACTAAATAAAAATTAACTGTTACTAAATTTCCTATTCAACCATTCAAATTGTGCCGATTGAGTCTGCTAATGTGTTTGTATTTATAGTCTCCGCTGCAGCTCCTGGCGAAAGTGTCGTAGCGGTAGTCTGTGGCCGAGGAGTTTGAGGCGTCTGTCAGGCGAGCGGTGGAGGCCTGGGAGGAAACCCGTCCTTTCCTCCCTTCCCTCACTCCTTCCCTTCTCTCGCACATTCCACCCAGTATACTACTTCTCACTGCTTCCTATTACAATCTACATCCTCCAAACCATTCCATCGCTTCGTTGTCCACCGACACCTTTCCATTCCATCACCCGCCAGCACAGTCCGCCTTCAACCTGTCCTTTACATCCCCTAGTCCTACACCACCTACGCCCACTTCATTCTCCGCCTCTCCCCGTCCTGCCCCGAGTCTACTCAACTTACTCCGTCGCCCCGCACGTCGCCCTGTCACCAGGCGACACGCGTGTACGATGTGCCCCAAATCGTACACGAAGAAGGCGCACATGGAAGAGCACCTGCTCAAACACGAGGGGCTGATGCCGCACTCGTTCGGGTGGCCTGGGTGCTCTCGTCGCTTCGTGCGGAGAGACGAACTGGTGCGCCACCGGCGGGTGCACACAGGGAGCGGTGGCACAAGTCCACCCTCTGGGGGTTCCGCTCTTGGGAGTGACCACCTGTAGAAGCGCATGTACACAAAGGATACGGAAGCGCGAGTTTCTGCTAACGTTCTAGAAGATCACAGTGAGTTCCTTTGAAAAAGCTAGAGTGAGGTTCTGACACTAGGAGGGCTAGTGAGAAATGGTTTCCATTGGTTGCGTGGAAGTACGAGGAATAATCCTGTATTGTTTCTATAGTATTTTCAAACTATTACTGAACTTCCAATTTATCATAGCATTCATAGCTTGAAATATTTTTAAACAGTAGATTTTTTTATTTCGGGAAAAAGAAATTCCCTACTTCAGCCGTTTAATTAGGATATGTGCGTTGAGTCGGCCATTTTGTATTTTCAGACTCCGCTGCAGCTGCTGGCGGATGTAGCGTGGCGTTGGTCCATGACCGAACAGTTTGAGGCGTATGTCGGGCGAGTGGTGGAGGCGTGGGAGGAAACCCGGCCTCCTCGTTTACTTCCTTCCCTCCTTCTCTCGTGCATTCCTCCCGATATACTTCTCCTCCTCCACACTCCCTCTCTCGCGCATTCCTCCCAAAATACTTCTCCTCCCCCACCCTCCCTCTCTCGCGCATTCCTCCTAATATAATTCTCCTCCACAACACTCCCTCATTCGCGCATTCTCCCAATATACTTCTCCTCCACACTCCCTCTCTCGCGCATTCCTCCCCATATACTTCTCCTCCTCCTCCTCACTCCCACTCTCACGCATTCCTCCCGATATACTTCTGCTCTTTCTCCTCACTCCCACTCTCTCGCATTCCTCCCGATATACTTCTCCTCCTCCTCCTCACTCCCACTCTCACGCATTCCTCTCGATATACTTCTCCTCCTCCTCCTCCTCCTCACTCCCACTCTCGCGCAATCCTCCCGATATACTTCTCCTCCTCCTCCACACTCCCTCTCTCGCGCATTCCTCCCGATATACTTCTCCTCCTCCTCCACACTCCCTCTCTCGCGCATTCCTCCCTATATACTTCTCCTCCTCCTCCACACTCCCTCTCTCGCGCATTCCTCCCGATATATTTCTCCTCCTCCTCCTCCTCCTCCACACTCCCTCTCTCGCGCATTCCTCCCGATATACTTCTCCTCCTCCTCCTCCTCCTTCACACTCCCTCTCGCCCATTCCTCCCGTTATACTTCTCCTCCTCCTCCTCCTTCACACTCCCTCTCTCGCCCATTCCTCCCGATATACTTCTCCTCCTCCTCCTTCACACTCCCTCTCTCGCCCATTCCTCCCGATATACTTCTCCTCCTCCTCCTTCACACTCCCTCTCTCGCCCATTCCTCCCGATATACTTCTCCTCCTCCTCCTTCACACTCCCTCTCTCGCCCATTCCTCCCGATATACTTCTCCTCCTCCTCCTTCACACTCCCTCTCTCGCCGATTCCTCCCGATATACTTCTCCTCCTCCTCCTTCACACTCCCTCTCTCGCCCATTCCTCCCGATATACTTCTCCTCCTCCTCCTTCACACTCCCTCTCTCACGCATTCCTCCCGATATACTTCTCCTCCTTCTCCTCCTCCACACTCCCTCTCTCGCGCATTCCTCCCGATATACTTCTCCTTCTCCTCCTCCTCCTCCACACTCCCTCTCTCGCGCATTCCTCCCGATATACTTCTCCTCCTCCTCCTCCTCCTCCACACTCCCTCTCTCGCGCATTCCTCCCGATATACTTCTCCTCCTCCTCCTCCTTCACACTCCCTCTCTCGCCCATTCCTCCCGATATACTTCTCCTCCTCCTCCTTCACACTCCCTCTCTTGCCCATTCCTCCCGATATATTTCTCCTCCTCCTCCACACTCCCTCTCACGCATTCCTCCCGATATACTTCTCCTCCTCCTCCTTCACACTCCCTCTCACGCATTCCTCCCGATATACTTCTCCTCCTCCTCCACACTCTCTCTCTCGCGCATTCCTCCCGATATACTTCTCCTCCTCCTCCACACTCCCTCTCTCGCGCATTCCTCTCGATATACTTCTCCTCCTCCACACTCCCTCTCTCGCGCATTCCTCCCAAAATACTTCTCCTCCTCCTCCTCAATCCCCCTCTCGCGCATTCCTCCCGATATAATTCTCCTCCTCCTCAATCCCTCTTTCGCGCATTCCTCCCAATATACTTCTTCTCCTCACTCTCTCTCTCGCGCATTCCTTCCGATATACTTATCCCTCTGTCCTATTCCTAACTTCATTCTCGCTGAACCACCCCATCGCCTAGTTGCCCTCCTACACGACCTCATTCCATTACCCGGCAGCAAAGACCACCCTCAACCTGTCTAGTACAGCATCCAGTCCTAAACCCCCAACGCACTCTTCCTCCGTTTCTTCCCATCCTGCCCCGACCTCTCCAACTACACTCCTCCGGCACGTAGCCCTGCCACCCGTCAACTCGCGTGTACGATGAGCCCCAAATCTCACACGAAGAAGGCACATCTGCAAAAGCACCTGCTCAACCACGAGGGGCGCAAGCCGCACGCGTGCGAGTGGCGTGGGTGCTCTCGTCGCTTTGTGAGGAGGGACTACAATGTACTGCTTCACTGGGTGCACACCGGGGAGCGGAGGCACAAGTGCGCTCTCTGCGGATTCCGGTTCAAGGGAGCGACCACCTGCAGAAGCACGTGCGCTTCAAGCACACGGGGGCGTAAGTTTCTGCAAAAGTTCCACAACAGCACAGACAGGTTCCTTTGAAACGGCTAGAGATCTCTGCGATTTCAAAGACTAAATAAAATTTAACTGTTACTAAATTTCATATTCAACCATTCATATTGTTCCGATTAAGCCTGCTATTGTGTTTGTATTTATAGTCTCCACTGCAGCTTCTGGCGGAAGTGTCGTAGCGGCGGTCAGTTGCCTAGGAGTTTGAGGCGTCTGTCAGGCGAGCGGTGGAGGCCTGGGAGGAAACCCGTCCTTTCCTCCTTCCCTCACTCCCTCTTCTCGCACATTCCACCCAGTATACTACTCACTGCTTCCTATTACAATCTACATCCCCCAAACCATTCCATCGCTTCGTTGTCCACCGACACCTTTCCATTCCATCACCCTCCAGCACAGTCCGCCTTCAACCTGTCCTTTACATCCCCTAGACCTACACCTCCTACGCCCACTTCATTCTCCGCCTCTCCCCATCCTGCCCCGACCTCTACTCCACCTACTCCGTCGCCTCGCACGTCGCCCTGCCACCAGGCGACACGCGTGTACGATGTGCCCCAAATCGTACACGATGCCGGCGCAAGTGCTCGAACACGAGGGGCGGAAGCCGCACTCGTGCGAGCGGCCTGGGTGCTCTCGTCGCTTCGTGCGGAGAGACGAACTGGTGCGCCACCGGCGAGTGGACACAGGGGGCGGAGGTACAAATGCGCGCTCTGGGGGTTCCGCTTGAAGAGGAGTGACCACCTGTAGAAGAACATGCGCACAAAGCATGCGGGAGCGTAAGTTACTGCCAACTTTCTACAGGAGCATAGTGAGTTCCTTTAAAACTGCTAGAGTTCTTTGCGATTTTAAAGATTTATTAAAATTTAAGTATGTAACTAATTTTCATATTCTACCACACAAATTGTGCGTATTGAGTCGTCCTTTTTATGTATATTTTCTGACTCCGCTGCAGCTGCTGGCGGAGGTGGCGTGGCGGCAGTCAATGGCCGAGGAGTTTGAGGCATATGTAAGGCGAGCGGTGGAGGCCTGGGAGGAAACCCGTCCTTCTCCTTTCCTCCCTTCCCTACCTCCCCCTCTCGCGCAACCCTCCCAATATACTTCTGCTCCTTACTCCCTTTCTCGCGCATTCGTCCCAATATACTTCTCCCCACTCCTTTCTAAACAAAAATTCATCCCCGCCAAACCACCCTATCACCACGTTGTTCACCGACACCTCCCCACCCGACGGAACACCCATCACCCGACGGAACAGTCCGCCCTCTATCTGACCTGCACCGCCCCCAGCCCTACCGTTCCTACGCCCTCCTTGTCCTCCGCCTCTTCTCTTCTTGCCCTGACCTCTACTCCACCTCCAGCTCCTCCGGCCCGTCGCCCTGCCCCCGTCGACACACGTGCACGTTGTGCCCCAAATCGTACACGAAGAAGGCGCGCCTGCAAGAGCACCTGCTCAAGCACGAGGAGCGCAAGCCGCACGAATGCGATTGGCCTAGGTGCTCGTGCTGCTTCGTGCGGAGGGATGAGTTGGTGCGCCACCGGCGAGCTGCAGGCTGCAGGCTGATATTTCGTGGCGGCGGTCGATTGCGGAACAATACGAGGGCAATGTTAGGCGAGTGGACGACCTCGGAGGAACCTCGTACCCCTTGTCACTACATCTCGTCCACTCTGCCCGCTATTCTTCGCCACCTCACTCCTTCCTCTCTCAAATTGCGTCCATCCAAAACCGGACCATCGCTCCATTGTCCGAATACAACTCCCTCTCCGTCAACCTCCAGCAAATTCTGCCCTTGACCTTTCCTGCACTTTCCCAGCTCTATAGAAGAATTTTTTAAGGATGGGATGACTTGACAGCTAGTGCTGGCAGCACAACGGACGATTCTGTGGTCGTTGTGTCCTTGAACTTAATACACATTCCTTCCTCCATTTGTTCGTTTGCAGATGGCTAACTTGTAAATACTTACGACGCTCCCTGCTGTGATATACTCGTCCGCCGAAAATATAGTGAGCCACGAGAAATAATTGAAATTTGGAAGTGCAGAGCTTTGTGCTCTAATGTAAAAATTTATTTTATAAAAATTGTATTGATTTAGTTTTTATGTGATTAGTATTATGTTTGTTGTAAAATCGAGTCTCTAATGTGAGATGCGTACTCGTGACGGTGTTTCCGGGATCTGTGCTGTCTGGCGACTTGTGTTTGGGAGCTTTTCGTGATATTTTGTGCTTTTTTGTACAATTTTAACACAATTGTGAACAATGAGAACCCAAGTGGGCAAAAAATGCATCCTCCTTGTTCACGTCAGCGAGAAGAAGACATTATATCCGCTGCGAGGAAAATAAAAAATGCAACAAGGAAGAGTGGAAGCAGAATATGTTCTCAAGCTCAAAGCAGAACTGCTGAATCTGAGCAAAAATACAGTTTTAAAGTAAGCTTTTATAATTTTATAATTACACTTCAATGCATTATTGTGCAATTGATGAAATTGATATTTATATTTGTACAACTTTTTTTGTTAGGTTATGCTACCAAGACTTGGCTAGACTCAAGTATTTTCAGCTGAGTGATAAAGAATCTGAGTGAAGGACAACGTTATATAGTTTTACATGCAGGAGGTAAGAAGGGATTTGTGGATGATGCAGAACTAGTGTTTCCATCGCAAAATAGTAGTGAAGAGTACCATGGAACAATGCATGGGGAGATGCTTCTGGAATGGATGGAGAATACTTTACTTCCAAAAGTTGATGAACCGTCTGTTATTTTGCTAGATAATGCTAATTACAGTGCTCATGTAAGTAACAGTTGAATATCAATTGCGCTGTACTCTGTAAGAAACAATATAATAGCAATATTCTCATTTCTGTAAATACAAAATGCAAAACAAAGATGATGTGACTTATTTTCCAGAAAGAAAATTAAGAAAATTTTGTAATATCTATGCTTACAGTTGGAGAGATTACCTACAAGAAAGTGGACAAAACTGCAACTGAAAAACTTCCTAGAAAACAACAATATTTCATTTAGGGCTGATGCACTTCACCAGGAACAGTTTGCTTTAGCTTCATCAAACACGCCAGAGAAATTATATTTTCTCTGAATGCTTTGCCCACTTATAATAAATAATCTACAACCTCAGATAGTGGTCAGTCAATTTAATTATACATATGTTACTGATTTTCTAAATTTGTATTTATGAATGTTCTACAATGATACAAACATTTCCTAACACATTTCATATTGAATTAAAAACCTTCTAAAAAGAAGCATGACACCGTTGAGAATATTCAGAAGGGTTTTTGTGAAGTAGAATATTTTCATGCCAGTAAAATATTTGTATGTCCCGTATGAACAATATTATTAATGCTGCTGGACATACGGCGTTGCGACTACGACCCGATCACTGCCACTACAATCCAATAGAAATGGTGTGGAATGATTGCAAGAGGTATTACAAAACTCATGTTGGAAGTCAATTTGATCGTGCTCATGTAAAACAAGTTTGGCACGATGCCCTTCATGTTACAGCTGAGAAATAAGTGAATAATAATCATATTATATTTTACAGTGTGTCACTATTTCTTAGATAATCACTGAAATGTATATTGTGTTAAATGAGAACATTCCTACCTGATTCAGAAGGGAAAATATGTGAAACATACAGAGAGAAATGTTGAAGAAGACTGGAATCGAGAAAAGAAATGGGACTGGAATCGAGAAGTGAAATGAAACAGCATGAATGTGGAACCCATTATCAATTTAGGAGAAGACAATACAAGTGATGAAGAGAATGAAGATAATGAAGATGACAGTGAACCTCTTGCTATCCCATTACTAAGACCATCAGGAGAGGGGTGTTAAATATGAAGAATTGTAAGTATAGTTGAAATTATCTTAAAGTGTGTATAGTAATTAACATTGTCTTTCCATATACACATGCATTTTTCTTTGTACTTTTACAAGAAAAACAGATCTGCATTGTATTTATGGGTAAATTAACAAAGAAGATCCTATTGTTTATTAGTTTAATTATATTTTAATTAATGAAATTGTATTTTTTTCTTTTATTACTTTTCACTTTATCTTCAATAGATCCACATTTGGTTGCCTGAGGATGAAGCAGTTGGCTCGGACCATCTTTCAGACTGTACCTTCGAGACTAGATAAAATATTGCTGATTTTCTAGAGAAGTATATTTTTGAACCCCAATAATGACAAGCGGGGTCCTAATGGACAATTCGGGCCCTGGTGGGGTATACTGAGGCTCATAGGTATACACCATTAAATACCAGGAAAAGCCCTCCTGTAATGGGGAGCCTTTGTAGTAAGGCTGAGTCATCAAGTCCCTTCCCAAACCTCCTCGTGGTGGCCCTGGATGCTCTGCGTGGTGAGAACCTACAGTGTAACGAAAAGGGTGGGACGAAAGGCGAGTTTCCGGCGCCTTAAAACGGGAACCATGAGCTAAGGGAAGGAAACCCTGACAGAAAACCAAGGGGGGAGGGGGGCCTCCGTAGGTGTAGTAAAACCAACCTTCCTAAGGGATGACAACCCTGAAAAAAAACATCTACCTCCAGGATTAAATATGGGGGTTGGACGCAGGGCTAACATCCCGGCTCCATAAAAAAAACTTCAGTTCAAAGCGATTTAAATAAGCCTCGGACCGGACCAAAATTTAAATTTACGACTAAGACTACGAAAACGGACAATGAAAATTGGAACATGGAATATACAAGGCCTACGAACAAAGCAGAGGGAGGTCATCTCAGAAATTGAAAAAATGAACCTGGACATAATTATACTTACGGAAACGAAGAAAAAAGGGACAGGGGAAGAAATTTTGAATGAATATCTTCATATTTGGAGTGGTGTACCCAAAGATTTTAGAGCTAGAAGTGGAGTCTCTTTCCTTATTAAACGTAAATGGACAAAATTCATTAAACAGATAGAGAATATTAATGAAAGAATACTAAGAATAGACATGAACGTTTCTCGTCATAAGATAATTTTAGGGGTATATGCCGTAAATGATAATCCACTTGTGGATGAAAAGAATAAGTTCTTTCAAGACCTCAGCGAAACTATAGCGAATATTCCGTATCAAAATGAAATAATATTAATTGGGGATTTTAATAGAAGAGTAGGTAATAGAGAACGTGAAGTAGTAGGTCAATACGGAGAGGAAAGTATTAATGACAATGGAAAAAGATTAATCAACCTATGTAAGGAACATGCAATATGTGTAGGGAATACGTTGTTCAGACATAAAAACATCCACAAATATACACGAATAGATCCAGTAAGAAATATACAATCTGTAATTGATTTAGTTGTGGTGAAGAATGAGAGAAGAGTTAAACTGAATGATGTGAGAGTATACCGTCAACCAGAATGTGGAACTGATCATCATATGGTAGTGAGCAAACATGTTTTTCCTTTTAGAAATAAACGAAGATGTACTGAAAAAGATACTGACTTTTTAATTGAAGAAAACTATGTAAATTTTAAAACAGACCTTTTAAAACAATACAGTGTTGAGATGCTCTACCAAAACAGAATTAAGAATAAGCTAGAAAACTCAGAAGATAAAAGTCCCGAAGAAATGTACAATCATTTAAAATAGGCTGTTTTTGAAGCAGCTAAGGAAGTTTTAGGAGTGGAGCAAGAAAAAAGCAAGTTTGTAGAGAAATTTAGCGAAAATTTAGAAAGCATGATTAAGGAAAAGAAAAAAATATATTTGGCATGGATTTCAAATAGGAATGACGACACACGAAAGGAATATGTAGAAAAGAGAAAAGAAGTTAAGGAATTAGTAAAAATCGAAAAAAATGAACACTGGGAAAGATTATGTAGGGATATAGATAGTACATTGGGATATAACAGATCAACTGAAGCATGGAAAACAATTAAAAATATGAGAAAAAACTGTAACAGAAGCAAAATACAAAGAACTCCTACAAAATGGATTGACTACTACGAAACATTACTGCAAGAAAATAGAGTGGAATACCAACAAGATTTGGAATGCACACATTGGCAAGAATGGGAACCTGAAATTAGTCGGCTTGATGTAAAGAGGGCTTTGGCGAGAGCCAAAAACAATAAAGCTTCAGGACCAGGAAACCTTAGAATAGAACTTTTAAAATACGGAGGCTCTAGTATAATTGAATACCTCCAAAATATTTTTAACAGAATTGAAGTTAGCGGTGTTATCCCGCAGGAATGGAATATGTCATACATCAGTTCCATACACAAGAAAGGTGCCAAAACTAGTTGTGAAAATTACAGAGGAATTAGTGTCATCCCATCAATAGCTAGGCTATTCGCTAGTATTCTAAAGGAAAAAACACAAAAAGGAATAACTTTCAGCGAAGAACAAAGTGGTTTTAGGAGTGGGAGGTCATGTCTGGATAACATCCATTGCTTACGCCAGATAATAGAAAAGAATGGAATGCACAATATAGATACATATATGACATTTATTGACCTGGAAAAGGCCTATGACAGTGTTCCAAGATGTAAAATTTGGCCAGCAATGAAAAGACTGAAAGTGCAAGAAAAATGGATTAATTTAGTTACAAAAATGTACCAGAATACTGAAGCGTGCATTAAAATGGGGAGGAAAATTACCCGAAGTATTAGAACTAACAAAGGGTTAAAGCAAGGATGTAGTTTATCGCCACTTCTCTTTAATATATATATTTTATATTATATAATATATATATATATATATATATATATATATATATATATATATATGGAACAAGCTTTGGAAACCTGGTACAAGAAATGTTCTCAAATGGGAGTTCCCATAAATGACAAGTGCTTACATTCTTTGCTTTTTGCAGATAATAAGGTAATTATGGCAGCAGATCGGGAAGATATGGTGTATATTCTTCCCATTTTTCGTATTCTTCTTTTAATTTGCGGACTTAAAATCAACCTTAAGACAGAATATTTATGCATAAGAGGAGATGCCTCTAATATTAATATCGCTGATGACGAGATAGCTAACGTTTCGAAATTTAAATATCTTGGGACTGTAATTACTGACGATGGGAAAATTGATGAAGATATAACTACTAGACTTGCAATGGGGAGGAATGCAATTAAAGCTCTGCATGGCCTTATATGGAATAGTGTTTTAAGGCAAGACACAAAACGACACATATTCCACAGTATCGTGGAAAGTATTATATTATATGGAGCAGAAATGTGGCCGTTAACAAAACGCCATAGAGACAGAATACGGTCGGTAGAGCTCGACTTTATGAGAAGATCTTTGCAGATAACAAGACTGGATGAAATAAGAAACGAAGTGGTGTGGGAAAGAGCTGGGGTTCAAACAACCATAACCAGAAGACTAGAAAATAAAGCTCTTCAATGGTATGGACATGTCCAGAGGATGCGAAATGAGAGATGACCAAAACAAATTGTAAATTGGATACCTAAAAGAAGACGTAGAAGAGGTAGACCTGGTTTAACCTGGAAGACATATGTACATGAAGTAATGGAGGAGAAAGGATTGGAAGAGGGTCAATGGGAGGATCGAGAATTATGGAAATCGAAAACGGCAAACTAAGGGGTAGAAACCGTCGAAGAAGAAGAAGAAGAAGAAGAAGAAGAAGAAGAAGATAATGACAAGCCATGGTGCATGAAGAGAAAATATTTAATTAAAAAATAGAATACTAATTAAAAGTTAACTAAACGGAACACTAATGAAATTTTCTTTTTGTTCCAGGAAACTTCCACTGACACAACGAAAAAACAAAATTTTATATATTTACCACAATTAATTAAAATGAATATTTCCTACCCTTGTTAATTTCTTTCTTTAAATTTGTATATTGTTTAAATGTATGCGGTATTGAATTTTGTGTATTGTATTATAATTGTAGGTTTGTGTATCGTATTGTGTATTATATATTCTTTAAATTTGGATATTGTTTTTGATAATTTTCTTTTATTTGTATTAACATATGTATTTCTTTTAAGCATGATAGGATTCTGTTTTGTAATCCTGTTTATAAATTGTTGCTGTTCTACCATATCTCAGATTTCATTTTCATTACAAGCTTGTTTAAACTGCATCCAAGCGAAGTATTCTCTCATTAAGGTGCATCTGCCGAATTCGTTAACTTATGTGAAAAATGAATAAAATATTATTACTATTATTGTTATTATTATTAAGTTGTGTCCCAATGTAATGGAATTAACAATTCCATTGCTTTGGTCAAAGTGCTACATAAATTTCGTGAATTTACATGTATTTATGTGCCTTTACAGGACATTTTTAATACCCATCCCATTTATTCTTTGAACATCTCTATGATGTTCTATGGAGATTTAGTATTTAAAATATTTATTTAAAAAATGAATGCTTGTAAAGGAATCAAATCTCAAGAAAATTTAGTAAAGCTTTTAGTTGTCGATCAAGGCATGCATTGAAAAGCATAACATTAGTGAAATATAAAAAAATCATTAAAACACATTTGAGTTATGAGAGCATAGTACAAAACTTTTGATCGTCGGGGTGTTATAATTATAAATAAACGACCCTCTTCACAAAAGTGGACGAGCCATTTGCTATGAAACGTCCGGAAAAAGGTATTTGAACGTCCCCTGAAAAATCAATTTTCTTTCTATTTACATTCGTGGCAGTTTTCTTTTATTGAATGTGATATTACGTTAAGACACTATTAATTGGATTGTTGGTGATGTAGATACCTTTTCTTTATGATAAATTACTAAAGATATCGTCTGGTATCAATAATTTTAATCAACTTATGATCATTTCGATCGCGTTGCGATCATCAGAGCTAAAATGTAATACAAATATTATTAAATACAAATATTGTTAACCGGTTGTAGGTAACAGGTTATTGTATGCAAGATTCGTAAGCAAGGTATGTACGACCCAGGTTGCTTACGAATCTTGCATACAATAACCTGTTACCTACAACCGGTTAACAATATTTGTATTTAATAATATTTGTATAATATTTGTATTTAATAATATTTGTATTACATTTTAGCTCTGATGATGATCGCAACGCGATCGAAATGATCATAAGTTGATTAAAATTATTGATACCAGACGATATCTTTAGTAATTTATCAACGTTAAGGCACTTTGCCACTTATGTAAATAAATTTCTATATTTCCCGGACTCCCGTTCGTGCATATAACTAAGCGAAACTCAGACATCTCTTTAGTGATGTCTCGCGTGAACCGTAAACAAACACTACGAAAGGGCGTAACTAAACAGCTGACGCGGCGGAGGGATACTTCTCTGAAGTACACGTGATGTTCACTTGTTTCGCCGACTGTCACTTTATTCCATCCTTAAGAAAATTCTTCTATACCCCGTATACCCTCTCCTCGACCTCCCTCTCCTTCGACACTAGTTCCTCCGGCACGAAGGCCCTACCCCAGTTACAGGCGTCTCGCTTGTGCCTCAAATCGTTCGCCACTTGGTGTTCATTACAATCACTGCAAACATTAGCCTTGAGGTGCTGGTGACATTAGATGGCGTAACAATGAAATAATGTGAAAAGGATAGACTCGGCCTAGGTGACATTACTTCCTCCTTGTGCTTGTCCCTCTTCCCTACCGCTCTCGATCATTGCCGCCTCAACCTACCCTGTGGCCACACCAGCGTCATCCCTCCGCGTCCTCTGATGCCACACACAGCCACGACTTCCTTTGCGTCTTCCCCTCCGTGCCATTTACGCAATCTGTGGGAGCACATCACAATGAGCACACTCTTAAGCACGTCGGGGTATTGCCGTACGAGTGCGATTGACCAGAGTGCACACGCTGCTTCGTGTGGAGAGAGATTAGATGGGCACCGGTCGATGGACGAGCAGTATGAGGCGTATGTGAGACGAGTGGTGGGGGAGTGGAAAGAAAATCCTTCCTTTCCCCTCTTCCCTCGCTCACTCTCTCGCCCGGTATTCTTCATGCCCTCACTTCTTCCTATCGCAATCTTCATCCCTCCAAAATCGTTCCATCCATTACAGACAGGTCACAATTTCTTTTCGATTCTTCGAGGTATGCCATTCCGAAGGTTGAGCTATTAAATATAATTAAGTCACAGACAAAGTAGGTAAAAATGAGTTACTTTGTTAGGTCTATTCCTTAAAAATGTATTTCTTCCGTAAGAATGAAGTTGAGGTCTTTATTTGGCGCTGAAGTACCAAGTTCTGAAACTAGGAGCGCTTCTGGGAAATTGTTCCCATCTGTTGCGTGGAAGTACGGGGAAGTGTCCTGTATTGTCTCTATAGTGTTTCTATACAGTGTCTCTATATTTCAGTCCAGCTTGCTTCCTGGCAAAGTTTGGAAGTGCATTTCATGGATATAGAGAACAGGTCAATTACAAGTCAAGCCCCCTAGAGCCTCACGTTCTACAATTCGAATTGAGGAATCCCAAGAAGGAGCTTCTGTGAGTAGTGAAATTAAACTTTTGTCAGATGAAACAATGGCTTTCACAATACCTAGGCCAAGCAGTGTATTCAAAGTACTTGTGTGCCCTTTTACCCGGAAGTTCTAAGTGTATAACGTTCTTTCATCAATTGGACTGTCAATTATTAGTGCTACCAATTACAGTACTAAATTTATAAACCATTGAAAGTGATTTAGTACCCAGTGAAACCATGGCCTAGGGCAAAGCGTAGCCGGGGTCATGGCCGCTCTGTATCTGTATAATCCAGACTGCGCCATAAACACCTCATTCATCACGACGCCGCCATCACTGGTGAACATCAAAGCGGTGCTACACAACAAGGCAATATTGGTCTTCAACATGGTATTCTCAATCAACATCCACCGCACGCGGGAGTCCAGGAAATTGGAATTTAGGAACTTCAGGAACTAACGACAAGCGGCGCTACTAAGGTCAGTGCTCAGCAAACTGCCAGCGATGCAGCCCAAGGCGTAACAAAAACAGTAAGTGAATACCAAGATAACGCGTACAGTTTAACATATAGCGGAAAGAACATTTAATGACTCAGATGAACATGAACAGTGAACATATGACTTCAAGTTTGGTGCCAAGGTGAGACTTTGCCTGTGCACTTCAAGAGATTGTGCCTGAAGAGAACCTTGTGATTATAGATAATGTATGAATTGTGTGCATGTGAGACAGCGTTGTTATCAGATCATGTTACTCTGTCATATTACTCCTATGTTGTAATTATGTTTATTTATTATTTCAATTTTTACTTTTTTACGATTTGAATTCAGACATCAGTGAGTACGAGATCATGTAAAATGTTCACAATAATTTAAAAATATTGAATGCCATAACATTTTTCTAATGAGTGGAATTGTTCCATTATGATTTTAGTAGTAAGTTAAAATTGAGTATTGATTCTGTTCTCGAAGAATTCGGTTGTGTTTATAAACATTGTCGTAATTATTAGAATCTTATACAGTATAATACAAATAATTGTTATTGTTTGATTATAGTTTATTAACTAAGTCTTACACAGTGAAACTATTATTTAAATTTTCAGTAATTATTATACTTTTTACTTATTGTTGAACTGTGATACATCCGAAAATGCTAGAGAGTGTAATCTGTATGATATGCACTCACAGCATCACAGCTGAGAAATATGCCCAGTGTGACAGCTGTAGAAGACCTAGTCACTACGATTGTGCTGACTTATCTGCTACCGAACAACGCTGTCTGGAATTAAAGGGAAAAAGACGTGTAAAATATCACTGCGATGACTGTGAGAAAGGCCTTAGAGTTCTTCCGGAACTCTTGGCCAAAATTACAGATCTTCAGCAGGAAATTGAACAGCTTAGGTCCCAAACAGAACAAGCAAATAGAGGTGTTGTACAATCGGAATCTTTGTTAATGGACTGTGTTATTTGAGCGTACTTTGAACGAAATTTCTGATCGTCAGATGAGATCCAAAAACATCATCATGTACAAGGTCGCTGAATCACTGAAAGCTGAAGCAGCCGAGCGCCAGAAAGAAGATATAGCAAAGGTAAACGAGATTATGAGTACTTTCAACAATTCTTGTCCAGAGATCCAAATGGCAATCAGACTGGGTAAAAGAGAAGATAAAAATGTATCTAGACCATTGAAAATTGTTTTGAAAGATTCGGATACTGCTTTGAATATCCTGCGTCGCAATCAGTTCTACAAAGGTACAGTACAATTCTCATCTGACAAAACAATACAGCAGCGTAATCATCTGAAGAGTCTGAAGCTTGAAGTTGAACGTCTCAATGCTATGCCAGGCGCTCAAAAAAGAATTATTAAATATCGAAATGGTATCCCTCAGATCGTCACCCAGGACTCTAATAAACCAAAAAACTTGATTCAACAACAGTGAAACGCTCGCTACGGATCTACTACCAAAATGTTAGAGGACTCAGGACCAAACGTCATTTTCTTAGAAATATCCACCACCAATCGGACAATGCGGACATAATGATATTAACAGAAACATGGCTCAATGATGAAATCAACAATGCGGAATTAGGTTTAAAAAACTTCGATATTTATAGGAAAGATAGGGATTATGAAACAACTAATTATGAGAGAGGAGGTGGAGTTCTTATTGCAATTCAAAAGAAATTTGCTAGTTTTAGAAATAATGTAGATAATAACGTCATTGAACAACTTTTTGTTACAATTGCTACTGCTGATAAAGATATTGTTGTGGGTACTGTCTATTTTCAACCAAGAAGTCCACCTGACCTCTACGCTAAACATTGTCATGATGTCGAATGTCAATTAGAAAATTCTGATAAAACATTCATAATAGTCGGTGATTACAATTTTCCAGGCATGATGTGGCATAACAAAAATACGGGATTATATCTTTCACCCAAACAAGAATATTTGCTTAGAATCTATGATAATGCTAAAATTGTTTCCAATTCTTTTAACTATCTAAATCTTAACCAATATAACCATATAACAAACAAAACAAATGAAACCCTTGTCTTGATTTTTTCTAACGTGAAATGTAATGATTTATCGAACTCTTTAGATGCATTAGTTGAGCCAATCGATCCTCACCATCCTGTACTAATTTTCAACATTGAATTAGATAAATTACAAGTTAATACTCTTAATGGTGATTTCCACACCTTTGATTTTACTAAAGCCGATTATATACAAATAATAAATTAATTAGAATCTGTATCTTGGAATATTTTAACGAATCTTTCACTTAATGAAGCTATAACGATTTTTTATGATAAATTGCAATATTTGATTGAAAAATATGTTCCAAAAAAATTTATTAACACTTCCAAATATCCAATATGGTATAGTAGAGAACTGAAGGATTGTATTAAAGCTAAAAACAATTACCATCGTAGATATAAAAATACTAAAACAGATGATTATAAAAATTTTTCAAAACTGAGATCGGAATCAAAAAAACTTGAAAGAGTGTTTTGAAAATTATGTATCAGGCACCGAAACTTCAATTAAAAATGATATCAAACGATCATGGTTTACCATCCATACTTTCCTACGAAAATCGTCTCTCGACAGGTGGTTCTGAAGGGGTTAATTTTTTGGCTGAATTTTTTGAATCTATTATTCAAGTCAAACTGATGACTTTCCCGTATACTCAGAGGAACTAAATATTGAACAGGGTACACATTTTATAAATATTACCATACTACCAGACGAATTATTAACTGAATTATTGGCATTAAAAGAAAGTAAATGTACGGGACCGGATGGAATACCAGCTCTCTTTATGAAAAACTGCGCTTACGTCTTATACAAACCCCTATGTGACATTTTGAATAAATCTCTGAAAGAATGTATTTTTCCAGATATATGGAAATCTAGCTACATCACGCCAATTCACAAATCTGGAAGCAAATCCGATGTAACTAATTACAGACCTATTTCAATCTTGAGTGCGATACCAAAACTATTTGAAGTTATTATATCAAAAAAGATAAAAACTTATATTAATTCTATGATTATAAAAGAACAACACGGATTTGTGAATGGTAAATCCACTCTAACTAATTTGCTCTTATTTAGTCAGGATATTTATGAAAATTTAGAACTCCGTTATCAAATAGATGCTATATATACAGATTTCTCTAAAGCTTTCGATAAAGTCTCCATTTCTTTATTAATAAAAAAACAGAAATTTTGGCTTCGATGAACTTATAATTAAATGGTTTTACTCATATTTGATTAATAGAAAACAGATCGTAAAGTATAAGTCATTTTTATCACGAGAAATTAAGGTCACCTCAGGGGTCCCACAAGGTTCCCACTTAGGACCAATTTTGTTCACTGTATATATTAATGATATTAAGCACTCTCTTGGTAACTCACAGTTCCTACTTTTCGCGGATGATTGTAAAATATACAGGATAGTAAGAGAAATAAATGATTGCATTAATTTACAGGAAAATCTTGATAATTTATCTATTTGGTGTTCCCACAACGGTATGTTTTTAAATGTAAATAAATGCCAAATTATAAGTTTTAACAGAAGTAGAAATTTAATTGAGTATCCTTATGTACTTAGCGACACTATTCTAAATCGAGTTACACAAGTGAAAGATCTAGGTGTAATATTTGATACTAAAGTATGTTTCAACCAACATATCGATTATATTGTTAGCAAAAGTATGAGAATGTTAGGATTTTTGAAAAGAAATGGTAATGATTTCAGAAATTTATCAACAATTGTTACACTTTATAATGCACTTGTAAAACCAATTTTATTGTACTGCTCTCCCGAATGGGCGCCTCATTTTGAAACCCATATTAAACGCCTGGAAAGAGTACAACATAAATTCCTTAGTTACGCAGCATTCAAAGCTAGAATTGCTAATCCTTCGATGTCATATGATTATTCTGAAATAGCTGTTAAGACTGGTTTGAGTACGTTACAGTCATTTAGACAATATAATGATGCTTGTGTTTTATATAAAATAATGAATGATCTGTTTCTTTGCCCTGAATTGTCATCTTTACTTATATTGAATGAACCAACTCGCGTATTGCGTACACATAGATTATTTTAGATACCTTCACATAAGAGTAGTTATGGTTTTCATTCACCAATGAGTAGAATTATGCGTTTGGGTAACAGTGCGTCATGTCCGAATCTTTATATACCGTCTCTTGCAATATTTAAAAATTGTGCTAAATCAATTTATCTAAAAGAGTTTCACTGAACTATCGCCTTGTCGATTTGTATTCTAAGATATTATTAATTTCATCTATTGTAAAACTTCTTATCATATTTTAAACATCTGTTATATATATGTTATTTTGTTTCTTCACTAATTTCATTACTATAATTACTGTTATATAATCATTGTATAATTCGATATATATTTTCTATTATATGTATTTTACTGAATTTCTTCGAAATTATATTGTATTGGGCTTTTAGCCTGTTGGTTTACAAAATAAATAAATATACTATTACTTAACCTGCGATTTTAGCATAGCATTCACGGCCTGAATTTTTTTCTCTAGTGTAAATTTTTATTTTAGGAAGAAAAATTTATTATCTTCTTCAATCGTTTTATTAGGACGTGTGCATTGAGACGTCCATTATGTGTATATTTTCAGACCCCGCTACAGCTGCTGGCGGAGGTGGCGTGGCATCGGTCGATGGCTGAGGAGTTTGAGGCGTATGTCAGACGAGCGGTGGAGGTCTGGGAGGAAACTCGTCCTCCTTTCCTCCCCTCACTCCCCCTCTCGCCCATTCCTCCCAATTCACTTCTTCTACTCCCTCCTTCCTATCTAAAAATTCATCCCTCACAAACCACCCCATCGCCTCGTTGCCCAACGGAACCTCCCCATTCCATCACCCTCCGGAACAATCCGCCTTCAATCTGTCCTTTACAGCTCCGAGTCCTACACCTCCAACGCACTCTTCCTCCGCCTTTTCCCGTCCTTCCACGACCTCCCAACTTCAGCTCCTCCGGCACGTCGCCCGGCCCCGTCGACACGCGTGTACGATGTGCCCCAAATCGTACACGAAGAAGGCGCACCTGGAAGAGCACCTGCTCAACCACGAGGGGCTGATGCCGCACTCGTTCGGGTGGCCTGGGTGCTCTCGTCGCTTCGTGCGGAGAGACGAACTGGTGCGCCACCGGCGGGTACTCACAGGGAGCGGTGGCACAAGTCCGCCCTCTGGGGGTTCCGCTTCCAGGAGTGACCAACTGTAAAAGCGCATGCACACAAAGGATACGGAAGCGCGAGTTTCTGCTAACGTTCTAGAAGATCACAGTGAGTTCCTTTTAAAAAGCTAGAGTGAGGTTCTGACACTAGGAGGGCTAGTGAGAAATTGTTTCCATCGGTTGCGTGGAAGTACGGGGAATAGTCCTGTATTGTTTCTATACTATTTTTAAATTATTACTGAACTTTCAATTTAGCATAGCATACATAGCCTGAAATATTTTTAAATAGTAGATTCTTTTATTTCGGGAAGAAATTATTCCCTACTTCAGCCGTTTAATTAGGATATGTGCGTTGAGTCGGCCATTTTGTATATATTTTCAGACTCCGCTGCAGCTCCTGGCGGAGGTAGCGTGGCGTTAGTCCATGACCGAACAGTTTGAGGCGTATGTCAGGCGAGTGGTAAAGGCGTGGGAGGAAACCCGGCCTCCTCCTTTCCTTCCTTCCCTCTCTCGCGCATTCCTCCCGATATACTTCTCCTCCACACTCCCTCTCTCGCACATTCCTCCCGATATACTTCTCCTCCTCCACACTCCCTCTCTCGCGCATTCCTCCCGATATACTTCTCTTCCTCCACACTCCCTCTCTCGCGCATTCCTCCCGATATACTTCTCTTCCTCCACACTCCCTCTCTCGCGCATTCCTCCCGATATACTTCTCTTCCTCCACACTCCCTCTCTCGCGCATTCCTCCCGATATACTTCCCCTCCTCCACACTCCCTCTCTCGCGCATTCCACTCGATATACTACTTCTCCTCCTCCACACTCCCTCTCTCGCGCATTCCTCCCAAAATACTTCTCCTCCTCCTCCTCCTCCTCCTCAATCCCCCTCTCGCGCATTTCTCCCGATATAATTCTCCTCCTCAATCCCTCTCTCACGCATTCCTCCCGATATAATTCTCCTCCTCCTCAATCCCTCTCTCGCGCATTCCTCCCGATATAATTCTCCTCCTCCTCAATCCCTCCCGCGCGCATTCCTCCCGATATACATCTCCTCCTCCACACTCCCTCTCTCGCGCATTCCTCTCGATATACTTCTCCTCCTCCACACTCCCTCTCTCGCGCATTCCTCCCAAAATACTTCTCCTCCTCCTCCTCCTCCTCCTCCTCAATCCCCCTCTCGCGCATTTCTCCCGATATAATTCTCCTCCTCAATCCCTCTCTCACGCATTCCTCCCGATATAATTCTCCTCCTCCTCAATCCCTCTCTCGCGCATTCCTCCCAAAATACTTCTCCTCCTCCTCAATCCCTCTTTCGCGCATTCCTCCCAATATACGTCTCCTCCTCACTCCCTCTCTCGCGCATTCCTTCCGATATACTTATCCCTCTGTCCTATTCCAAACTTCATTCTCGCTGAACCACCCCATCGCCTAGTTGCCCTCCTACACCACCTCATTCCATTACCCGGCAGCAAAGTCCACCCTCAACCTGTCTAGTACAGCATCCAGTCCTAAACCCCCAACGCACTCTTCCTCCGTTTCTTCCCATCCTGCCCCGACCTCTCCAACTACACTCCTCCGGCACGTAGCCCTGCCACCCGTCGACTCGCGTGTACGATGAGCCCCAAATCTCACACGAAGAAGGCACATCTGCAAAAGCACCTGCTCAACCACGAGGGGCGCAAGCCGCACGCGTGCGAGTGGCGTGGGTGCTCTAATCGCTTCGTGAGGAGAGACTTACTAGTACGGTGTCAGTGGGTGGACACCGGGGAGCGGAGGCACAAGTGCGCTCTCTGCGGATTCCGGTTCAAGGGAACGACCACCTGCAGAGCACGTGCGCTCCAAGCACACGGGGGCGTTAGTTTCTGCAAAAGTTCCACAAGAGCACAGCCAGGTTCCTTTGAAACGGCTAGAGATCTCTGCGATTTCAAAGACTAAATAAAATTTATCTCTTACTAAATTTCATATTCAACCATTCAAATTGTGCCGATTGAGTCTGCTATTGTGTTTGTATTTATAGTCTCCGCTGCAGCTGCTGGCGGAAGTGTCGCAGCGGCGGTCGGTGGCCGAGGAGTTTGAGGCGTCTGTCAGGCGAGCGGTGAAGGCCTGGGAGGAAACCCGTCCTTTCCTCCCTTCCCTCACTCCCTCCCTCCTCTCGCACATTCCACCCAGTATACTACTTCTCACTGCTTCTTATTACAACCTACATCCCCCAAACCATTCCATCGCTTCGTTGTCCACCGACACCTTTCCATTCCATCACCCGCCAGCACAGTCCGCCTTCAACCTGTCGTTTTCATCCCCTAGTTCTACACTTCCTACGCCCACTTCATTCTCCGCCTCTCCCCATCCTGCCCCGACCTCTACTCCACCTACTCCGTCGCATCGCACGTCGCCCTGCCACCAGGCGACACTCGTGCACGATGTGCCCCAAATCGTACACGAAGCCGGCGCACCTGCTAGAGCACGAGGGGCTGAAGCCGCACACGTGCGATTGGCCTGGGTGCTCTCGTCGCCTCCTGCGGAGAGGTGCGCCACCGGCGAGTGCACACAGGGGGCGGAGGCACAAGTGCGCGCCCTGCGGGTTCCGCTTCCAGAGTAGTGACCACCTGTAGAAGCACATGCGCACAAACCATACGGGAGCGTAAATTTCTGCAAACGTTCTGCAAGAGCATAGTGAGTTCGATTGAAACTGATAGAGTTCTTTGCGATTTCAAAGATTTATTAAAATTTTAACTATGTCACTAATTTTCATATTCTACCACACAAATTGTGCGTATTGACTCGTCCATTTTGTGTACATTTTCTGACTACGCTGCAGCTGCTGGTGGAGGTGTCGTGGCGGCGGTCGATGGCCGAGGAGTTTGAGGCGTATGCAAGGCGAGCTGTGGACGCGTGGGAGAAAACCCGTCCTCGTTCTTTCCTCCCTCCCTACCTCCCCCTCTCGCACATTTCTCTAGATATACCTCTCCTCCTCACTCCTTCCTATCTAAAAATGTATCCCCCAAACCACCCCATCGCTTTCTCGTCCAGCGACACCACATTCCATTACCCGCTCTTGCAGTCCCCCCTCAACCTGTCCTTTGCAGCCCCCAGCCCTACCCTTCCTTCGCCCTCCTCGTCCTCCGCCTCTTCCCAACCTGCCACGACCTCCTCAACGCCACCTCCACCTCCTCCGGCACGTCGCCCTGCCCCCCGTCGACACGCGTGTACGATGTGCCCCAAATCGTACACGAAGAAGGCGCGCCTGCAGGAGCACCTGCTCAAGCACGAGGAGCGCAAGCCGCACGCGTGCGAGTGGCCTAGGTGCTCTCGTCGCTTCGTGCGGAGAGACGAACTGGTGCGCCACCGACGAGTGCACACCGGGGAGCGGAGGCAAATGCGCCCTCTGCGAGTTCCTGTTCCAGAGGAGCGACCACCTCCGGAAGCACTTGCGCACAAAGTACTGGGAACGCTCTGAGCACCTGCGAAAGCACTATTGACTCGCTTTGTGATATCAGATATTTTGAATCATCGCTCCACTGTATTTCGGCACACTCGCATTCCATTACCCGTCAGCACATTCCGCTTTCGACCTATCCTACACTGCAAAAATATTGTACCAGTTAATTCGGAAAGATGATTTAATTTCCATTTTCAATCTTATTAAGCCATAGTGCGTGTTCATTCATCCATTTTGTGATTAATTTCAGACGCTGCAACTTTATGGCCGAAGAATACGTACGTTAACCTAATTCTGACGGCGATGGGAGGAATCGCGTACTTCTGGTTTTCTTCCCCCACTCCACCATTCGCCCATTTCTCTCATTCTTTGCCCCCACACTTCCTTCAGATGCCAATCCTAGTCACCCCTAAACCGCAACAGTGCTTCATTTCCGTCCTGCACTTCTTCCACATTACGCCCTGGACTTAACTTCTGACAAGCCCCTCGACCCCCTATCCCCCCACCAAATAAAAATAATCGCGAAGAAGATCTCTCACAAGAATATTGCACGCAGCCCCTTATTTTGCAATAAAACAAACCCTGCGATGATTGCAGCCAAGACATCAAGTAACCACCGAGGATCTCTCCTTGCAGGAGAGGTTGCAGGAAACTGCGAATACTGCTTGACTGCTTGACGGGTTATATCCATTCATACATTTAGTCAATGCGATCGTTTACTTGGCTGATTAGTCAATTTTTATTAACATCTCTTCAATGCCGTCACTCAACACGACATTAATTTGTTTCCCAACCTGTCAAACTGGTTGTTTCTTAGAGTAACCCTCCTATATAAAGAGTAAATCAAAATGAACCATATCGAAAGACAACATTCATATTATATATATATATATATATATATATATATATATATATATATATATATATTCAAATAGAGTTCAAGCACAACCATCATGAGCTTTGGGGCAGAACTACTCGAAATCTCAAAAATTACTAAGGTGAGAATCAAAGGATTCAAGTCATAAAAACTGCAATAAACAGTATACAAAAGCCAACACAGGCCCCAGAATTCAAGTAGGGTATTTTAACCCTTAACACATACCAAACAGTGCAATAAATGACTTACCAAACCACCCAACAGCCCTAAGGATCAACAGATAATCTGTAGGACCGCGTGAACAATTACATGCTTATGTAAAATGAAGTTATGAAGAATTACCATTTTCATGTAAAATACGCACGGTCTCAAGGATGAAGAGAAAACGAATGCCAAGATGGTGAGTCATATTGAAAAACTTACGAGCCCAAAATATAACTCTCAGAAGTAGTGATCAAAAATGACTTACGATAACTGCAATGATTTAAAAATTACTATCCACAGTACTGGTTTAGAGATCAGGCCAATACACTGAAATGAAAATTGCATAACATTTAAAATAATACGACTTCAAATTATCTAACATGTCAATAAAAATAATTACAGTAAGAATTTTAAACATTAGCACCCCCAATAAACGGGGCTTCAGAGGTGATGATTGAACACAAAGCAAAAAACCCCGCCCATACATATTTCAAAAATTGCCACCCTAAAATATATCCCGCAGGAAGAGAGTTATCGCAGATAAACAAATACGAGGTTACGGCGAGAAGAAATGCGAACATTACTCCCTCAAACATACGAGTGGTGGCAGAAAGATGAAACCCCAAAAATGACGCTATTATTGAGAATCATCATAATTGAAAGAATTAACACTCAAAAATATCCTGCAACAGGCCCCAGAATTCAAGTCATCTATTTTAACCCTTAACACATACCGAACAGTGCAAAAAATTACGTACCAAACCACCCAACAGCCCCAAGGGTCAAGAGATGATCTCTAGGACCCCGGAAGAAGACAATAACTAACACAAATTACTACGGTAGTATATAATTAACTTCTATACTAAGTATCATCTCCTGAACCAGGAATCGAGAAAAAAAATTTTCCGACAATTATTTCAAGTTTTACCACCTAAAAGTATTACAAGATACGCATTATTAATGAAGCCAAAACACAACTGAGGATTACCACAAAATCTATTTCAAACATTGGCTCAAATTATTTTAGTCTCGCAGATAAAGATAAAACAACGCGAATTATTTCAAAGGTTATTTCCTAGGAGAATTAAGTAAGAATTGTCAATAAATCTAAATCACGGTTGTGACGATATATATTTAAAAAATTAACAATCAAAATATCTTCGAATAACTCCGCGATCAAGATGAAAGAATATCGCGAGAATTTCGGCAAGAATAATTGAAGGATTACTACCCAAAATTGTAACTGCGGATTTATAATGAAGGCAACAAAACAGATTTGCGTCAAACTTTATATCGAAAATTACCGACTGAAAGGTACTAAATGAATTATGGTGCAAGATGTGAAGAAACAGTAACACAAAAATAATATATGAAGCAATTGTTGAAAGAATTGCCCTATGAGATAACAAGGCATATGATTTAAATAAAAGAATGCAAAATTTACAAGGATTAGAATTGGACACCCTTCAGGGAAGTTGCAGGGCTTCCTAATTAGAACATATCCGAAACAAATGAATAGAACAAAATGAACCTGCGCTTATATATTACAAGAGACTTATGTGATATGGGACACCTAAAAAGATGGATGAGGTGAGAAGGCCGCTGATTGTATGGGACTATACACCAGCTAAAAGAATAGGAAGATCGAAAAAAACTCTGGGAAAGGTATGCAAAGCAGTGGCACCTGATAGTAAAAGCGGATATTTCTGACATAACGAAATAGCGATTTGGGAGTGGGAAACTCCGAACGCTGTAGAACACTCCCTGGAAAGAATACCTGATGAAAATATCTCCAGAACTCTCCGGAATGAAGATAGAACACGAACGCGAGAATTCCGGGCATATGTTTTCTTTTTTTTTTTTCTTCAAAGAATACCACCCAGAGGAATAATGGCGACTTCATCAATGAAGCCTCAAACTAGAACTTCACGAACTCAAAATATCTGCGAACCACACTGGCATCAAGATGAAACAACCCAAGAACTGTGACAAGAATTGTTTCAATGTTTACTAACCCCAAGGCAATATGAGATTAGCTTTAGTGATGAAGTCAAATTACGAACGCGAGAAATGTGATGAAAAATTTCCACGAATTCCAAACTCAACATACAACTCGTGCAAATGTAACTAAGGTGAAACACATAAGAGATTTGCGGCATTTTTATTTAATGAATCACCTCACTAAATAGCTACTGCGATACCAGGGATCGACAAACAACCCAAAGGTGAATATTGCGACCATGACTACCCAAACATCTCTTTGAAAAACAGGGGTTCAATCTGAAACATGAACGCAAGGCTTGAGAACCTCTATTTTGCAAAGAAATCCTATCCAAAAATGTCTCCTGCACACAAACGAGTCAAGAATTAAACATGATAGAAAGAAAGTGTCCAATGGCAGATATAAAACCAAACACGAATTTTATTGACTAATTCTACAGAAACAATCCCCAACACACAATACCACCATCTCTACCTTTCCCCACTTTCGTAGTCGTTCGACATTCCCTGTCCAAACATTCTATCTTCATTATCTTCCCTCTTCCTACCTTCCCACCCTGCCCTTCACGAGATTCGCCTTTCCAGTACTTCTCTCTTTTACTCATTCGTCCCTCTATCTAAGTCCTCACTTTCCTTGCATTCCCACTCTTGAACGTTTCCACTCACCCCCATCGTCTCCGTGCCGGACTACAAATGCCACCTTCACCTACCCTCCATATTAATTCCTCAACCCACTCCTGACAAACCCAGTCACACTTCCTACACGTCCCCCGAGCTCACACTAATTCGCTAATACACTAATTACTTCCCTTTCAATTATCGATACAAAAGATACTCTCTTCCCGCTAAAACTTACTATCTTCACCATCTGCCCGCACACCACTACAATTTCAAACCTAATACACTGATCCTACCGCCCGCTCTACTCCCAATTCCTTTCTCAAACTGACACCTGACCATCGCGTGTCCACTGCTAACTGCTTACCACCTATCAACTCACTCTCTCAACCTATACACCACAACGCACTCCCCTGTTAACCTTTCCCCGCCCGCTCACTCGTGCCTGTCTACAATGTCTATCGACTTTCTTTCTTAATCCACCACGAAGCCACAAATACGATTCCTCTACGTGCCTACTACTTATTCCCAGGACCTAGTTAGTTTAATTCGTCGTTGAATGGGTTTTTAATTATCGATGTTGATAAATTATGGTAGATTTTGTTTAATAAATTATTTTGTAAGAGTTTTAGGGTCAGTATGGTTCATGCCTTATATATCAACTTTCAAATTACTTTCATTAAATAAATTCCAAGCGAGAACAGCTTTGATGTGCTAAAGATTGTTTGCAGGTTAAAGTCTTTTACAATATAGTGTTCTACTGCTCAGAACAAATTGTATCAGGCTATATGGACCTCAGCACGTTGACTGTGTAAATCAAGAGGGGATTTTAGTTTTGGAAGCTTACCGCAAGAACAGTAATCAGGCATACCATAGCGTCATTTAAATTTCGAGTTATCTTTCATACCATCAAGTAAATTATTTCAATAGTTCAGAAGACAGCAACATTTGGCGCAACGATCCTATACAGTACTCTTCATCTTATGAATTTGGTGATTCTTATGGATATTTTAATTCCTATGGCTGGAAATTGTCAAACGACGCCTATACTTTTCTCTAGTACACAAGCGATATACTTGTGAACTTTTCACTAGTACACAAATCATCCACAAAGAATGAAAGTCGATTAAAATTAAGCGAGAAGCGATGATGCGACATCTAAACAAGATGATCCAAGTGCTTTTTGACAAACACTTTTGCAAGTTCGTGCATTTCAACGATATTAAGCCGTTACAAATTATGCATAAATATGTGCTGTTTTAGCAACAGTTTTGATTTTATGATCGAGTTAGCCTTAAGGATAAGTCAAATGTCTGTTGAAATGTTTATCGAGAATTTCCAGCAAAACCTTAATTTCAATCCGAAGCCTTACATATTTCACCTAAAAATCTTAAACCTAACTATGATGAAAATCTCGAGCTCAATTTTTTCTTTATAGCATAAGGCTCACTTCCATCTGTTTCGAAGAGTGCGAGAGAAGGTAAAAATAATAAAATGAGAACCTACGGATTCATAAATCAATAGGAAAGGAAATATGAGCTCATCTGATATAAGCTCAACTGAGAGGTTATTTTAAATAGAAAGCCGATTCATAATTATTCATTGCTTTAAAGGATGACACCTAAAACCTCGAGGTTTTGAATTTCACATTTATTTCGTTCTTGGTTCTTTCATTTATTGACATTAGAGCCTGTAAGCCCGGAAGTGTCAAATTACTCTTTCGATGAATAACTATAATGATCAAATGTCTTTCTGAATTCATACAACACCAATTTCAACCGAACCATTCTTTAAAGCAGAAAAGATGACGCGCGGTTCGTGGTCCGTTAGGTCACGGCACCGGCATTGGCCTGGTTTTGATCGGAGAAACCTCGAAAAACTACAGATCATAGCCAGAAATCTCCAGACAGCGACTGAATTCGACCTAGCTGACAAGCTAGTGTTAAAAATTCTGCCACCGTCGGGGGCTCGAACCTAGGTTCCCCGTTCAGAGAGACTGCCTTTCAGTGACAACCGTTGATACCCTGATCTTCTCGGGATCTACCCTGTTCATCTCTTCCGGCCAGAATATGTTCGAAAAATGGATATTTTAAGATTACTTATTTAGAAAATAAAAATTAGGTGTGATTGTTTTAGCTGATAATGAACATTGTATTCGGCCAAACTAGTTACATATTCGGCAATTATGAAATTGCTGCTGTGTTCGGACGACATTTTACGAATTTTTTCTTTCGTAGTTCCTCATTCTTCATACAGATTTTCCTGGTACTAAAAGATCCAGAAGTCTGTAACTTCACAATTTTTCTTATTCACCCGTCGGCAAGTTAGATTAATACATCTGTCTTTCGTCCTCGTAATGACCTTGATGTGTCTACACCACCTGAGAAATACAAGAACAAGGGTTACATCTCAACAAGTAGTAAGACTGGCCCCATCGTGTTCTTCGAAACCAACACCTTTTCTAGAAGCGAAGTCTCATTTTTCAGAGATCAGGCGTCAGGGGAATAAAGGGAGGGAACGGGCCGAAGGAGGAACTGCGAAGAGGCCAGAGTGGGAGGAAAGAATGAAGAGAAGTCATTGGCCAGGCTAGGAGGAGGGAGATGGCCTGCGTCATCACATGCCTGGGTCGAGTTTGCCAGTCTTCCTGCTGTCAGCGTCGGCGCTTGGTGTTTAACAGAGCTTCTGAACGGGAGAATGAATTTCGACGTTCTTATAAATGCGGACATGGTAAGTAAGGTGGCATACTTCCGCAGGCACTAACTATCTCGTAATTACTCTACGCAGTCATCACCATCTTAACCCGAGAGTGGTGGCGTGGCGGATTTTGAATCCCAGACTTCTTTTCTTATATACAATTCTGTTTGAGAACATTGTGTAATCTTCATTTCATAGTATCCGTGGCAGAGTGTATTGTCTAGACTATCCTTAACTAGCAGCGTGTTTACCGAGGTAACTGACGTTTCTGGTAACATCGTGGGCTTTCTCAGTACGCTTTGGCCGTTGGATTGAGGAAGGTCACAATATGTCGGCCAAAACGTCAGCCACCACGACAGACCTAGCTCGTCCCGGATAGCCCATACAATGCTTCGTACAGTATTTCCAGTAACTTGCCAGTCATTTTATCTGTCAAATAAATTACTCGTCCCATGGTTGCAGGCAGTATTAGTTCTGAAACTATTTTTATTTTTTGGATATCTGTCGAGTCGCAAACCTTCCGCGCGCCTTCCCACATTACAGACGCGTTGTCAAGCAGAGCCGACCAGCGCATTGCTGACAAAGCCCTTGCGATAACGTCCTTTTCCTGTAAAACAATTCAGTTGGCACGGATAACTTTCAGGTGGATAAAAAGTTCATACTTTCAAGAATCACCAGGAACAAGTATTGCAGACAAAAGTTTTGTTTCTCTTTTTCGGCCTTGATATATTTAGATCAGTGCTAACAATTAACTTTCTTAACAATTGCTAGGAGAGTTATCTAAAATAGCACAATGATTACATTCAGAACAAACAAGTTTCAGAAGTTACAGGAAAGAAAAACAAAATGTGAAATTTGTCCAAAAAATTTGAACACAAAAGCATGCCGTGAATGTGAAACGTAAAAAAGCGGTCGAATGTAAATAATTTTCGTTGTTTGTTATGATTGTGTGTACAAAAGTTACTGATCTTCATACACGAATTAAAATTTAAAATACACCCATTTTTATTAACATATTTTGCATTACACAAAAGAAAAAGTAATTTGTGCTTAAATTAGTGAATTTTATAATTATTAATAAGTTGATAATTGTAAATAAAAATTAGTCTAAAGATGTAAGTCATTTAAATACTGAATTTATTATGTTACTTTTCCTCTCACGCGAACCTTTTGTTCGTAGGCAGAACGGGATCTGCCTTATTAAGAACCGTTAGGCTAGCCTATAGGTCGTCTGAAACGTCAGTGCACCAACTTCACGCCGATTCCACCCTTCAGCCCGAGTAATTCGTGAAGGTCTCCCAAAATATGTCTTGGAAACGTTAAATAACTTCAGTACATGTAGATATAACATGTAAAATAGGTTAATCAATTAATATAAGTTTTGAAAAGAGATTCTGAGAATATACCTTTGCTATATTATATTAAATTGAGTAGTTACTGGAATTTACTTGTAAAGTCAGAGGCAACTTGAGGCTAGAAAATAATTGGTTCAAGTTCCATCAGATACACAACAATATGTACATCAGTGCTCTCGATAACTGAATGAACAAATTGGTGATACTTAAGCTTGATCACTGATCACTAATCACTGATCAAGTTTGCATTGTAATTTTTATAAACTGCACTGTGCATTTAGAATATCGGTTAAAAATACAAAACGAAAATATCTCTCCTTTTAAGTAAATGAGAAAATAGAATGACTTTTTTTGTATCTGAGAGGCACCTTCAATTTTCCTTCTTTCTTCAGACTCCCCTGCAATTGCTAGCGGAGGTGGCGTCTGTTCGACTGAAGGTTGAGGTGGTGGACAAAAAGACAACACAGCAGCAATCAGAGACGGTCATCGTGAAGAAAGAAAATGCAGAAGAGCATCAGGGAAGTGTGCACCATCACCACCACCGCCAACATCAACATCAACATCATTGCTACCAACTCCAGCTGCATCACCTTGCGAAAGTTGTGGAGATTCTGTTCAGGCTGGATCTAGCTCTCCGAATACGGCCACAGGGTGGGAAACTATCCCTTGTATCACTATTTGGATATATTGATCTACCCATTGCATAACGCATCCTTTACCAATCTTAACGAAAGAGGTTAAACATTTTCTGGCGGAAATAGCGAAATCAACAAACGCGTCTTCAAAATATTAATACGTACGCTAAGTCCACAAAAATAGCACCACAAAGTGAATAAAGTATTGTATAAATTCCAAGCATTGTTTATGGGTAAAAACTGCAATATTAACTTTCGAATAGTGACACTTTAAAATTCAATATACATCTGATCGAAGAAATGAGTTGTGTGTGTGCAGGCAGAAAATATTCAATTTAAATAAGATGCCTTCTTGCAAAATATATCCAGCCGGACGTACAACTTCTTGATCGCTGATATCCACATTTATACACGCTCGGTGGACGCTAAATCTGTCAGCTGACCGCGAAAACTTGAGAACGTTCCGAGGAACTCCTTCGTACGAGTGGCTGCTATCGGGTACGGAATTCCTTCTTGGAAGCCATGACCATGACGGGAGGGAGGGGGTCGCACGTAAAGGTTGGATGTCCTGCGCATATCGCTGAATTGCCTACGTCTCACATCGCTACTCAGTGTCAGCTGTGTACTCATGAGGCCCTCTTTACAAGCATAATTCACGAATACGCATTATTGATTTTGAAACAATTGTGGGGTGTAATTTATGTGCATTTTCACTGCTAGGATAAATCAGTTTAAAGGATGAGCATTTACCAGAACCGCGAATTGGTTTTACAATAATGAGTGAACTTAATACAGATAGACTTCAATGTCAATAGAATTCTTAAACAGGAAGGTTGCTACTGGCAACAATTAAAAAGTAATCCTTTAAGAATATTTAAATTGAACATTCTGGAATTTACTTTAACAACCGTAACTTCAGTGTAGCCCCATAGTACTATAACACTTTCATATTGGCAATATATTTACAGTTTTTAGTTGAATTTAACATGTGTATTTTTCACAAAACCTTTAACAATAAGTTAGCGAAAATATTCTTGGTATTATGTTCTGTAATATAATGTTGATAACGTATCACAAATGTTATTACTATCATCACCATACATTTTCTGTATTAACATTGCGCTTGTGAGAATATAAAACAATTATGTAAGCTTCCAAGTATTAAAAAACTCTAGCAGAAAACCTTTATGCTGAATGCAAGGCATAACATTAGAAACTATGCTACTCAAAACCTGTTACAACAACATATTTAAAGTTAAACCCGTAATACAGAAAATATGATTTATTCAACATTATTTAACAATGTATGACGTCGCAATTAATGTTTAGTTGCATTGTAACTAAATCCAACAAGATGTATTATAAAATGCGTTACGACTAAACATCCTCTCTACCAAATCCGCGCACGAAATTGTGAAGATTCCACTGCCTTTCTGTTAGCCGAGTTGACGATCTATATCCTCTGAAATTGATAAACGAGATATTAATATAATGGAGAGATGAATATAAATGTAGTTAACTCAATTATATTGATTAATTTGTTTGATTGTTTATAAACACCAACTCTTAGAAAACGGATGATGTGGAAGTAAATACAATTTTGGTGAATAATATAATTTTAGATTTCTGATTGACTGGTACTGTCTCTGCTCGTGTGTCGTTCTATGACCGATGGCATATCATGTGCTCATGGGTACTTCCAGAGTCGTGGTAGAAGACGCCAACAATCTGATCGCTCTCTTATTACGATTCTGTGAAGTTTAACAGAGCGTGTTTAAGTTACATTCTTGTGTATATTAATCTGATACACTACAAGGATATTCAAGCCTCTATTTTAATGTGAGACATTGGTAGGCTGTATTAGTATATTGTCCGAAGGGTGCATTTAGTAGTTGATAAGATTAAAGTTGAAGTTAAAGATTGAGTCAATTCAATCCTTAATTGAATCTCCTGTATAAATTAGTTCCTGCATAAACTCAAATTAGTTACATTATGTTGGCAAAATTGGTTTCAATCTACATTTTTTCTGATCTTTTAAAAATTATGATTCAAGAAACAAAAACAATGTTACTGAAAATATACTCTAATCAGTTGCAACATTCATCGCATTAAACGTATACGTGTATTATTAAAGTTTGCTTAGAAGAAACTAAGCTAAGTTTAAGGAACCTAATTTACCGGAAGAAACTTAAATGGAAATCTGGTTGTGCGTATTTGCTTCACAGGAAAAATATCACATTTACTACTTTTACTGTGACGGAAACTTCAGACGTCATTGCTTGTCCAATAATGTGACGAAGAAACTGGAATTTTCAAATGTACCTTCTGTATCTGAATATCCGTATGTTATTAATGAACACTAACAATTATCGCGAATTTTACTTTATCACAAACTAATATTTAACAACACTTAATATCCAGAGAATTGTTTTAATATTTATGGAAGTGGATCATGTAAATAAACAGAAAAATTTATGACAGCAATTCATTATAATAGGGGGGAAAGAAAATTAAAATAACATACGATTATGCTGCATTTATTTAACCAACTAGAATAAAACGTGTACGAGTCTTCAGGTTCCATTCAATTTACACAATTATGTTACAGAAATAACGTCTGAAAGACTTAACTAATGTAACGTAACTAATGTACATCAATTTTGCTGTTGAATAATTACACATTTTTATTCTAAATAACGAATGAAAAAGAAGTTTTTTTACAAAATTGCGATACACATGTTCAAAACGGGAAAGAATTACAGTATACAATAGTCAAAATTTACACGTGCACTCAAACACATGCAAAGCTAAAACATGGTTCTTCTAAATCAACCGAGCATTGTAGGTTAAGTCGCTCTTTTGTTGTTATGTATCACGATGCAAGAAGCTTAAATCTTACGCTCGATTCAAATAATAATTAACCTTAGTCAGTTGTTCGCAACTAGAGGTACGCGTACTCTTAGGGTAAAAAAAATAGAGTTAATGAGAATATTGTCATTCCTCGCAATAATGACTCGCTGTTCTCGAGTCTCCGACCGAACCTCTAGTCGTTGGAAACATCCAAATCAACCTTTCATAAACATCCCAATCAATCAACGTTCACATTACTAAAAATATCGAATCCTTTATTTCACGTAGGCATATTTATGGTAGGCGGGGAGGGAGGGGGAGGGGATATCCGTTAATGAAAAGCCTACTCAGCGAATAATTAATAATTCCGGGCGCGTCAAGTGCTAATGTTATTCCCGTAAGTTTAGTGCATTTTTTCCTTGGAAGGTGGCGATCTTTCCCTGCTGGATGGCGAGATCCGGATTCGACCTCCCTGTCGGCTAGCGGAGGTACCAATCTGGTTTCTCCCAGAGCCAGCAGGGTCAAGTTCTAAGTTCCCGAACAAAGAGGTAGTGTAGTGCATTTAAGTACAGTGTGTCGATGTGAGAAGGAATGAAAAGGAATAATCGCGAGCAGTCCGTGGCGTGTTAGGGAACTGAAGCAGCATTTGCCTATTATTGCTCCGAGAAACCATGGAAAACTTCCGCTTAGGCCAGCATGAAATTATTCTCCAGGCAGCGTCGGTATTCGACCTAGCTAAATAGGTAGAGACGAAAACCGTACCCCCGAAATGCCTCCTCAAGCGGGACGGCAACGAACAAGTTTTCAACCGCTGTCCCAGCTAATAGGTTGGTTGGAATCGTTGCAGGACTCTGAAGCCTCGTCGCGACAAATTCACGCCCATTCTGCCTCGCCCCGTGCTGTCCCTGGTGTGCGTCGCGCCCACCGCCGCCGCCCCGCCTGCCACCGCCGCCGGCCGGCTCGACAACTGCTCGCGTAAGCACGCGTGCGAGCTGTGCCACCGGATGTACACCAAGAAGACGTACCTCAAGGCGCACCTGCTCAGCCACCAGGGCGTGCGCCAGCACGCGTGCCAGTGGAGGGGCTGCGCGCGCAGCTTCGTGCGCAAGGACGAGCTCATGCGCCACACGCCCGTGCACACGGGCGAGCGCAACCACCCGTGCCCGCACTGCAGCTACCGCTTCCAGCGCAGCGACCACCTCTCCAAGCACGTGCAGACGCAGCACCCGGCCGGGCTCAGGAGGTCGGCCAGGCGGCGGCCGAACGCGTGGAAACCGTAGACTGCATACGGTTACCCCCCGCCCCTGCTTGGACCGTCGGCGGTACTAAACAACCCCACAAACGCCGATGGCGACGGCACCAACCTCCACCCCCTCTCTCGCCCTGCCAGATGGCAGCCCCTCCCCCAATGTGAATGTTGTTGCAAAGTTGCGATACAACAGCTATAAACGTTTAGTAGGCTGCTTAACGTTTTTGGCTCTTTTGCTGACCCAGCCATAAATACTGATGAATACGACTTAATAGTGCAAAGTTTGACGAATGTTCAAGACAAAAGATTCGTCACTGATAAGTCAACAATATGCGTGTATTTTTCTCAACGCTATTACAAAACAAAAGTTTATTCGTTATATACTGTAGTATATGCGATCGAATTTGCGAGGGCGATAGATGCTAATGTTAAAAGTGTGGATATATTATTCCGAGTTGGATAAAAATGTTTAATTTTCGAAATTTACTGTGTTGATGGAAGTTATTTCCGCGTTGAATTGACAATGAATTGATTGTCAATTTTCAGGCGTTAGATGTAGCGCCAGATGTAAACTTTGATCACAGCTCGAAGAGAGCATATGAAACATTACAAAATACGATCGCATTACAGAGTCTTTCTCGACCCTTTACCTCGCATTTGACAGCAAATAGTGATACGGATTAGTGTTTGGCAAAATCCTTTATTGAAAGCAAGTATTCCAATATGATCCAATGATAAAAGTCAAAACAATTAGTACCGTCGGCAGTTAACCTTTATTATTGGAAACATTTACAGTATTGTTAACACAAACGTATTACAGAAACATTTGAAGTCTGAATTCTACATGTATGAGTGTAAGCAATATTGATAAATAAAGCGTTTATTTGTATCAGTAAAACTTGAAATATCCGATTCTTTTTCGACTTTTTTGTTAAGAGAGTTGCAATAATATTTTATTCGCAAGTTAAATTTTTTTTGCATATTTATGTTTTGGTATCTTAAATTATTCGAACATATAAAATGTATCGTCACACAACCAACGTTGTAACGAAACTTCAGAAACAAAAATTAAGAAACTTAAGGAACAAAAATTAAGAAGAGTATTAATTGGCAGAAATAAGTTACGTCCTGCATTATTTATAAAACTATCCTTTAACTACATCAATCAGTGGAATTGTCAAGATCAACTATTGGTTATTGCAACAATTCATTGAATTAGTTGTAAAAGCGTCCCTTTTATTTGAGCCCATATCAAGCGCCCTCTTCTCATTTTAAGTTTGAAGTAAATTCCTACTTTTTTGTACCTGCGATGAGTATTTTAAGTGTGTCCATTATACACGTTCGTAATTCGAATGAAAACCGTTTCGAATATGATCTATTTTAAATTAGTTTCTCTTCATTTATGTGCATAATGAAGTATATATCAAATTATTTTGAAAAGTCTGTCTTAAAAATTATTTAATTTTAGACCTTATGTGAATAATATCAGTAAGGACATTTGTTACAAGAATAAGCGTAGCACAAATGCATGCAAAATATCAGTAATGGCAATATTATATACTCCAAGGAAAGATCAAGAAAAAGTAAGATGTAAAAGACTATTATTTTTCTAGTTTCACAAAACAATCTTACTCTATTAGTTCGCAAACAGCATTTACGCTAACAGAAGGTTTAAATATTTTCTAGGGACTAAGAACTAACATGGAGAGAAAATATCGTAACAAAAAAGGGGGGCAACTATCCAAGAAAACTTAATACGAACCGTTCTAAAAATTCAAGAATATTGTAGACTTTCACCGTTACATAGATTTTCATAAACATAGCATTTCAATACAATGTTTAAGTCCTTACAACATTTACAATTTGCCAGAATTGTATCCAGATATTAAAATTTTCAAAAGAAGCCACCTTCTTACGTAATACCGAGATTCTGCGTATTGTGTTCATTTCAGAAAATGTGAGTCCCATATCTGAATTCGTACTAGTTCAGGTGGTACGAATTGTGGTTCACTGTCAGTGAGAATTCTCTAAACATCCTGCGATTTATTTAAAAAATAGCCTTTCATTTACCTCTAAAAAAATAAGGATCGCTTAATACACAGTACTGATCATAGGTATATACGGGTATTATCATACAAAACCGTAACTCTTGCGCTGTGTAAAAATTTAAACTAAGACCTGCAAACAACTTGTCGGAATTCCATATACAAGAATAAATACTTGTTCTGCGACTGGTACTATTCCTCAAACAACTGTAGGCAAGCACGTTTTCCAGCGAAAATAACCATGACAAAATACGAAAGCCTAATAATAATTACAAAACGTGGAGAAAGTTGAGGGTAGGTCAATAAAAGTTTTTTCACGAATCTCCGTATACTTATAATAGATCAAGATCAACCAAACAATTAATTCTGAAATAGTGTGACGATCGAATTTGCTCATTTCCGATTTTAATGGCATCCGCTTTCGAAAGCGACATTCAGACGAAGATAACCCATGTGGGAATGGAAGATCGTAGTTGAGCTTCCTAATCTGTCCATCGTCCTGTCCATATCTGTTCAATGACAAATTTGCTAGAGAGCAGAAACATTTGAGAGCATTTGAAGCAAGTTCGATAAAATTCACCAGTCATTTCGTCCCCAATGCGTGAGGAGAGCCAATCGTACTCCTCTGCGCGTTCTTGCCAGCCCATTATTTAGCTGCATTAGAAAAAACTTCAAGAGACATGCCAAAAAATTGAATTTGACATTAAGGTTTCAACATTTTCTATAACTATACTTAGAGTTTTCTGAATATAATGTATAAATCATAGTGAATTGCACTTAACGTAATTTGTGTTGACTTGTGCTTTCATTTGCATATGTCAAAAATGAAGTCATTTTTGTAACTAGTTTCATTTATGTGATATTTTGAATTAAGTCTAGAAGGTTATACTTTTTTCAGTTAATGTTAAAAGTTCATTTTTAACGTCTTTTGTAAAACTATATTTTACCACTATTTAGATGGTAAACATTATTTACTTGTTTCCATGATAAGGTAAGTACTTTCAAAAAATGAACTTTGAGAGGTTTTTGAAAAAATAACTTTTCACACATTTGCCCCATTATTTCTGAAACTACGCGAGTAATAATTTTCTTTTTTAAACTGGAGGTCGTTAAAGAATAAAATGTTATCAAAACGAGTAAGTTTCATACTTCAAGAATTCTGATAAACAGTACAGAAAAAGTAATGTAAACATTTTAACTTCAAACACGCTGTACATTACAAAAGCTAATTAAAATGTGTAAATCTGTTCCTAATAACTTAAGTATTTTTCAACCAAGCTACTGCAAAATTTTACAGAACTAGGTTTAATATTTTGTGGGTCAAATAGCGAAATTAACAGAGAGAGGGCTTTATGTCTCTTATGAAGCAAAGCGAGTACATTAAAAAATACAGCACATCTTGACCAATCAATACCACTTTTGCATCTTCGCATGCGCAGAAGATCAAATGATCTTAATAGCGTATGAAAACTTATTCTAAAGTATTTCAATTTAATAGAAACAAAGTAAATTAAATAGAAATTTAAAAAATTAAATAAGAGTAAATGCAAGGAGAAAAAAGGGTAATCATGTTTAGAGGTAAAACTAAAGATCTTCCAGAAATCCATATGAATACATGAAATATAAAAGCCTTGTCAATCATTCTGCATCCGCTTAGGTTTTGCACTGCTTTTTACAGAAACCAAAAAATCTTTGCAGTGAGAGTTCGTCCTTAACAGATTCGTGATTGAGGAAGTGGAGCGTTCAACGACGGTGCTCATAGTACATTTTTTGTATGTCACATGCGTCTAATCCTTGAAGTGCACTTGTAACCTGTAGGTTAAGAAATTTAAAATCATTAGCAACGGGTTTTACATCCTTAGTAATCTAAATAAACGACCACCCATTCATCGCAAGTCAACATTACGAAAAGAAGCTCATGGTAATTTACAAGACAAATAGTAATCAAAGAAACATTCTTTAGGAAGTTCATTATTAATTAAAATATTTAATATGAAGTTTGAAAAATAAATATTTAGTAAATTAGCATCGTTGCACTCGACAAAATGGATTTCTTCAGTAATATTTACTGACGATGTGGTGTCACTGAAACCAATACCAATCAACAATATCGATTATCGTGCCGCAACAACAGAATTCACGAATATATCGCAGTAATATCCTAATTTTTCTCAAAAAAATTGATATTTTATGGTGACCGATAAAACGTTGAACATACCACAAAGTGTTACAGTGTTATTACCGACACGTCCAAATTAAAAATATGTGCTCCGCCTCAATTTTTGACTTTTGACATTAATAACACTCATTTCTAGTTATGTTAATAGCTATTACATATTTATCGTAGCTTTCCAACTAAGACCATACAGTGACCACGGTAACCTTGCATTAGAGGTAACGTTAGCTGATACGACCCACAAACATCCATCCCCCGGGCGGGAATCGAACCGGCGACCATTCAGGGACGACGCAACTACAACTCTTTAGCCTCAGCGACCTCGATGATCCAGGCAGACTCAACGACTGTTCGTTACAAAGGAGACTATAACTTAGAGGGCAGCGCTTCCGTTCTTCCACATCGCCCGAGTTGACCTTGTACCCCACGAGCACAATCAATCCCAAGGCTGTTTATTATGCAGCGGATGGCCCCGCCTCGTCGACTGCGACGCACTAGTGAAAAGTGCTACTAGTAATTTTAGAATTTAGCACTTTAAATTTTAACAATTAATAATTTGAAATGAAGAGAAAATTGAAGAGAAAAATTATTAAGCAAGAACTGTTTGAGGGGAGGGGTAAGTCCCTTGGCTCGCCCGAACCCGCGGAGTTGCTTTTGTGGCTTCCATACAGCAGGTAAGGAATGGCCCAACTTACATTTCCATGTTTTCTGTATCAAATTTTACGTGTTCTAATTCTATGTCATTTACTTTCCTTTAGTATTAAATGACTTACCCCTCCCTTTTATTTCTTTCAGTTCTTAGAATGTTAAATATATTTTCCAAAAATTGTAAATTAGTAACCTTTATTATAATTTTGTTGTCAAATCAAAAAATATTCGTTTTAATGTTTTTGTTTTTCTTCTTGTACTAGAAAACTGATGATTAAGCCATGGAAAGCTGCTTTTTTAATAAATAATTTTGTCGGCAATGACGACGCATATAATTATTTCATTGGAAATACCAACGATAACTCACCACAATACCTATATACGAAATAAATGAGTCCGAATTTTTCACCTTGTACTGAAATGCATAATTCTTGCACTGATACCCATTTGTTGAAATAGTTTATTCTGTAAAACCTTCTGTTGCTGCTGGGCGGTAGACCAATCTCTAATTTTGTAGTGTGCAAAAAAACTCAATATTCGAATTTTGTAAATTCTGGCACTTCAAGCCCACGACAGATGATCTTGCAATACCTACAAAGATAAAAAGCATTTGAACACAAAATTACAGAAAATTTTATTAAATTGCTGAATATATTCAAAATGAAGATCAAGTAATTTTGTAAAAATCACAAGATGATATGCAAAAAGTAATTTTCCACTTTCGGGTATGCTGTAAAAATTATAGTTTTAAAATTTCCTATAAAAACGAAATGGCATTTATCCCGTGCTTTCTAAGATACTCATAAATGGCCATACATTAGAACAGGTGTCACTTTACCTTCCTAGGTTGCGACATTAGCTATGAGCGAGAAAATGACCTGCGAAACAAACTTAATAAACATCTGTGGTACAATCCCAATAAAAATCCAGATCAGTGATACAATCTAAAGAACACTACAAACACTATCTAAAAGTCAAAGTTTTACAAAGTGCAATACGTACATTATGTGGGTTAACATACGAAGTGAACCGTGAAATATAACGAGCAAAAACATCAAAAAATACAAGCAGCAAAATATAAAAGATTTTGAAAATATTATAATTTTATACAATTAAATTGATCTAAAGGGCAGAATCATATTTGTATACCTTATTTCGTAACTTAAGAAAATAATTTGCACAGATACAGTTTACGCAGAACAGACGAAATTAATGAACAAATTAGTCACGAGAAAGAAAAAATATAAAAAATACCAGATGTGGTACAATTCCAAGAACATTCAATAATGAAACTTAACAAAAACTAATGCAAAGTTTAACGATGTAATGGCCACACCAGTGTAAACGTATAGAAGTGAATCTCAGCCTATAACAACCAAAAATGCTGAAGAATACAAACACAAAAGCTGTTAAAAATTAAAAACAAAATAAACGAATGTATCGTTCCAAGCTCTAGAAAAATTTATTCACCGTGCACGAATTAACCAATTTTCACGATTCCATCGTGTAAATATCTAATATTTCAAATTCGGCATAATTCATTGATTACTCCTCCATTCAGATAGTTTAGCTAACAAACTAAATTACTCTTTCTAACAAGTTAATATATTAAATGCAACTTAATATCGCGTTCTAGAACTGAGATAATTCCGGATTAATATAATTAAATTTGATGCATTCGTGTTCGCAACTGAAACTGCGAAAACATGATCCCGATCGTGTCGATGACGTCATCGGCACGTCGAAATGTCGCGAACTTTCCTTCTCACTTTTGTAAACGTCCAAAGGTTCGGATCGCCGCGACCGTGACGGCCTAGTGCGCGCTAAGCGTAATCCTTGAAAGTGAAAAAGGTGTATAAAATTAGTTATTAAATAAAAAAATATTTCAATTGGTTTCCAGTTTATTTTGTGGTCCACCGCGGTGTACTTCCAGAGACCGGAATGGCATTGCCAAGCTATAGTTCACTACTCTTCTGGAGAGTTTGTAATTTGACCCCCACCGCCATTAAACGTAATGTCACACGACCTGCAGCGGCCGAGTAATACTGCGTCTCAATTCCATTGCAGAGTTAAAATGTTGCTTTGCCGAATGTCACCTTTCAACGTTCAGAAATCTGCGATGAACGCTTCTACGTCATAGCGCGTGAGGAGGAGAAAAATCTAGGCCGTGAGAAAAGTAAAGTTTTCAAAGTGTTTTCTATGGGGTTATCTGGACAGTGAGTAATCATGAATGATTTTCTAACGCTGCTGAGTGCAATCGAGTTTCGCACATATTGTATGTTTAAGGTAAGTTTATTTTACTCTAATATTGATTGCCATTTTTTCTCTATCTGCATAGGTTTCTCTGTAGCTCTTCCTTTTGCTTTGATCTATTTCAAATCAATTTGTCGATCTTGTGTGATACAGGAACAGTAATACAAATTGATAACTGACGCAAATACAATTAAGCATTTTTTCATACGTCAAACCTATTGTAGGTTCTCTAATATCGTTCAGTTGTTGAAATAAATTATTTCTCTCAAAATAATTGAAATATTTGTGTAAGTTAATTAGAGGAATTTAGATTAAAGTCTTTTATACGGTACAACCAAAGGAAGTTTAAACCGGCACTTCGCGCCGGTCCGGAGACGGAGAAATCAACGGGGGAGGGGACGAGGGGTGTTTAGGAGATTATGAGGGAAATCATGCGGTGGGGAGCAACATGCGTAACTTATTACATATAAAAAAACGTAAGCGATTTAATTGTAAAAAAAGCTTATGAAAATTTTAATGGTTCGTAATTGGTCACGAACGTGATGTGAAAAATTCGGACGGGAGGGCAATTACACCATAGTATCTCGCCGGAGCTTCGTTGCACATTTGTGCCTAGTAGGGTAAGTTTTTTTTTCTGTGTCTGGGTAGCTGTCGAAGTGATTAGCTACGCTGCTGTCGCACAGTTACTTTTCTTGTGTTTTTCAGATTCTTCGTGATTTGTGTTTTTAAGTGTCGAGTGTGTGCTATGATGGTGAGAATAAACGTGTTTTTTACTCTTGGCACCTAATGGGGTGTTCGGCTGTTATTGAATGGGCGCAAGACCGTGGTTTGGTTGCCGAAGGATTCAGGTGTCCTGAGCGTAAGTGTCCAATGAGGTAGGCCCAGCGAAAGGAGTTGAGTGAAGGTTTCGAGTGGAAGTATATTAAGGAATAGACCACTCTTCATGTGCGAAAGTGTTCAGTGCGGAAGGGGTCATAGTTCGCGTAAAGCAAGTTGAAAATGATTCAGATATTAGTAATGACCTATCTTAGGGGCATGAAAGTACCGTGTGAATTATTATGAATGCACTGAACGTAATCAAAGGATCCGTGACCCACTGGATGAGTTTTGTCGAAGTGTGCGTCTGATAGAGTGAACCCATTGGAGGCGCTGGTGTGAAAGTGCAAATATATTTGAGCAAGTTTGGTTGCCGAAAGTACCAAAAACGCAAGAGAGTGGTTGGAAAATGGGTGTTTGGGGGTGTCGAACGAAATACGAAGCGCGCTTTTTCAAGGTCGTTAAAACGTGCAGCAGAGAGGAGCTTCTGGGCGTTATTAAGTCTCATCAAGCCGGGGTACATCGTGTTCTCGACTGATTTAAGTCATGTAACTGCTTAGAAGACGAGGGTTTTCAGCATTTTGCTGTAAACCACTGTGTTTTAGAGACTCTAAAATTGATGCGCACACAAATCATATAGAAGGAACGTGGAGCACAATGAAGTGTAGTCTGCCTCGACGCCTCGCAGGTGGCCAGTTCGACAGCTACCTGGAGGAATATATTTGGGGACGTCTTTAAGGGGGTAAAACCTGCGTTTTTGTCGACCCTTTAGCGCCTCCAAACTCTACGAACCGTAACGGTCGCCAGTCGGTAATTTATTCATCTCTATCAGAGCGCTTAGCGGAGTTTGAGGGAGGGCTTATGAGTCATCCACCCCCCTAGCCATCGCGCTTCTCTAGGAGTACCCTGTACCCTACTTTAACCATACTTGCTTGCTACGTTTATTTTCACGATAAGTAAGAAATCAAATTTTATTGTAGGATTTTACATACGTCAAGGTTTTCTGCAAATCGATCTGACTCCTAAATCAAGTGAAGTGCGATTTCCTTTCCTTCCCAAAATTTATTCTTATCGCCGGCGAACAGGCGCGTATTTATTTGAAGATTCAACAGGCCATTTTGGAGCATTGCAGGACACTTTAGAGGAACATTACCTTGAAAACTTTGGTATCACAAATTCTCATAAATAAGGCTAATAGACGTTTTAATAATTTACGAAACCTTTTTCTCTTAAAACCATTAATAAGAAAAATTCTCGTTTAATTGTTGAAATATTGAAATATTCCCAAGTAGCCAAATTGTATTAGTAAATCTTCACGCTATAAGAAATTACGCGTTAAAGGCAGAGTAGCCCGTTGAAGGTATTTGAAGTAACAACCTCGGCGACTATGACCTTGCAAATTCTTTCCCAGTCTGGTACTCTCCCAACATGGCTCGCAAAACGTTCCGTTACATTCAGATTAAATTCTCCTCGCTTTAATGTCACAAATACTAATAGTCGGCTACCGTTCGTTGTGCATTGTTTCTGCACATTTATAAAACGTACTTTGACAGTTACCCTTCGAATAAAACAAAGGGCTTTAATTCATATGTTTGTTAGTATGTCACGTAAAAACTATACTAAATTACAAAACAACACCTTAATATAAATCCTTAACACAAAGATTACGGCATTTGAAATCAAATATTGTCGACATATTCATCATTGCAATGCATTTCTCTACCCAAGACAAAAACCACTACATAAAATTATTCAACATTTAGTATTACTATGTACCAATTTAAAAAAAAAATAAACGCAACACTTGGTCTCTCTTACTGGGGTTTTGGCTTTATACTTATGGTTTGTCTTCTACATTATATCTCACTCTTTAATAAAATTCAAATACCAGAGTTCAATACATAGAAGTTAAGAACTAATTTCTTTTAATCATTTCAACTTCAAATTAACTTCATTTCACTTTACTCGATCTGGCATAGTTTTGCTAATAACTCGAAATTTTCCACGAAACCTACTTTTCAACAACATACTAAATCCAATGGAAATAAAAAATATCCAATGCAATTTTATTTTCGCCTATTTATTAAAAAAAAGCGATAATCTAGTTAAAAACTTTATATTTTCACTGATTTGTAATTGCAGTTAATTGTAATAGTCACTCCTGTTGTATAAAGTTTATGCATCTTTAAATAAAAATAATTTTTAAAACTTCCGATGCGATTCAACTTTAATTTCAGTGTTATTTAAGGAATTGTACTCACATACGTCCCACGTTGAAGCGCATTTCCCACCTTTCGCCCAAATCAGGTCTCGTCTTGACCGCACTGCGTGCAGGAATGGATGTTCCAAGATGGTGCCTTCTCGTCTCCACCGGGCAGCAAAATGGCTTTGCACAATTTGAGAACTTAACACGAACCAGAAACACTTCGACTGACCGCCTTCGACTAAAGGCCTGTTCCCCATCGCGACAGATGACGTCACTACCCCCTCCCCTCTCCTCATCAACCCATTCTCCTTAGCACCCCTCCAACACAGACAAAGAATAAATAAAGGAATTGTTCAAGCGGGAACTGTTACAGTAAAGATAGAAACTCCACAGGCTTTCGTGTGTGCAAAATTGATAAATTGCGTTTTCTATCAACACTCATGCACTACTGGCGACGTTTAAAAGACTTCAACAAGGAACTATTACTTAACTGATTACATCACAAACAATACTATTATATAAATTCTTGGCTATTCGGGAGACGCCGCGTCGTTGGTTGAGAGGCCGACGTTTCGCCTGACATGTCGTAGGGCCTATACTATTATATATTTTTTCGTTTAGTTAACTAAATATGCTCAATAAATCTATGAAAAATATGAATTATATCACAATGTTTATGGCATTTATATCAGTGCAGTTAAAACATCACCGTGCAATTAAAAGTTCACAATAGCCAATCAGAACTCAGAGAACATCTCGAAGTTGTTTAATTTTGAATTTATAACACAGACGTGGCCACGGTATTTCCAAACGGCCATGAAACATTAACAAAAATGTATATCACAGATTACATACATCAAAAATATATAATCAATGAACCAATAAAATAAAATTATAAACAAATAATTATTACTAATTCTTAGACAATGATGTTAATATTTGTAGTAAAATAACTTAAATTGAAAACAATTTTCCTATTCATTCTTGGCATCAATCATCCAAACTAAGAAGTCGCTTGTTCTATTGCAGGGATATATTTACTTCACCTCTCTGAACGTGACCCAGAGAGCATGGTTATTTTAGCAAAACTCGTTTATTTTTTTTACAAAATCAAGACAACTGTTTATAATTAAATATATCGACATTCTCCTCTACATGCTACGTCTTTAACATAAACAAGTACATGACCATAAGCATGTTGGTTGGACACTAGCTGACTGATAGAAAAATAGTATAAAAATATAACATGAATACATGTGTTAAGTGTAAATCATTCAGTCTTAGCGTATTATATATAAATAAAATGTAATCGTCAGTTGTATTTACCCGTTCTGAAAAGTACACCAGCAAAACGGCTGAGACAGAACTGAATCGTCTTTCTCCTTCCCAATATTAACACGTGGTGTTCTCTCATATATGCCCTTACTTTTCATATAAAGTAAGGTTTTCATCGTTTTGTCATCTTCTTATAACATTTCAACTGGAACACGTTAAATATTTTCCATTTTCAAACGTTTCTTATTTCATATATTATTCTCTAATACATTATCATTAAATTCCACTAAAATTATTTTTTAATACAAAGGGAAAAAAATTAACGTAACACATGGATAAAGGGGTATAATTGCACTCATGCTAAATAAAAAAAAACTCGCTTCAATCGTTGCTTGTTTTTTTGAACCATTCATGCAAATATACTGCTCTTCATACACTCGTTTCGTCAATTACTTAAATAATATTTAATTAATTTAATTTTCTAATATAATATAATATAATAGCCGTTAGAAAATACCTTGTAGCTTACTTGACTTGCCATTTCGTTAGAAATAAAAGATGGAACGTGATAATGAATTATTGCTTTTACAGATGTTTCAGACAATAATGACAGAACAAACCTTTTTGATTTTGCACTGATAAATAGTCAGTACGAGAAAAATCCATACATATTTCATATAGGTATTAAGAAGTGACAAATAAATTTAATATTATTTTATTCTTTTTAGATTAAGATCATGATGAAACAGAATTCGTAAAATAAATTATTGAGCCAAAAATAATTTTTAATGTTGTATAAGTATATACATAGTATAGACATAGTTATGTTACGCTGCAGAGAATTGATTTCGAAATTTTATCGAAAATACACGTTTAGGGGCCTCATTCCAAAAAAGGGTTTTCGAACTTCCGTCTGTCTATCTACCGAATGTTCATACGTCCATGAACGACTTTAGCACAGAAATATTTCTATAATTTTTCCGAAATAAACTTTCCTCGTTTCCTCTACTCAAATCCCAACGATTTTGATATTTTTTAATTTTGGAGACACGTAACATGAAGCTTCTAAGATATTTTCATTTTTCTTAAAAATTTGTTGTTAATTTTTATTTTTACCTGTTCAATTTTTACATTTTTTCAGAGGTTTGAATAAAAGATATATTATTGAGTGAAAACCATAACGGTAAAGGTGACATTTTATAAATTCCGAGAAAATCTGTTTATGTCAATATCACTGTGATGTGGCCGATTTCATCATTTCAATTGTTCATTAAAACAACGGCATTTCAATTTTTCGTTAAAACCACGAACAGAACCTCTGAAATATAGCTTAAAATAAACACGAATTTCTCAGAATTTTAAAATGTCCCTTAAACAATTATGGCTTTCACCCATTCACCATTTTTTTTGGCAAGCCTATGATTTACTTATTAGGTACATCATTTTTAGTTTCTCGGTACAGAACAGAGAGAAGGTTACGTATTGCTGTGCTGAAAACGACGAATATTCGGGAGAAAACTCTTATTACAGGGCGCTGGTAATAAAAAAAGGATAAATCAAATTGCCAATTTTAGAAAAATATCCTCCAACACGTGGTGCAGCACAAATTTATGTTTTATGGGTCCTTTATACCAAAAACACTGGTCCTTTATACCGAACAGACGGTGAAACGTCCGTCTGTTCGTCCGTCTGTCTGTCCGTCAGTCTGTGTATAACTAAACTATTCAGCCGAGTTTCTACAAAATTGATATTTCCCAATCGATCTGGCTAATGTCACGGACGCTTAAATATTAAACCGATATTTTAGTTTTGGTGATACTTTACACGAAGCCCCTGGGATACTTTCCAATTTTTTTTTAAAAATGGCTCTATCGGTTTTGATTAAATGTTGCTATTGTATAGTGTGACGGACGTTTAAAAGAATAGTGCAAGTTTCATGTTCATTAAAAAGTCTTAATTTTGGAAAATTGCAATAATTCAAACATTTTTCGGTGTACCCCATAATTAGGTTTCTTCTACGTTTTTCTAATGATAATAAATCTGCTTCACACAAAATGCTCATTTTTGGGCTGGTCTTGAAAGAACCACATGTCAGTCTTGCTCCCGTATGATTGATAGGATCTAACATTCTCTTGATGTTCTTCTTGGCCGCATCATATAGTATACAGCCATAGTCCAACTTTGATCTGACGATTGCCTGATAAGTTCTCCTTATAATCGTATAGTCCGCTCCCCAGTATGTATGGCTAATGACTTTGACAAGGCTCATTCTTTTGGTGCACTCATTCTTTAAATTCTTGATATGCGGAATCCATGTCATCATTTCGTCTAAAATCATTCCAAAGATTTTAATTTCCATACTCTGTACCAACTTATGCTGTCCTAATTTTAGTTCAATGTTTCTTCTATGAGATCGTTTCCTAGAAAAAACTAAGAAAGTGGATTTTGTCTTGGAAATATTGAGCCCGGTTTTTCTTACAAATTCCATGACTGCATCTAAGATATTTTGAGCCTTTTCTTCTTATGTTGTAATATCTTTGCCAGTTATGCTAATATTGCTATCATCCGCATACATATTGATGATGACTGGAGGTTTAATATTGTTCTGGAGGTCAATAATAATAAGTAAAAATAAAGTAACACTAAGTACTGACCCCTGTGGGACGCCATTCATAACTTTATAGCTGTCCGACAGGATTCCATTTATTCTAATCTTGATAGAGCGTTCTTTAAGGAAATTGTAAATGAACTTACTAATGTTGCCTTCAATCTTGGCCGACGTTATTAAATTCACTACCCGTCTTCTCCACACCATCTCATAGGCTTTTTCAATGTCTAAGCCTACAACTAAGGTGTTCATATTATTAACAAAACCGTTGCATATGCTGTTTTCTATTGATGCTAGACTGTCCATTGTTGAACGATTTTTCCGGAACCCGCTTTGATATGGGGATATCAATTGATGATTTTCCAAGTACCACCTCAATCTCTGGTTCACTGTTTTATCTAGCAGTTTACAAAGGCAACAAATTAATGCAATAGGCCTATAGCTGCTTATCAGGGATTTATGTTTCCCTGGTTTGTGGATCGGCACAATAATAGCTTCAGACCACTTTTAGGGAATACATTGTGAATATAAATCGTGTTAAATATAGGCAACAGGTAATTTATGGCGGATGGAGGCATCTTCTTGATGAATATATTGGGGATTCCATCAGGGCCGGCACTGGTGTTTCTAAGTTTATGTATTGCTTAATGCAGTTCTCTTGGTGTGATGGGTGCGTTTAGATGCTGAATATCATTATCTACTGTGCTTCCTTCTTCAAGATCGGGTTTAATTTTCTCAATCTCTTCTTTGTATTTAATGAAGGCATTATCATAATTCTGATCACTAGAGTTTGATGAAAATAAAGCCCCAAAGCTGTTTGCAATATCCCAAGGATCATGTAAGTTGGTACCGTCGGAAGTGTAGAGTGAAGTAATGCTGGTATTTTGTATTTTCCATTTATGGCGTTGATTATTTTCTAGGCTTCTGTACTATTCATTTTGTAATTAATTGATGAAATAAATTCCCTCCAACAATTTCTTTTGGCTTCTTTTATTATTTCCCTTGCTTTTGCTCTGGCAGATATGAATCGGATTTTGTTTGCATCCGTATTGTAGCGGTACAGAATTATTAAGATAAATTAACTTGAGTAAAGTAGACCTAACAAAATTTTTACTAAAGAAAAACATACGGCGTCACGCGCGCAGCCCCCCTTCTTACAACAGCCACGATCCCCTGACCCATTTCGGATGTTAATGACACCCCACCCAACGGCAGAAAAAAGGGTAAAATGAAAAGCGCCCAGTCGCAGCCATATCTGGAATATATTTCAAACGCCTGTCATCGTGATCGGGGAAACCCAAAACAATAATTCTGTACCCGGGAGGCCCCTCAACAGTCGTGGCCTGTTTTCGAGACGAGAGAAGGACACTATGTTCCGACGGAGACAGAGAGTGGAAAATTCCTTTACTCCACGGGAGCTTATTGGCCAAATTTAGTGTACAACGCCATCACCTTTAGCCAATAGCGACGTGATCATTGTAGGGAGCAAGAACATATGAGGAGAAAGGGTGGGGATAAAAGCATTTCATGCATTTTTGAGAAACAAAATTTCAGTGGAATGAGAGCAGTGGGCTGAGAGACTTCTCTGGGGTGGGAGCCAGTCGCGGGGAGAGGCGAGTGCGCCTATGAAGGCACTTGGAAAATTTCAGTGGGCTGAGAACAGTTGGTAGAGAGACTTCTCTGGGGATGGGAGCCAGTCGCGGGGAGAGGCGAGTACGCCTCTGAAGGCACTTGGTAGAGAAACTTCTCTGGGGTGGGAGCTATTCGCGGGGAGAGGCGAGTGCGCCTCTGAAAGCACTTAGTTGAATTCACTGGGGTGATAGATTGGAATTCTCAGTGAGAATTTTAAAGGAAGTGCAAAAGCACTTCAAAAGTAAATTGGCGAATCTTTTACAATTGCGTATTCGCTACAGGATTTCGCAACTTCTGAATTTGTATTTGAGAGGATTCGCGTAGTTCAGAGGGAGCCTTTGTTGTGTGCTCCGCCCCTGCGATCAGGGGCGATATCCCCGGCTATCTACAAGCTCCGCCGAAGCAGCGCCCAGACGACCCCTCTGCTGACGTCACGGACTGCCGCAGACGCCGCGAGCCGCTGCCAGCCGCCCCGTTGGAGAGTGTGCAAGCCATCCCGCATTCCAGAGAAGGTCGCCCCGGCCGCACACAAGCTTCGCCGTGTCCGCCCGGGCACATTGAACTTTTGACACGGAAGGTCTCAGGCAATGTGACTGGGGGCTATTAACCTCTTTGAAGTATTGTCAACGCGGTGCCGCGCCAAGGCAAAAGAAAGGTTATTTATTATTGTAATTCTAGTTATAAAATAATTTTGTACTCTTCTCTAGTTCTAAGCTTTCCTGTTTATTTTCATTTTAATTCTTTTTTTTTTATTCAATCTTTTCGGTAACTTTTATTTTAATAATGTAACTTCCCTGGTACAGCTTTGTCTAGGAATAAACGTTGTCTTTTACCACTAACCAAATTGTTTATTTTGAATGCCCATGAATTTAATAAACAATTCCTTCCATCAACTAATTTTGTAAATGAGCAAAGGAAATTGTCACAATCGGCTAGTTTTTTAAACGAGTAAAGGGAATAGGACCGACTGAGCTATAACCGGGCCGCTAAGCGCGCATTTCGCATGCGCGGAGGTGTTACAGTATAATGTCTCTTATATACATTAAACAAATGCTTGTATTTCTTAACAGCCTCCTCACAGTCTTTAGACCACCACGGTAACTTCCTTTTGCCTATTTTACCTGTAGTTTTTGGAATGGTTACCACAGCGGTGGTCATAATTATTTCTTCAAAGCTGTCTAAAATTTCATCAATTTGATTTAAGTCAAAATCATCGTTACTATTTAAATGTGTAATTTTGCCTTCAATAATTCGTTGATATAGGCTCCAATTTGCTTTCGAGAGAATCCATCGCGGCTCGTAAATAACGATTACCGATGTTTTTGTTTTGTTCCGATGCATATTCGAAGATCACGGTGATAGGATAATGGTCACTGTTGAATAGGTCATCGGAAACTCTCCATTGTAAGTATCTTACTAGATTCGGCGTAAACATACTTAGATCGATAGTACTTACATTTCCTGTTGCCACGTTGAAATATGTAGGCTTATTGTCATAATTTAATAACACAAGGTCTTCTTTCTCAAAACAATCACCTACTATTTTCCCCCTGATATTCGTTCTTACTGAGCCTCATTGCACATTGTGACCATTAAAATACCAAGTAATGTAAATGGTTTATTAACTTGTTGAAGTGTCTCACAAGTTCACAACTACGCACTTAAAATGACCTTGGGATGTATATATTGCACAACATGATGTTTCTAAATCCTATATTTATGGATACACCAACTACTTCAAGATCACTTGTTATTAGCACTTCACTGCTTACAAACGATTCGCGAACGTAAATTGCCACTCCTCCACTAGCATTCACACAAGACGATCTATTTTTGTAGTAACACTTGAAGCCTTTGATATGGTTATAATGGTTATTTTTAAAATTGGATTCTTGTATACAGACAATATCGAAGTTCTCCTCATTTTGAAGTTTTTGGAAGAACTCGTATCGTGCCCGGAAGCCGTCCACGTTCCATTGCAGAATTTTGATTTTCATTATTCTTCTTCACTTGATAAACATTCGTTCTCCGAAGATGTTCTTGAGGAATCAGACGCTACCGGATCCTTCAACCTCTTCATGATTCTCGTAAAACGGGACTTCATGCCTCTATCCACTAGTAATGGGTACATATCTCTGAGCAGTTCAATCAGTTTATCAGTTTCCTTAGTATAATTAAGAGTTATTTGTAGTGCCTTACTAGTTCCGTACATATCTTCCAGAAAATTTTTGAGTTGTTCATAATTAAGAACTTTGTAAGTTCCTTCTAATTTTTCTTTAACTGGAGCTAACTGTTCACTAATGTTCTTTTTCTCACTTTTATTTTCAGAGTTGTTTTCTCGATTGCACTTCTTTTCCTTCTTTTTGACAGGTTTAGCAAATTCTTGTGCTCTTTCTTCCGAACTATTCAAGGGTGGTTCCGAGGTTTAATTACTAGATGTATTTGTGATCTGCGAAAGTGTTCTTTTAGCTGTCTCTCCAGTCGCAATTAAAGGGAAGTCTTCATCAAAAGTAGAATTATCATTGTGGTTGTGCTCAACGTTCCTGTTTGTGTCTTGTGCTAGATCTGAGGTGATATTAGAATTAATATTATCTACATTTTTACAGTTTCTTGTTACATGACCTTCTTCCTTGCATTGATAGCATTTAATAGTGCCATATGAAATATAAATCCAATATTTCTCTCCTTTGTACTCAACTACCATAGAATCAGGTATTTTGTTTAGTGAGTCTTCCGGCACATACATTTGCCTACGAAACCTCAGAATATGTGTGAATTCTTCTTTTCCGAATCCCGCTCTAAGGAAAGACACGTTAGAACTTCGCACTACGTTCAATTTATCAAGTTCTTCTTCAATTACTACATTGAGGATCATTGGCTAAACATTTAACAAAACTACTCGCCTCTGATTACTGACAAATGGTCGCATATTTTGTTCACTTCCATCTATATTAATAGATTTAAATTTATCTGTTACTTCATCAACTAATTGCTTACTGCTACAACTAAATGCACACTCTGCTGTTTGAGATCTTGGAAGCGTATATTATGTTTCGTGGTGAAACAATAGTAGCTAAGGCTTCTACATACCTTTCTAGAGATGTACTGTAGTCCTTCCCATCAATTATCAAACCTTGCTCTTTGTCCGGATACATAGAATTTTGTACGATATTACTCCAGTTTGTGCGCCTTGAAGGTTGACCTGAGGCGGGTTGGCTCCTGTAGTCAGAGGCCTTCCCTTACGCCGATGCTTCATTCGAGGTCATTTCCCGTTAACTTGTCCCCCGGTAGGGGAGGAAGAGATAACGTTTTTACTTCTCTGTAGTAGTTGCTGATTAATGAACTGTCCACAATTAACACGCAGACAAAGGAAAGTCACAAGCTCATTGCGTAACACTGTGCTGTCACTGTGCGCAGCGCGGCACGATGTTGACTCGACGGCTGTCTGTGACGGACTGGCTATTTAACAGTGTGTCCCTCACTGGGCAATTTAATTTAAAACTGTATGTTATTATTATTCTTGATAATTTTTATCGTTGGTCCTTTATTAATGTATGACTTTTACGTACTTGTGCTTAGATTAAATATTACGTAGGCCAAAGTTCGATCCAATACGAACTAAATAATTACCGAACATTTATTCGAAACTAGTGGTGCTACAGTATGGAACTTTCTTCCCCGTATTAGTTTCCTATATCCTTTGGTCTCGGATACCCACATATTCTTGCCAGCTGTCATCAACCGCTGCTCAAAGTACAGTTTTTGACATTTATTGAATATTTCGGATTCTTAATTTAGAGGTAATTTATATTATTCTAAGGTTTTTCTTTGAAAAATGAGGAGCCGTTTTTTATAAAACGGGCTTTAAACGCTAGTGTAAATTCGAAATTTGAAGCTCTTTTTCACATACAATATTTGAGTTTTCGAAAAACTTCATTTCGTGACATTTTAAGTACTTTTTTACTAAAGAAATAAAATAATGTTTACAAATTGCTGGAAATGTGCATATCAAAGACGTGAGAGATTTTTAAAAAAATGTACATTTGTGTCCTTTTTGAAAAATAACAAACAAAATGAACATCGAAATTAACTTTACGTCATGTTAAAGAGTGCAATTACCATTATCCGTTGGAAAATTTTGAAGAAAAACTCTGAAACTGTTTTTGAGAAAATGGCATTTGAACGTTTCTGAAGATTCGGATTTTTGAGTTAGCTTTCACACAAAACGGTAGAGTTGTCGAGAAATGTTATTTCACTATATTTAAAGCAGTAGTACTCATAAAAAAATATTGTGTGCAAATTGTCACTAATATAAATATAAACATGAGAGACAAGTCAAAAAATTATATTTTCGTAATTTTTTAAAAATCAATAGAATAGAAATATATGGCGTGTATGTCATCCGATAGAGTATATTTAGCACCATTCCTACCAAAATATTGAAGAAAAAATTTGAGCCTTATTTGAAAAAATCTTGCTTTTGTAATCTTTTTAAAAATTTCACATATTGCACGCAATATTACGCGAAGACTGCTAACATCAAAAATAAAATTTACATGGCCTTAATAAAAGAACTCACAAACAAGAAAAAAAACTATAGGAAAAATCTCCATCTCGAATTTTATAGTTGTAGGAAGACACCGAAAAAATCATCCTTTTGAAGTTTGGGAAAATCGGACCTATGCCTCGTTTATAAGTGAAAGTTACTCTATTCTTGCAAGAAAGTTAAAGAAAAAATTTGGAGCCGTTTTTGAGAACATCTGAAAACTGTCCAGATTGTCCGGATGTCTTAAAACTGCCCGGACTGTCAGGAAGTACTCCTAAATTTTAAAGAATGTTTTTCAAAATCTCAAAGTTTCGATTCGAGCCAGGGGTTTCTTCAATTTGGAAAAAATCCTACTCATGGTTTAGGCGCTACAAGTATTCACAGACACCAGACAGGCGGACGGACGTTTTGAAAACAAACATTTTTCGGTATCAGGGGACCCCAAAATGTGTATTTCCATTGAAATCTCGAAATCGATTTTCCGCAACATTTCACAACTTCCCTTACACTACGTATATTACTCCGTATGTACATACGTATAAGGGAAAGTAAAAAATGAAAACTCAGTTCAATAATGAAGGGATGCTAGTGTGGAATTATTCTTCCTTCCCTGTATTATGTGTGTACGTTAAGTCATTGTATGCTTTAAGGCATTTTTGTTCACTTTAAAGTGTAGATCGCTAAGTTTTGATAGCAATGTTAGTTTTTATAACTCTCTCGAACTGTAAGTGAACATATTCGTTGGAATCAAATTTACCTTAGTGCTCTTTCAGAAATTTGGTTGTATGGTGAGGAGGTATTTTAGTGTTTGTTTCCAACATCAGGAGATCTGCCTGTAAATGAGTTTGTATGTGTATGGATGAATGGACGGTAGTGTAAATCCTAACAGTCATGATCATATTGTAGTGAATGGAGGGATAGATGTGTCACTCATAATTGCTAGGATTAGAATATTTCCATCTGAAACTTAAAACGTTTGCCAGGAGACATAATTGCCCGTTTCCGGATGCAAGTAAAATATTTCATTTTTTCGGTGCACATTACATGCTATATAATTTAGTTGTACCTAAGGTTACATTGATTTTCAAATCTTTTTGACGATTATTCGCAGAATAAAGGTACTTTAATGGAAAATTGTGTATTTTCAAAATATGTTTGTAGTTGAAAACTGTGTGTTGTAATCAAACAACTCAAAGTTTAAAATTTGTTAAAATTAAAATCTTTCAACAACCCACTCTACTGGAGACTCTGTGATTCCTGGAGACGAAGAGCATTCTTTCTTAATTGAGAAATCAATGAATTGAGAACAAATAAACAGTGTGAAAAACAGAATAATAGGTTGATTGTAAAAGCTGTGAGATCAATAATTGTTAAAACCATTCAAAAATAATGCTTTTTAAGGGTTTTGTAATTGTATCATTCGATATCAATCTTATAAGAACTCTCAAGAAAATTAAATAATAAAAATTATAATATTGTAGTATATTTCAGTTTCCATTGCTAACTCAATCATTTTCCTTAGCCAAGCAGGAAGCTACAAGACATTGATAACACATTATAACATCACTTAAACTAACCATACTGGAATGCTGGAGAGGAGTGTGAACATAATTAAGGTAGAAAAATGGAATTTTGAACATTTTATTAACGTACTTTTCATTTCAGTTATACATATGCCATTTTAGATAACAACGAGTGTCACTAGGGTAAATTTGGGATAATTGACAAACGTGCAGTAAGTTCAAATTAGGAAAAGTATGTTTCAAAAATAAAACTATTTACAAATTTCTCTCAAATATACTTTTACTTAATAAAATATATTTATATCTTATATACAGATTCAAAATATTATAATACAAGAAATCAAAAAACTCAATGCTCTTACAAAATATTTTATTGTATTTACAGTATTTGTTCAAGAATGAAACTACGTGATTCTTTTCAATGCTCAATTATACTACAGAGTTCTGCAACCACAATATTTAATCTACATATTATATATTTCTAACACATGTATATTAAAACTATACATGTTCAAACACCAACACATAACAAACTCTAAAACATGTAACATATTTTTATGTTATTGTATTATACACATAATACAATATTACAGGTAGACAATCACGCATATATTACACTTGTTAGGTTTGAGCAAAGAATATATATTTACTTTACTTTCGATAAATTACAATTCATAGACATCCATTACGATACAATTACATATGAACATAAAATAACTGATAATTACACCGATAACTACACTAAAAATATTGATGTCTCCACATAGTTTTTAGATACTTCCAAAACACACAAAACAAGAAAAGTTACAATACAACATGCTATCTTAAATGTCCCACAAAAATAAAACAAGGCCTAAGTTGTTGACATACAAACACAAAAGTAGTCTCACAAACCAACACAAACACACAACTCGACACAAACATCCATGCAGACAACGCAGAAAAACGACTCACTTACAAATATACATCAGACATAAAAAGAAGTGACAAACAAGAAATTCAAAAACTCAGAAACACTGGACAGGTTCAGAACTACACGACAGAGACATAAACTCACGACAGTCACACAAAGACCCGACACACATACAAACACACGAACAACGTGAATCAGCAAAATAGACATATCACAAACACATGACAAATAGAAAACACACGTCACAGACCCTTCAGACACACAAACTGACATCCGACATATAAATATACATCTGACATACAAACGCATTCCAGACTTATGCGCACGTGAGAAACAGGGTTGCCGGATGCTGCATACAAACATCCACCGTTACGTGGCTATAAATCAGGCCAATTTCTCCCAACAAAAAAATTCATCTTTTCGAACGGAAAAATATGTATTTAAATTGTTTTAGGTAGGGACCTTATGAAATGCTTTATTCGTTTCATTTTTGTTTTTAAAATTGGTAATTATTAACGCAAGCAAAAACCTTTTGCAATAAGTTATATTTTAATATTTAAAAATTAGTTATGACTATACTCGTGACTACAGCAGATATATTTAAAGAATAAATTAACTATTTTCTAATTATATCATTTTATTAATCACATAGTCGTATCACATTATAATGTTTTTTCGATGATTGCAGCTAAACTTAATATTAAATAGCGTGTTCTAAAATTAACAGCACGCACTGCCAATATTGAATCATATGTACTCATGTTGGCCACGACTTTTGAAACACCATAGGTCTAAAATTACTCTACTCCTGACATACGACAACATTACTAACTTATCAAAGTAAATTTAAACGAATTAACAAATTATTAATGAAAAATCATGTATAAAGTAAAAAAATAAAAAAATCAAACTCACTGTCAACGTCGTTGTGGTTGGTGTTTTTTTTTTTTTTTAAAGTTTGTCATAATCTGAAAAGCCGCTCAAAACCGCACATGTTTCGCCCATTAGTCGATATTCCCCAAGGTCATTTTTTGTTCATTTCCATCCCAAAAGGCGTAATTCCGCTTAATCTGGCAACCCTGGTGATAAACTCACACGTCAGAGATACGCATCGATCTCAAACAAACGCACATTCACTCACGACACTCTTGACTGGAAGAGAAATAATTTCATCTCATCAACGACACTTTTGCATACACCACACTTAAGCACATACGCGACACGCATACTCAAACGCGGCATACATGTATTCATGCTTTACACAACAAAACACGCACATGTGCGCACACACTATAGATAAACGCGTATGAAACACATGGACACACTACACCCGCTCACACTTCACATTGTCTCACACGTGCACTCACACGACACACATGCTCACACTTAAAACACGCTTACCACACACTTCACACATGCTCACACTTCACATTGTCTCACACGTGCACTCACACGACACACATGCTCAGAATTTACATTGGCTCCCACGTGCACACACACGACACTCATGATCACACTTAAACCATGCTTATTCTTGAACACGCTTACACTTAAAACATGCTCATTCTTGAAACAAGCTCACAATTGAAATATGCTCACGCTACACTTATGTACATGCACACACAATACATACACAATATATACATACACATAAGATATAAGCGCATAGACAGTCACGCTGAGTACATAAAGAATACACACACACATAAACAGTTTAAAATAGCGGACGCAAAAACCTGTTGACACAAAAACACGCATTGACCTACATGTGTTAATGGACTCCCCATTCAGACACACATTGGTTGACAGATCTTAGTCAGACATTGTCCATTAACTGATAATCATGCATTGATAGATACTGATGAAATATTCCGTGATAATTCATTCCCGCTGTAAAGGTCAATGAGTATATATTTACACAATACATTTACAGACACAGACCACACATAATGTTCTTCGTCATCGGGCGGTCTTAAATGTCGGTAAGTCTATTTGGATACATCACAACTGCTGCCCTCAATTGGGAATTTTCTGAAGTCACCACAAATAGCAAGCCCCAGCACATTATATTAACACCACATTCTCAGACACAGACTACAAACAACTACACTCTGAGGCAATCACAGACAACCACACACACACACACCTTTGCAACATATCAAATAAAAAACTTCTCATATTAGTGTATCAAAACACATATTCAGTGCCACATCAAAACACATATTGACAAACATTTCGAAATATACATTCACACCGATATGAAACACACCTTCACAGACATATCAAACCCTCACATTTAGAGGCATGTCAAAACACATTCACACCTCAAAACACACACATTAATTAAAATGTCAAAATTCACACATTAACAGGTATATCATTTTACAAACATTCACAGATATATCCAAACACACACACATACATTCACTCACATTTGAAACACACATTTACAGTCATATCAAACAAACATTGTAATTATTTGAACCACACATCTTCACAGAGAAAACAATCACACCCATTACCAAACACATACAGACTTTTCACACCCACTCTCTCACTAATATATCAAACGAACACATTCACAGACATCAAAATCCACCTTCACAGACATAACAAACATATAAGTTGACATTCACATCAAACTCACACATTCAAAGACTTATCAAACACTCTTTAACAAACATCAATGACACACTTTCGCAGATATATAAAAAACATTCTTTCACAGACATCAAACACAATGATACCCACTGACGCCGTACACACGCATTGATTTTCAAAGAGCAAAAAATTATTCCTTTGCAAAATAGATTGACAGATTCAAATAATGTACAGATAAACATTTACTCATACGCACACATATAGCTGACTGGCACGCATTTGACTGAGAGTAAGCATATTTACTGACTGAGGCGTTTACATACCAAGACCCGCGTTTACTTAAAACCACTCACGTTCACTCACCAGCACGTGCGTTAGCACACTTGCACACAATTAATTGACTAGGACACACATTGACTAGGGCAAACGTTAGAAGACTAGACTTCACATTAACTGACTAGCATTCATTTCGACAAACTAGCACACAGTTTGCTTAAGGTAGAATTCGACAAGCACACACTTTGACTAGCACACACTTTGACTAGCACACACTTTAAGGCATACTTTCACTAGCACCCACTTTTACTGACTAACACACTTTGACTAGGGCAAACTCCGACTAGCAAACTTTTTGTCTGTCATACACGCTTTGAGGGAGATAAGGGAGACGTTCAGGAACACACAAACCTGCAGGCAGACAGAGACCCACTGCAGCACATACGGACGAGCAGGAACACACATAGGCAAGCAGGCAAGCAGAAATCTAAATGATACAGGGAGATACAGACGCACACACAACCTTGCTAGCACATACAGACGAAAAGGGGCACACACGCAGGCACCACACACTTCACACATGCTCACACTTCACATTGGCTCACACATGCACACACAAGACACACATGCTCACACTTTAATTTGGCTCACACGACACACATGCTTATTCTTGAACACGCTTACACTTGAATTATGTTCATTCTTGAAACAAGCTCTCACTTGAAATATGCTCACGCTACTCTTATGAACATGCACACACAATACATACACAATATCTACACACACACATAAACAGTTTAAAATAGCGGACGCACAAACCTGTTGACACAAAAACACGCATTGATCTACATGTGTTAAGGGACTCCCCCATTCAGACACACATTGGTTGACAGATCTTAGTAAGACAATGTCCATTAACAGATAATCATGCATTGATAGATACTGATGAAATATTCAGTGATAAATCTTTCCCGCTGTGAAGGTCATTGAGTATATATTTACACAATACATTTACAGACACAGACGACACATAACTTTCTTCGTCATCGGGCGGTCATACATGTCGGTAAGTCTATTGGTATATATCACAACTGCTGCCCTCAACTGGGAATTTTCTGAAGTCACCGCAAATAAAAAGCCCCAGCACATTATATTAACACCACATTCTCAGACACAGACTACAAACAACTACACTCTGAGGCAATCACAGACAACCACACACACACACACCTTTGCAACATATCAAATAAAAAACTTCTCATATTAGTGTATCAAAACACATATTCAGTGCCACATCAAAACACATATTGACAAACATTTCGAAATATACATTCACACCGATATGAAACACACCTTCACAGACATATCAAACCCTCACATTTAGAGGCATGTCAAAACACATTCAGACCTCAAAACACACACATTAATTAAAATGTCAAAATTCACACATTAACAGGTATATCATTTTACAAACATTCACAGATATATCCAAACACACACACATACATTCACTCACATTTGAAACACACATTTACAGTCATATCAAACAAACATTGTAATTATTTGAACCACACATCTTCACAGAGAAAACAAACACACCCATTACCAAACACACACAGACTTTTCACACCCACTCTCTCACTAATATATCAAACGAACACATTCACAGACATCAAAATCCACCTTCACAGACATAACAAACATATAAGTTGACATTCACATCAAACTCACACATTCAAAGACTTATCAAACACTCTTTAACAAACATCAATGACACACTTTCGCAGATATATAAAAAACATTCTTTCACAGACATCAAACACAATGATACCCACTGACGCCGTACACACGCATTGATTTTCAAAGAGCAAAAAATTATTCCTTTGCAAAATAGATTGACAGATTCAAATAATGTACAGATAAACATTTACTCCTACGCACACATATAGCTGACTGGCACGCATCTGACTGAGAGTAAGCATATTTACTGACTGACGCGTTTACATACCAAGACCCGCGTTTACTTAAAACCACTCACCTTCACTCACCAGCACGTGCGTTAGCACACTTGCACACATTTAATTGACTAGGGCACACTTTGACTAGGGCAAAATTAGAAGACTAGACTTCACATTAACTGACTAGCATTCATTTCGGCCAACTAGCACACAGTTTGCTGAAGGTAGAATTCGACAAGCACACACTTTAAGGCATACTTTCACTAGCACCCACTTTTACTGACTAACACACTTTGACTAGGGCAAACTCCGACTAGCAAACTTTTTGTCTGTCAGAGATACACGCTTTGAGGGAGATAAGGAAGACGTACAGGAACACACAAACCTGCTGGCAGACAGAGACCCACTGCAGCACATACGGACGAGCAGGAACACACATACGCAAGCAGGCAAGCAGAAATCAAAATGATACAGGGAGACACAGACGCACACACAGCCTTGCTAGCACATACAGAAGAATAGGGGCGCACACGCAGGCATGCTAGGGATAGAGACTATTTCAGACTCAGACACGCAGACTAGATAATGAACATAAAATTCAGACACATATACATGCATATTAAGCAAGCAGACACACATTAAGGCGTACAAAACAGATAAGCATTCACACAAACAGAAATGCTTTCAAACGCATTCACACACACATAAATGCATTCACAGGCACAAAAATGCTTTTGCAGCCACTAAATGCATTCACAATCACACAAATGCATTCGAGTGCATTTCGAGTCATATAAGTCGTTCACAGAACCTGAAAAGCAAACACAGACAAAGGCAAAACATCATTTTCACAGATATAGAAATACACTTGAGCACCTACAGACCGGTTGGCTGGGCGACAGGCGGAGGCACAGGTTGGCACACGCTGCTGTAAATAGAGATGGGTAAACATTGATGCCCAACAAAGCAGACACTCGCGTACAGGAAGGCACATACTGACGCACGGTAAGGCAGGCACTGACGTAGGGGCATACAGCCTTCTGACGCATGTGACAAGACATACGTACAGGCAAGTTGACCTACACACATGGAGGTGCGGACGCAGACAGGTAGGCATAGAAACTGAAAGAAAAATACAGGTGGGTTTAGAATAACACAATCTGGCTAAAAAGGCCACGAACGCACGAACACAGACTGGCAAACACAGCACAGCTCGGAAGGAAAACAACAGACAGGAACAAAGAGGCAGGCACAGCTAACAAGAGACAGGCACAAGTATAGACAGGAAATGACAGATAGACATAAAGACCCATACAGAAAAAAAATCCGACGGACTCCAGTGGAGCTTAGTCTATACACTAAGGGGCCTCGCAGTCCAACTCGTTCAGCCGTCTAATCAGGCCTTTATCTCGCGTCATGCACCACAGTTCAAAATCGCGCCGCCGTCCAGTCCCACGCCGCCGTCCAATCCCACGCCGCCGTCCAGTCCCACGCCGCCGTCCAGTCCCACGCCGCCGTCCAGTCCCACGCCGCCGTCCAGTCCCACGCCGCCGTCCAGTCCCACGCCGCCGTCCAGTCCCACGCCGCCGTCCAGTCCCACGCCGCCGTCCAGTCCCACGCCGCCGTCCAGTCCCACGCCGCCGTCCAGTCCCACGCCGCCGTCCAGTCCCACGCCGCCGTCCAGTCCCACGCCGCCGTCCAGTCCCACGCCGCCGTCCAGTCCCACGCCGCCGTCCAGTCCCACGCCGCCGTCCAGTCCCACGCCGCCGTCCAGTCCCACGCCGCCGTCCAGTCCCACGCCGCCGTCCAGTCCCACGCCGCCGTCCAGTCCCTCGATGCTATTTTTTTTAACAGAAGATATATATCCATATTATTTTACTTAACGAAATCACATTCACAGTTCTACAACACTATGTACTCGCATATCGCATTATTTCTATAATTTACAGTTTTTAAAATTTTAAATAATTCGATCGAAACCAGACAAACCATGATTTTAAGAATCATTTTCTCTCTGCGTGCCAAAATTAGGCAATTTTAGAGAAAATAAAATTATATTATTCCAAGTATTTGATTTCTGAAAATTGCTAGATTACTTCTACAATTTGTCCAAAAGGTCTAGATTGTAAACGGATTTCATAAAAAAATTATTGTATTTATTATCATTAAAATATAAAATATAATCCTAGAACTATTTATGCAATGTTTTACAAGAAAAATATTTTCTTCGTTATGATGTATATAAAGATCTCAGATTTAACACTAATCATTTTCAATTTAATATGTTGCTTTTTTTCACTCCAGTACGCCAATTACTCAAATTGAGTCTGGTTTTAATTGTTGTAGCAGTTACGGACAGCATCAAAGACGCTTATTTCCAGGGTAGTGTAGTAGCTTAATATTAGTATGTCCCACCTAAAAACCAAAAGGTATTAATCGGATATTACTGTATACATGTGAATAATTGCCCTGTCATCGCATTTACGTACCATAGAGCGTCGTTCATTCCCGCGCCGCCGTCCAGCTCCATGCCACCGATCACTCCCGCGAAGCTATTTTGAAACAGAAGACAATTATTGAGTTAAGTGCACCGAAATGGAAAAGTAATAGTGCGCCAGCGGTGCTATTGCAGGAACTCACCACGGCCCCTGTGCTTCGTTCGCACGTGCTTCTGCAGGTGGTCGCTCCGCTGGAAGCGAAACCCGCAGATAGCGCACTCGTGTGGCCGCTCCCTGGTGTGCACCCGCAGGTGGCGCACCAGCATATCCCTCCTCACGAAGCTCCTAGAGCACCCACGCCATTCGCACGCGTGCGGCTTCAGCCCCTCGTGGCTGAGCAGGTGCTCTTGGAGGTGCGCCTTCTTCGTGTACGTTTTCCGGCACATCGTACACGCGTGTCGACGGGGGGCAGGGCGACGTGCCGGAGGAGCTGGAGGTGGAGGTGGAGTGGAGGAGGTCATGGCAGGATCGGAAGAGGCGGAGGACGAGGAGGGCGTAGGAAGGGTAGGGCTGGGGGCTGCAAAGGAGAGGTTGAGGGGGGACTGCGAGGGCGGGTAATAGAACGTGGTGTCGGTGGACAAGGAGGCGATGGGGTGGTTTGGGGGGGATACATTGTCAGATAGGAAGGAGTGAGGAGGAGAGGTGTATCTAGAGGAATGTGCGAGAGGGGGAGGTAGGGAAGGGAGGAAAGAAGGAGGATGGGTTTCCTCCGACGCCTCCACCGCTCGCCTGACAGACGCCTCCAATTCCTCGACAATCGACCGACGCCACGCAACCTCCGCCAGCAGCTGCAGCGGAGTCTGAAAATATGAAAAAATGGCCGACTCAATGCACATGTCCTAATAAAACGACTGTAGTACGGAATAAGTTCTCCTTTCCAAAATGATTACATAAACATTTTTTAAATAAATATTTTATTCCTGTTAAAATTAGAGACTACCTGTAGTTTTAACACTTTCGTAGCCACAATATCAGTGTAATATCCGAAATAGTTCGCACAAAATAGTTTGTGTATCGAGTGATACTAAATGATGTAACGTCATTTAGGAAGAAGCGTGAGAGATATTTCGCGTCAACTACTCAATTATAATGTGATTCAGTCCAAAAACGCAACGTTCACACCACAAATCTACAGGAAAGAACTTAAACCAGCGATAAAGCTAATAAAATGAAAAGGATTATACTACTTTTAAGCAGCGTGAAATAAGAGAAGAGGTGAATAAATGTTTTTTAGCGTGCGGAAATTCCAGGTAGTAAGAAAGAGAGACCCGTAGATAATATTGATGTATCTACAGCGTTAACCCTTCAGTGGTTTCGTGGATTATTACAGTAATTTAGTCTTTAGTTCATTTTCTGTTTCCAGCAAGAATTGAGAAAATTTGGATAGACTTTTTTAGTATCTTTTGAAAAAGACTTAACTATTGAATTTTAGCGATAACTGACTCAAGTGATGTCAGCTCCACAAGCGATAAGTGCCAGAAACCACATGGCATCGTGAATATTGTTGCAATGAAAGCTGTGAATCAGGTTGTTTACAACATTATATATATATATATATATATATATATATATATATATATATATATATATATATATATATATATATATATATATATTACTCGTACTTTCTCGCTGCTAAGTAGGTGCTGGTGCCACTTTCAAGAAAATGGAGTTTAAGCACAGCTGTAAATTCGAAATTCGAAGCTATTTTTCACAGAAAAGTATTTTTGTTTTCCAAAAGCATCAAAGGAAATAATTAGAAGCACTTTAAGTCACGATTTCAATAGTGTTCAAAAATTACAAAAAATAAATATACAATGAGTAATTTTTGAAAAAAAACGAGAAAATGACCTTTCGTTATATTAAACAGTGCAATTTAGCACTATTCGTGCCAAAACATGAAGAAAAAGTTAGGGACCGTTTTTGAGACAATGGTGTGTGAGCTTTTTCTGAAAATAGGATATTTTGAGCTAGTTGTCACAGAAAATGGTTGAGTTTTCGAGAAACATGTTACGACATTATTTAAAGCACATGTACTAAAAATACGGTAATTTTTGAAAAACCACAGTAATAGAGCAATATGGCAAATAATTCATCTCATTGAGCTCATTCAGCACTATCCCTACCAAAAGTTAAAGAAAAAATTTAAAATCTTTTCGAAAAATCTTGTTATTGTTATTTTTTAAATTGCACATAGTTCACGCAACTACCAAAATTCTAAAAAAATACCACACCTTAATAAAAGAACGCCCAACTGAGAAAATAAACTTATTGTTAGAAAATCTCTCAATCTTCACTTCTGTAGTTGTAGGAAGGCGCTCAAAAGATTTATAAATTTTAAAATTTTCTCAAGTTCAGGGAAACGGGAAGTCTTACCTATTCCACCTTTATATGTGCATTTTACTTTAATTTTACAATAAATGTAAAGAAATAATTGGATCGGTTTTTGAGAAAACGTTGAAAATGTCCGGATGGCTCCATTTAATGTACCCTCAACTTTTGATGAAAGTTTTTCAAAATTGCAGCGTCTCTAGTGGAGCCAGATTGCCCAGGAAATACCCATTTTGAAAAAACCTACGTATGATTTAGTGGCTAGCGGTGTACACAGACGGACAGACTAACAGACGGTCACAGTCACGGATGGACGTCTTGAAGAAAAAAACTTTTTCGGTGCTACGCGAACCCAAAACGTATTTCCGTTGCAATCTGGGAATCTATTTTCCGCAATTTAACATAACATTCTTTATATTTCATATATTACTCCGTATATACGTATAAATACGCGAAAGTAAAAATAACTAAGATATATTTTAGAGATAAAGGAATACTAACCGCATGCATCACCGAAACTCCAACAATAAACCCAATTTCTTCTCCAACATAAATCCAACAGATCAACTAATACAATATAATTTAGCCTCAGTAAGCAAGACACAAACGAGAACAAACAGCATATACCTGTTCGGTTCCTTCCTACAAATTTTCTCGAGCAATTGTGAATTGTAAGAACTCTCATGAAGAATTCACTCATGTAGAAGCAATATTGGAAGTACGTGAAGCCTATTAGGTTAGTAGTAAGTCAACAATACTTGTGCGAAAGTGTAAAATGATCAATGTACAACCCATTCCAGAAAAAAAATTTTAAAAAGTTGAATTATGACCACACGTGGAAACGAGAGATTTTTGGCATAAATACGAATATATTATTAGCACCCGTTAGATAAAGCTATTTGCGCAGGGAAAACGTTACGGGCTTTGGTATTTCCACTCACCGTGCCGGTGTAAATGAAACACCTTACTGCTGCTTGCACAAGGATAATGTAAATTTCAATAACTATTTTCCTCACTTGAATATATAAAACGATCACAGATTTTTATGTTATGGCTAGAAGCAAAAAATTGGGCCATTCAGCTCTAAGTATCGGGGAAACTGGACGAAAAACGTGAAAGGTGTTGACCAAGTAGCTGGGTCCCAAATTTTTACTACGAAATTGTAGACATATTAAGGATTTAAACATTATACGATCTAAGTGATAATTAAGGCATATGATGTCGTTTGCTAGATCAATATTACATTCCCTTTTAATGCTCGATATTGGTGTTGATTGTGTAAAAGTAATAATTGTTTCTGTACATACAACTATACATGTTTCTGCATCATAATTATTATACTGAACATATGATTTTACTTACACGTGAAATTGTGAATCGGTTTTGATCGATAATTTGCATATGGGAATGTGTTATATATCTGTATATAACAGAGTTAGAGTAATATATTAGTATTTGTCGTTATAAATAACAGTTGCGCAATCGGAAAAACACCGTTAATATTGAACTATTTCTGAAAAGTAAGCGTTCAAATTATTTTATCCATCGACGGGTCACAATTACAGAAAATGTATAGAAATATATAAATATCCTTACCGTATTTGGTTGTAATTAGAAAGTTAAGACGTTCTAATTCACGAGAATTGTAACCGATTTACACCTAATTATCCGCAAAATACTCATAGTTGAAACAAATATTAGGCGACATCCTTTAAAAAACTATTTTTGAAAAACTACTATGTGTAACTGAAAATACTCTGTTCAAAAGTGAAGTCGTACGTGTCCTCTGCATAAAGTTCAAATTTCGATAGTTTTGATATCAATAATTTCCATCAGGAAAAAGTTCTGTGTCATATTTATAAGTGCATATTCGTCTATTATACAACAGTATCTAAACAATTGACCATCTCAGAATTGAAAATGCCATTGATACTATATAAAAAGCACCTTACATAATGAAAATGTCCACCTTAATTTTACATTTTTATCAGTCATATCAATGAGAAAATATTAATTGTTTTGCAGCTAGAATTGTTCAAAGACATAGGGACAGACTTTTCCCCTTAAATCTACGTTACTAAATCCTAATAAAACTGATTTCTGATAATGCAATGAATTACAGGAACGCATTCTTCACTAATAGAAAAAAGTAATATGTGGTTTTTTAACATACTGGATTCAAGAAACAGGTATTTCTGACAAACTACCAACGGGTTTCGCTCCAGCATGATGTAACTCTCTCGATGTTTCGTAGTAGTATAAGAGAATAGTAAATTATATATCTAGTGCTCGCATTGCATCTAATATTATTAAACAAAGAGAGCGAAAAATAGTTCGTACTACTATTCTGATAATCGACGAAAGCTTTGCAATGTAAGGTACGCAAGAATTCAGAATGAAGAACTGCTCTTTCACGCTAAGCCTTATAAAAATTAATTGAACGCCAAAAATTACAAACTCAACATTCTCAGTAATAGAAAATTGTTTCTCTTCCAACTTGAAATATATTGTCGTAAGAATACCAATGACCATCTCCGTCGTATACTGTCGAATCATCTAACAAACATTCCAAAATTAAGTAGAGTACAATTAATAAAACATTGGTGGTCCCACATTCGGTGCATGTCGTCTATTAAAAAAATTGTTTTTTATACCTAATAGAATGCTGTAGCAATAAAATAAAATTAAACCAAAATAATTCTGATGAAATAAGTCAGGTTTTATGTCTCCTTCCTTTAAGAATGTTAAATAATGAAACTATAAACTCCTGATTCCTATATAAACAAATAAACATTAAGATCGATAAAGAGCTCAAAATGCTGAAATGTAAGAGAAAGCACACCAAATTAAGTGATTGAAGGCAATTAATAAAAACAGTTACATACTTAACAACGTAACTATTCATAATACAGTTCGATAGTTCTCTACGCATGTCCAATATGGTTCAATGTCTATCATATACGGATTATTTTAAAATTAAAACCCTTGTGCTCATAATGAAAATTTAAAAGAAATGTTTGACCAGCATGTACTGTAATTTTTCTGATTCGATCTTAATTAAATGTAAACACTCTGGTTTATCCAACCGCACTATTAGATGTATGTCTATATAATAAATCATGTGATTAACTATCAATTATACATTTTGAAATTCACAAACACTTTCATGTATATTACATTTCGGTAAAAAGAACAATCAATTGATTTCGCAAGCAGAAGTATGACTTCAAGTAAAACAAAGTTGTTATTGCGTTTTTAAGTTTGTAAAATGTTGACCATGTTTACAGAGAAAAACTTTCCACAGTTCAAGGTGAAAATGAACGAATAAAAAATAAAGTGTTTATTTCAACGTAACCAATGACGCCTGATTTGTTCGATGTTCTTTCTTCGGACAAAAAATTGAGCCCTTTTTGAAGCAATCTTGATTTTGTAAATATTAAAATTTGATTTAACCTTTTACAAAGTTTTTAGAAAAAATAAAAGGGACATGTTAAAACTTCTAAAATAATAGGATCGATTAGCTTAGCAAAAAAAAGAAAACGATATCTTAAATGAAAGTAAAGCATAAGATTGAAAAATATATTAATGGTCATTTTCCCAACATCTTAGCTGCAAAAGAAACTACATTTTTGACCTTAAAAATTGTTCTTTATAGCAGTATTATATATGAAATTATAAAACTGCTGTAATGTAGGTAAAATGTTAAAATAATAATGTTAATTTGTTTACATTCACCAAACAGTTGAAAATAAGTTTTATACAAAATAAATTAAATATCGAATATTATAACTAAACTGTGCACGCCTATTTCGTATATTAGACAAAAATCTTCAATTATGTCAACAGTTTCACGTTACAAATGTTCACCGTAGTTCGTAGGATATCTTGTATTAAATTCACAATTCAGACAAAATAGGACTTTAATACTCTGCACACACACAAGCTCCTTTGTGGTTAGTAACCCGTATACTTACTAACTTTAGTAACTAAGGTCTTTACACATAAGAAGTATTTGATGAATTATTGTTGCAAAAATATCAATTTACTTATATACAACACCATACGCAATTCAACTTTTAATTTAAAAAACATTAACACAATCATCTGAAATTGCATGAGAAATATTCAACTGTACGCCTCGTAAGTAGAGAAATTACTTAAAACTTACCAAGTTCTCGGGGAAGGGCAAGGAAGCGTAGTACACGTTCATGGTGGATGGAAGAGTCGGCTGCAAGTCCAGAAAGAGAAATGGCTTCGCTTTGGGCAGGATTCCACCCAGGTTGCTTCCTAGGCCTGTCCCACCTCCCGCGTGGACCTTTGTGCTCGGCCAATAGCGGGCGGTCGCGTCCCCTACCCCCTCCTTCCCGCCCTCTGAGCTTCTTGGTGCCGCGCTCGGCCCTCGCCAGGCACTTTGAGTCACTTCCCGGAAAAGTCCGTCCCCCCCCCCAAGGCAGGACCCAGCTACCTGGGAGACAATGCCGGCGTCCTTTCCAATCCTACTGGCATCGCTTTACAACCGAACAAAACTTACTCAATACCGCCATGTTTGTGAGAATCTGGCCAAACCGTATTTGGTTGTATTTTCAATATGCACAAATTGTTCAGAACTAGGAAATATTGTCATACTACAAGTAAAACAATGACACATACGTTTCGTGTGAGCGTTCGTGAAGATATTATATTCCTGTAGATAACTCCTATCCTACTTACTTATACCTGATTCATCTCTTGAAATAAATCGTGAAAATGTTAAGCGAAAGACATTCGAAAACATATATTTTGCAAATTGCGTAGTTTCACTGATAATGGTGTTTCTGTTGCTACCACGTACAAAGTACGTCTTTTTCACATTATTTCTTTATGTAACAAATTTCTTTATTTAACTTCTAAATTTAACGAAAATCAAACATGCCATTAATATATATGACAATATAACACTCTCTCGTTATATTATTATAAATTATGATAATTTTTGATAGGAAGTGTGCTTTTTTTGTGTTGGTGAGATATATCAAATGCAACAAATGTGTCTGCACTACTATTTCATTTGTCGTTTTGTACAAATTTAATAATTATTTTATTTAAAATGTAGTGGTTTTGTGTGAGATATACCAAGGCGACGTTTCATTGCTGCGAGTGTAAATTTGAGTAGGCAGATCCGGCAAATAGGGCGGGAATAGATAGAGTTCCTGCCTAATACACTGTGAGTAATGCAGGATAATGCTTTTAGCTCGATCTTTGCAGATTACAGATATATCTTGAATAAAATTGTACATATAATTACTAATCAAATTATATTACATCCGTTCTATATGAAAGTAAGGTTCTTGGTAATATTATGAACCATTTTGCCGCAGAAACTAGCATGCTAACTTCAGCTAAATAATACATGATTGCGATAAATAAATGTCTGCAAAATGCTGGCAGTACCCTATGTTTTCATTTTTACCTCAGAAAATTTCACTTCCATGCACGAAAGAATGTTCCAAATTTTTTTAAATATAAACGATATTTACAAATACAGTGAAGACCAGAAAATTCATTTCAATAAATTATCTTCGTTCGTATACTTCTATCCTAAGTATCCTCCAAATATTATCGTAAAAAACATTTTGTTAACATCTATTACGCTTATATACATCTATATCTTTAATGCTTTACCAAATAAAGTAAACCTGTTATGAAACCTCATGTATTATAATCAGAAGTCGCAGATACCATGTATGAATTAGAAATTAATTCTCAATTAGGCGAATATTTATTTCATGGTTCACTCTTTGTGCAAAAATCAACAGGACCAATTTTAGACAATTTTGAGTATATTTTGTGAAATATATTAGGAAAATTAAAGAAATTTTGTTCAAAATTCTTCTTCAAAACTTTTAATACAAAACTAACAACATGTTCAAAAAAGAACATTTTCCTAAGTGCTTTAATTGAATAATTAATGGTAAAAACACATAAAATTATCAAGTGAAAGAGCAAATAAATCGACGAAGAACTGGCAATTTCAAAACTTATTGCTCTAATGAAAAACTGATTTTTATCATAAACGTATTGGCCTCCGATCCCAATTAAAATTCATAAAAAATATGAAACACTTTGAAATGTAAATTCTCCACTACGTTATCCTGTAGTAACCACCTTAAAATTAAATAATTCGTTTGAAGTTCCGTGTTCGTTAAGTTAGTCTATATTGGTCGGAGATTTTCGATTAAAAAAAAGCTCATCTAGAGTTTATTCACTAGTGTTTTGCGTAGACGGACACTAGAACTAATCATTTTTAAAACAAAAACAAACAGTTTAAATATGTAAAACATTGTAACGTACTAAAAAATATAATTAATGAAGTTTAACTTGTTAATGTTTTGTAATTTTATATTCTCGTGTCGTAATAACTCAAGGTTTTTTAACCGAATACTTATTTCAAATTATTTTTATATAAATATTAGTACATAGTAGATGCCTTCTGCAAACTACATTAAAAGTATCAAGTTATGAAAAAATCGTAATCTTCAACTTACTAGTTTCTAGGAAGGAAACTGAAAGGAAACTGTGAAACCCTCGGATTCGTAAATTCTGACTATTATTTCGTTACATTCCTATGAACTGCTGAAAAATCAAAAATTTCCTTTCCGTCTGAAAAATGGAAAAAATATAAATTGCTTATTCCTCCGAATCCATCGCACGTAACTACTTATCTCAGATCCAGTACATCTCTGCGTTCCTACAGAACTGAGGACATGGGACATCAAGGCAATACGTAAGAAGCTCCATGGAGTTTAGTATTAATTACGAGTTGCGATGTGTACAAACAATTTATTGGATATTCGAGGCATGTAAAGAACTACTGTTTTGTGAGATATCGACTACGGTGTGTTATTGCAGTATTCATGAAGACATTTTTTGTTTAAGTAATATATTGCCGTGATATACTACGAGAGTGTTAATTTTGTTGTTCTGGAGCAGTGTGCATCCCGCGTGTATGCAAACCATTCTTGTGGTTTATTTAGCAGAATATTTGGTACTTCAGACTATTAGAAGAGGATATTCGATTATAAACAATTTATGAATTTTTAGCAAAGAATGGTAAAAGGCATAACGGCATATATATTCATTCTGAAAGTTTGGGATTACAGTCGGATTCCTACTGAAAGTACCTTCGTTAACAATAGAGCATTCACTAGTGAGGCGGTGCCGTTATCTTTCACTGCCTTCGAGACATCTGCTCGCCGCCCTGACGCCTCTTGCTGGTCACGTGCGCTGCATCATCTCTAAAATTAATAGCCGCCCTACCTTTCACTTTGCCCGCCACCTGAAGAAATACCGTAAGCGAGGCTAGTTCGCGGAGCAGGTTTGCCAATTGTGTAATAAACAGCCCCCTGACCGACTCCTGCTTCTGGGTGGCTACTCCCTCTTCTATATATTGATGTAAGACGGTATCGAAGAAAAAGGATTCAATTCCTTAACGAAAAAAGTAAGTTTTTTGATGCATCAACATCAGTACAAAAAACAGATTTTAAAATCAGTTTACGTTCGTCACACACACTATAAACACCACAGTTTCTGCCTTTTTTACAGTTTTATAGAAAATATCCAATAAATATGCCATTTATAACAACACTTCTTCTGTTGAGTCTGTGCCGACGTTATGCCGTAACAAACTTTGAAAAATAAAATATTACTTATATAACTCAAATATTGTATCCCGTTATGCCGATAAGATCAATTTCACTCTAATGCAATAGAAATAGACTATTTCCAAATGAACCTAGCTCTGAAACGTTTTACCTAAAATAGTTTCAATTTAGATTATATTTGTGCTTTAAGTATCTAGTTTAAGAACCTTGATTCAAAAAAATTAAGTAATTCACTGCAATCGGCTAAAATTGCAACACACTCCATCAATATTAACGACTCACATTCAAGCCGCACTGTAATGAATGATTTCGTTACTCACTGGAAGACTACAATTATCACATTTGTGGATACGTCAAACGGCTTAGAAAGATACTAGGCTTCAAAGAACTTTTTATGAGGTTTGGAAGCCCGTGAGCTCATTATTCTTAATGGTATCCGTGCGTGCGATAGTGCCAATATATTCGCGCCCGCCGACCAGCCCCACGTGAATCCATGTCCTACGTCACAGATGGAAGCACAGTAATTAATGCTTTAAATCATTAATCCATGCCGGAATTCTTCATCTCCTTCAGGTATATAGGCACTCCCTTGTACGCCTTAGTTCTCTGGTTATCTCATATATTTATTGGGCGGTAAGTATTTGTTTGTCTTTGAGGACGATATAGTAGAATTATTTATTACGGGTATCAGTGCGTGCAACAGTGCCCATATCTTCGCGCCTGACCCACGCAACGCCTGGTTGTGCGCCGCAGATGGAGGCAGACTAATTAATGAATTAAGTCATTAACCTGTGTCAGAAGTCTTCTGTCATTTTCTTCAAGTGTATAGGCACTGCCTCTTACGCCTTCAATCCCTTCTGGTTATCCCTTCTCTTTTTCGGGGGGCCAGGATTTTTTCGTCCTTGAGAGCAATATAGTAGAATTTTCGGACCGATGTTGCAATTTGTTAGTTGGAAAATTACATCACGAAGTTCTACAGTCAACTAATTGAGAGGTCTAGTTACAAAATCAGACTTTTTCATACTACCTTGTTTTGAAAAAAAAACATGAAAATGTCCTATCATTTGTTTAGATTATTCTACTGATTATGTTTGAGATCAACACCTGAGTAGTGATAGTTAAAACAATTTTGTATCATAATTCAAGAATATCTGGTCTTTATGAAGAAAGTTGAGCTACAACTTTAAAAAACTATCATTATGATATTTAATTGAAATATCATTTCTTTATATTTTTAGTGAAAACGTATTTTTCCTCTAAAACAAACTTTTTCAGTAAAGATTTTCATATTAGTATTAATTATTTCCTTTTGATTTTTTATTTCGTGTGGCATCTTTTTTCAAATATGAAGATCAGCAACACCTAACTGCAGACTTTCACAATATGTATCATTATCAGTATCATCTTGGTGAATGCTTGGCTCACCTAGATTTCTATAGAACCATTAACTTTCATTATTACATAATACGCTGACGAAACAATGACAGGAGAATCTCTGTTTGCTTGATTGAAAATATTGAAGTTTGCAATGAAATTAATATTAGGGTAAATTGCGTTCTGCTATTAACACGATATTATGACACCGTCTGCAATGAACAATGACTGTGTTTTATTACAAATCATTTTGTAGAACGACGCATAACTACAACGGACTTCTATCGAAAGCAATATATCATTTTTCACAAAAGGTGTAAAAGTTGCGCTTTTTCACTAGACTCCATAATTCTACGTAGAAAAGAAAATATTAAACAATATTTAGTGAAGGTCGGCAAGCAATTGTGGTAAGCTAAGCAGAAAGTGTGAATCCATATACATGTGACCCACAATTTATAATAAAAATTGTAAAAAACAATAATTTCAAAAACACATGTATTTTTTTCATTTTTCCAGGGTAGAACAATTAAATTTTTAAAAAAGGGCATATGCCATATTTTCTTTCATAATTTTGAATTTTCACAATCAGTAAAATTTAAACATTTTGACAGAAACTATGCGCAGCTTAGCACCAGCAATTTGAAAACGATTGTCCGTTTCACTTACGTTCTTCCTGTGTATCTCCCTCTGTGAAAAAAAGAAAAAAAGCACAAAAGTAGATATACTTAAGAGAGATCTGGACGGCTGAACAAGAACTGTTGCGATAGTGGATCGATTTTTTTAACTTTTGCCGGTACTTTACATTTCTAATCGGCACACTTTCAAACTTTTATCAAAAACTTCTCAACAATCAATTGTATCAGAGAAACAATGAGTGGTGAGAGAAAGGTTTTTGTGAGACTATTTGTATTTAGTAATATGTATTTAGGTGTATACATAACCACAGGTATTCGCTAGAAGTTCTTATCATCCATTGTTGCATATTTTTGTGCTCAACGTGAAAATTCGTTTTTCTCTTTGATATGCCTTTCAGAGGCGCACTTTGCTGTATAATAATAATAATAATAATAATAATAATAATAATAATAATAATAATAATAATAATAATAATAATAATAATATGCCTTTATTAATATGGCGAGGCTCGGGCCATCAGGCCCGCTCTTCCGCCTGACCACATGTCACAAATATACACAGTAATGTATTGAATAGTAAAATGACTAAAAAGTAATGTTATCTAAAAATTTAAATGTAATATAATCTACAAGTTGTAAGTAGTTAGTGGAAAGCAATCGTTATTTACAGCAACTTATAAATAGACAACATCAGAGGTTAAATGGATAAAATGTTACAATAATAATTTTGAAATAATTTTAAAATCAAGTCTGAGATTGAAAATACAGTTTGAATTAAATAAGATTATGTGCTTTAAATATCTGCGCGCTACGCGGCAGCCTGGTATTCACCCCGAGCGACTGTGATCTATTAATACAGAAAGACACCATTACACGTCGCTCGATCCTGGAGGAAAACCCGCTAGTCGGGGAAAACCCATCAGGCAGACTGTGTCCTAATACAATGGAAACTAAGGTAACATGAAGTAACGGGTCTTTGGGATGGTATCCTCAGCTGCGGTCCATGCTGCAAACGGTCGTTTTTTTTTTGTTTAAAACCGCCTCTGCTCCTACGGATAAAAGTACAGTTCCGGCAGTATCAAACAGGTCGCAAGAAAGTAACATTTTTTACAAAGAAACATTAATGTTATTTCTAAAACATATTAATCTTAACACTCCTAAGAAATAGTTTTTATTTGACCCGTAATCTACAGTGATTTAAATAGCAAAATGGTGTATTTTACTTTGTAAAAAAGTCACGCAGGTGCTTCTTAAAAGATGTTAATGAAGAGGAGTTTTTAATATTGGGAGGCAATTTATTCCATTCGCGGGCTACAGTAATTGCGAACGATTTATTGTAGTAGCTGGTTTTGCTTTTTGGAATGCAGAGTAACTGGGATTTTTGAAATCTAGATGATTTAAGGTGTACAAAATAATTTGTTAAGTATGTCGGGGAACCCATTTTTAGCATCTTAAATAAAAGACAAAGGCTGTGATACAAGCGCCTATCCTTTAGTGTTAATATTTTGTGCTGTTTATAAACTCCAGAGATGTGATCGTATTTTTTATGTTATAAATGAAACGAATACAGGAATTTTGAGCCCTCTGTAGAGTTTGAGCGAGTGAATCTTTTAAATTGTTATACACAATATCCCCGTAGTCGAAATGAGGACACAGCAGGGTTTTTACCAACATTTCCTTCGTATTAGTAGGGAGACATTTATCGATATATCTAAGGGATTGCAAGGAAGCATAAACTTTCCGACAGACATTTCGGATCAGATATTCCCAACTTAGATGATCATCAAGAATTAAGCCCAAGTTTTTGACTTGTGTATGACGAGGTACTACAACATTGTCTATAAGCACATCAGGAACATATGAACCTTCAAGTTTCTTATGCATTTGAGAAGAGCCAATTATGATGGTTTGTGATTTTGTAGGATTTAAATTGAGTCCGTTTCTCATTGACCATTTGACTACAGATGAGAGTTCATTATTTAATTTATTTATTAGCATTTCTACCTGTGATAGTTTTCCGGAGATATAAATTTGCAGGTCATCCGCGTACATATGATGACTACATTCCGTAAGTTCGTTTGATAGGTCATTCATGTAAATTAAGAAGAACAGTGGCCCTAACACGGATCCCTGAGGTACTCCTCGGTGGAGAGGTTTTGGATTGGAGTGCAGATCGTCAACTACTACAATTTGTTGCCTATTGTAGAGATAGCTTGCAATCCAAGAGATGGTGGAATCAGAAAAACTTAGATTTTTGCACTTCGCTATTAGGATGTCGTAATCTACAGAGTCGAATGTTTTCCTAAAATCTAAAAGAGTTAATACAGTTACGAGGCCATCATCTAGCGCTTTTCGTATGTCTTCAGTTACTTTCAATAAAGCGGTTTGTGTGCTTCTACCTTCTCTAAAGCCGGATTGAAAGTTATCGAGCGGATCTGAGTCGGATACGTGTTTTACAATCTGTTTTCGAACAATTTTTTCCAGAACTTTAGACACTGTCGGCAATATGCTAATTGGGCAATAATTGCAAGACGCCGAGGTCAGTTCAGATTTTGGCAGGGGGCGAACGTGTGCAAGCTTCCACGCTTGAGGAAAGGTTCCCGTTGTTAATGATAAATTAATTAAATGCGTGAGTGCCGGAAGGGCAAATGGTAAAACAAATTTCAATTGTTTGGCTGTAATACCATCGGAGCCATTTGCATTTGATTTTAGTGAAAGAACAATTTTACTAACTTCTTGATGATCAACGTTATGGAAATAAAATTTATCCCTGATAGCAGGTGAGTTGCTTGAAAGTCTCTGTAATGTATTACGCTTGACAGAAGGTGGTATTGGTTTTGAAACATTTACAAAGTAGTCATTAATATCATTCAAGGGCATATCGATAGAAATTTCAGAAGAATTGGCTTTCGTGATTCCGAGGTCTCTCAGTTTGTTCCAAACGTCTTTTGTGTTTGTATTTACTTTAAAGACATCATGATAATATCGAATTTTTGCGTTTCTATTTTTTTATTTTACGGAATTTCGTAACTTTTTGTCCTCTCTTTCATTTTCAGAGGTTTTATTACACTTGAAGCGATGGTAAGCTGAGTCGCGTTCCTGCATGAATTGCTTTAATGTATTTGTAAGCCATGGGGCCGCGGGACGTGTCACACGTCGCGTTTTCCATGGTGCATGTTTATCGAAAAGGTTAGATATAATTTCGTTGAAGACTTCTACTTTACTATCAAGAGATGTTTGACTATAAACGTCATGCCAAGGAGCTTTGGCACTGTCGTCGAACATAGCCTCAGAATTAATATTTTTGTAGTCACGGTAGCGGATAATTTTTTGCTTATATTTAGGACATTTTATAGAGTACACCATAAATAGCAAATCATGCTTTGATACTCCCGAAATAGATATCTGACCGTACATTAATACTTTCGAAGTGTCTGACACAATCGCGTGATCTATCCATGTTTCAGCTCCTAATGCTAAGTGAGTCGGGCCAAATTCTAATATTTGTAAATTGTATGAACTAAAAGTATCAATAAACTTTTCGGCCGAGTTTGTGAGCGGTACCTTCAGATCGCAATTGAAATCACCCATGATTATGATATCCTGATATTTACTTGCGAACTGCGAAAGGGGAATCTCTAATTCGGATGAAACTCCCGTTTTCGGGGGCCAGTAAACAACAGCAACAAGTAAATGTTTCATTCCAATTTGGATTTCTGCAAACATTTATTCCATACCAGGTAAAGAGGATGTGGAGTGAGCGACTACTTTAACCTTAATGTCATTGCGAACAAACAATGCGACCCCTCCACCCGTCTTTTCTTTTAAATTGCTTTTAATTATCGACCTATCATTCCGAAGGAGTTTATAATTAGATACCGATACGAGTCCTGATTTTATTGTAGATTTTAGCCATGTTTCGCTTATTAATAACAGGTCTGGTTTCGTTTCAGTTATAATATTTGAAATTTCGGAGTAATGCTGCTTAAGTGATTGGGCATTTACGTGGAAAACAGACAAGCCACGAGGGAACTGAGACAAAGAAATTTGTAAATCCTGGAGGGTTGCAGGGCTACTTCGAGCGGGTATGGGACTTTCCACCGGGCTGGGGTGAGCCAGTATCCTCTCCACTTCCGGATTAGCACTAAACACAGGTACAGAATTCCTGGAACGCGTGTACTGAGGAAAAGACGGTGTTAAGCTTCGTTGCCACATTTATGAAGATATCCGCGTTGGAAAAAAATCAAAAGCAATAAGCAGAAAGGAATTGGAGTTAAATAAGTTGCTTACAATTACACGTGGGGCACTAACTACTTAGAATTAGTCTAATTATTATAAATTTCTTATAACTAATAAATATTCTAGGATAATAGTTAACTATAATTATAAGAATAAGCACACTAGTGAAACAAATAATATAATTAAAATGTTGTAATATAAAATAATATAATTCTAATATTAGTAATAATAAATTAGAAGTAAAAGTGTTAATAGCAAATATGATAATATTAATAATAGTAATAGTAATTACATAGCACTATAAAAATTAGCAAAAGACGAAAAAAAATAAAAAAATATAATTAAAAATATTTTTGTTTTAAGAACGAAAAATAGTACATAGTCTTTGCTCCTAGTTATGTATACTATCCAGTTCTGCTAAAGTTCTGACGCGAACTTTGGAATTTCTCACCTTTACGATGACGACACCATCTGTTGTCCAAACATTCTGTTGGCCGAAACGTTCCACAGCCTTTTTTAACACTTCCAGCCGCATCCTCGTCAGGTCCTCCCGAATTGTGATACCCGTTTTCTTCAGATTTCTTTTGGATGAAAACATTTCCCGGCGCTTCCTATAACTGATGAATTTTACAATTATAGGTCGAGTACCACCATTCGTTTTCCGGCCAACTCGATGACTGCGATCAATATCGCTTAGGTCTAATTGGACACCTATCTTTTTGGCAACATTGATTGCAATTCAGTCGGTGTCCTCGCCATCACGCTCGGGTTCCCCAAAGATCCTTAGGGAGTTTCGCCGCTGGTACTGCTCAAGCTCGTCAGTCCGCTCCTCCAGTTGAAGTTTGAGATCATCGATCTCCTTACTTTTCTCTAATAGTTTCTCTTCGTAACGAGAAACTAACACCTCCAATTTCTTTTACACTGCTTCAGAAACAACCTGGGCAATTTTGCTTATGAAAACATCCGATGTCAGGATGCTTTCAATAAGCGAAGCAGAGACAGCGTCATTCGCTTTAGCGTTGCGTGTGGCCATGATGTTAAAAAATTAGAGGTAAAACGAACTTTTATGAAAATTACTTTTAGGAAAAAACTAAAAGTATTAACAATATATTATAAAATTAGCGAATATTGTAGTTATACTTAGCTTATACCAAGCAGACACTGGCGATGTGTGCTGTATGCCATAATTTCTTTATGTAACAAATAATAGTTGCTTTTACATGGATCGTACACCTTTTTGACTGATACCCAAGCAGCAGTGAGTAGTTGGCCCACCACTTGTCCGTTGAAGTATTTTAATTCTATTTTTATATTAATTTTATTATTTTGGCGCGTTACAATGCGTACTGAGATACATTCTTATACATATCACTAAATCAAGAATGCAAATATTGAAGTTGTAACTAAACCCTAAGAGAGCACACTACAACTCAACTCATATTAAACGAGTTATTGTGTCCAGAAGGAGGCGACATTACAAAAATTCAATTTTCTAAAATTATGGTGTAGTTTTTTTCGAATAATCCGTGTTTCTTGAAGTGCATCTGCAGCGCTACCGCACTATATCATAAAGTCAAAAGCTTTTCTAGAGATGGTAGAAGAAACAGTGACTTACAACGTTACAATTTTCACCAAAATATTGAAGGTTTACTATAATTTTTAATAGCAAAACGATATGCAATTGTATATATTTTTAGCAGAGTATTCGTGCATATGAGTACATACAGGATTTAAATAATTTATTACTGTAAAACAATAATACTTGAAGTAATGCCAACAACTCTATGTCACAAAACATTGCAAGTGTACGTCGCTTTCTATAGAGCTCGTCAGTTTTCTCTTGGCCACTGGGCGTAGCGCGCGGCACACCTTCTCAGCCTACGTGCCATTCGGAGCGTCGGTTTTGGCGTCGGGTGGGGAAGTACACTTTCCTAGAAAAGTTCAAAGGGCGCTGCTATGGGGGAGGAGTTTGGAAAGGCCGCGAAAATTTTTAATACTTTAAAATTTTTATATTAATTTTATTATTTTGGCGGGTTGCAATGCGTATTGAGATACATTCTTACACACTTCACTAAATCAAGAATTCAAACTTTGAAGTTGTAACCAAACCCTAGGTGAGCACACTGCAACTCAACTCATATTAGAGTTATTGTGTCGGAAGCGTTATTACAAAAATTAATTTTTTTAAAATTATGGTGCAATTTTTTTTAAATAATACTTATTTTTTTAAGTGCATCTGCAGCGCTACCACACTATATCATAGAGCCAAAAGATTTTCAAGAGATGGTAGAAGAAACAGTGAGAGAAAACGGTACAATTTTCGCCAAAACTCTACACATAAAATGAAAAAATTGTGTGCAGAATAGCACTACTAGTTTGAGTCGAATCCAAAGTTACGATCTTGACATAATGTTTAGAATTTAGCCAAACACTTTTCTGTCTTGTAACAAATCATTTAGATATTAAAGGCTCAATGAACAAGTGGCTATTTCACGTCCACCTACTTAATTATTGAGGGTTTTACTATAATTTTTAATAGTAAAACGAAGTGCACTTATATATATTTTTAGCAGAGTATTCTTGCATATGAGTACATAGAGGATTTAAATAATTTATTACTGTAAAACAATAATACTTGAAGTAATGCCAACAACTCTATGTCACAAAACATTGCAAGTTTGCCTCGCTTTCAATAGAGCTCATCAATTTTCTCTTGGCCACTAGGCGTAGCACGCGCACACCTTCTGGGCCTACGTGCTATTCAGAGCGTCGGTTGTAGCGTCGGGTAGGGAAGTACACCTTTCTAGAAATGTGCACAGGGAGCTGCTAGGGGGGAGGCGTTTGGAAAGCCCGCGAGATGTGTTGAGTTCTTGTGACGCGGATGAAAGTGCGGGGGGTTTAACCAGATGCTTGCTATTGTTAGGCGGGGCAAGGAAGCGATAAAAAAGATTAATGTTCGCGGGAACGGATACTAGAAAATCAAAATTGTTAAATTTCAGCCTATGTCTTCTTCTCATTTAATATAGAGTAATCCATCTTTTTTCAGGAGTGCCGAATATTCGGGGCTTCTTGCCGGGGGAAGCAGGCAATTTTCATCAGCGTCATCTGAACTCGGAGCACACAGGAGCTCAAAGTATCATGTTCTGCAAAAATGTAATAGTTGGAATGTCACCAATAATTTAGACTATCAGTATTTTCTTTGTAAAAATTTGCTTTATTATATTTTGCAAAGAACTGATATTATTGTAAATGCTTGCACAGTTATTGTACGAAACATGACTGCTGTGAATACATTCAAAATATGTTCTCATTGTAAATTTTCGTCGTCTAAGTTTTTTCATGATACAAGTAAGCACACTCGCATGCTGTTGGCGGCTATACGTATGTGTAAAAACCGTTGTAACGTAATTTAAAAAATGAAATTTAATGACGCTGAACTTGTTAATGTTTTGTAATTTTATATTCTCGAGTCCTAATAACTCACTGCTTTTTAAACAAATTCTTATATCAAACAGTTTATAGTAAATATATTAGTTCATTGTAGATACCTACTGGAATATACATTAAAGGATCAAACTATGCAAAAATCATAATCATTCAACTTACTAGTTCCCAACGTAGAAGGAAATTGAAAGGAAACTGTGAAGTTCTTGGATATGTAAGTTCTGACTATTATTTCGTTATATTCTTATAAAGTCCGAAAAAAATCAAAAAGAGTTTCGATTCCGTCCGAAAAATAGAAAATATATAAATTGTTTAGTCCTCCGAATCCATCGCACGTAACTACGTAACTCATATTCAGTACATCACTGCGTTACTACAGAGCTCAGGACATGGGACATCAAGGCAATGCGTAAGAAGCCCCTTGCAGTTTAGTATTTAATACTCACGAGTTGCGTAGTGGACAAGCAATTTACTGGATATTCGAGGCATGTACAGAACTACTGTTCTGTGTGCTATCGACTACCGTGTTTTATTGCTGTATTCGTGAAGGCATTTTTTTATTAAAATAATATATTGCCGTGATTCACTACGTGAGTATTCAATTTTGTTGTTCTAGAGCAGTGTGCATTCCACGTGTATGCAAACCATTCCTGTAGTTTATTTAGAATCATATTTGGATTATTAGAAGTGGTTATTTTATTATAAACAATTTATGAAGTTTTGGTAAATAATTGTAAAAGGCGTAACGGAATATACATCTGTTCCATTCTGTAAGTTTGGGATTACAGGCGACTTCCTGCTGAAGGAATCCTCGTGGACAATAGAGCACGTACAAAAGAGGCGGTGTCGTTATCTGTTTTGAAATCTAGGCATCTGCTCGCCGCCCTGACGCCCCTCGCTGGACACGTGCGCTGAGTCATCTGCAAAAAATGGCCGCCCTTGCCTTTCACTTTGCTTCACACTGCCGCTTAAAGAAAGCCGTGAAGCGAGTCCAGCACCCGGTGCTGGTTTGCTAATTGAAACCGCCCCCGGACCTTGCTTGGCACCCTCGCCCTATTAAATATATCGGTACAAGACTAAATCGAAAATGTAGGAATTAAATCGTTTAGCGAAAAAAAGTACGTTTTTGTTGCATCAACACAATCAGTACAAACAAAACAGTTTGTAAAATGGGTTTACGGTTGCCACAAACTCTATACACATCCAAATTTCTATCTTTTTTAGTCTTATAGCTGAGTGCTTCACATTTTCGTTTCATATTATTTCTGCGTTAGAAACCAGAAAACTGTATGGTTACGGTTTCTGCACAGCTCGATGTACTAACGTTTTAACTAAAAACAAACAGAAATAAATATTTTCCTATAAAATAGTGAGTTAATATGACTAGAAAACATCAAATTACCAAATATTAACAAAACGATCTCTAAATTTCATTTTTTAAGACGTTACAATGTTTTTTTCATACATCTACAGCTCATAACAGCATGAGAGTGTACTTGGTTGTACATGAAAAATAACGAAGAGTTATTAATAATGTGTACAATTTTGGAGGTAATCTTAGCAATTATGGCCCGCAATCACTGAATTCATTTACACTATTTGCAATTTTTGTCAAAATATGGTAAATAAAATATCAAAAACGATACTGATAGTCCAAATTATTGATTGATGTTTTAAAAATAATTATTTTTTGCCCGTCTGCGCAAAACACTACTGAATAAACCGTACGTTAATTTAACAACATGGAAAATCTTCGACCAATATGAACTTAATTTACCCAGAAATTCAAACGAATTATTTCATTTTCAGGAGGTTACTACGGGTACAGTGATAGTGGAAAATTTCCATTCCAAAAGTGTTCCATGATTTCTATTATATGAAATTTAAGTGAGATCTCAGGCTAGTATATTTAAAGTAAGGCTCAGTTTTCATCATAGCAACAAGTTTCCAAATGTCCGCTACATCGTCGCTTATTACTAATTTACTTGATAATTTAATATGTTTTTAGCATAAATTATTTAATTAATACTCTTAAGAAAACGTTGCCCTTTGTAAGTTTTGTATTAATTGTTGTTGGTTTCTTTCAAATACGTTTGAACGAAGTTTTGTCAACTTTCGAAATACATTCCACAAAATATGTTTAAAAATGTCTGAAATTTAACCCTGTTAATTTTTACACACAGAGTGAATCATGAAATAAATATTTTGGGAAACGAAACTTAGTTTCTGATTCTTACACGGTATCTGTTTCTTCCGTTTAAGACGCATTAGGTTTCATAGCAGCGTTTTTTTCATTTGGTAATGCATGTAGTGCTATATAAAGTTTTTTACGATAATATTTTCAAACAAAGTTTTGATTAGTACTCAGGTTTGAAGGTAATAGAGGGTAAAGGTAAAAGAGGATAAATTATTGATGTAGTGCTGCTGGTATTTGCTTTGTTTGTAAATATCGTTTACATTATAAAATTATGAACATTTTTTTCGTAGATGGGAATTGAAATTCTCTGTGGTAAAAGTAGAGACCATAGTCTTCACTCATTAAAAAAACAGTATTTTTCAGTCAATTATTTTTCGTAATTGAGTAGTATTTAACTAGAGTTTGCATGGCCATTTCTGCGACAAAGTGGTCCAAAGAATCTCGAAGACCTACACTTTCTGTAAGAACGGTGGTAAAAAAAATGAGAATCGATCATATTTAAATATTTTATTGAAGATGTTTTGCAATTCATTAATACAAAATTGAAATCTCCAGTATTATCCATAGTCTTTTAGGCAGGAATTCCATTTATTCCCGCCCAGTTCACAGGCATCTACCGACTCAAATTTACAACCACATCAGTCAAACCCCGCCTTAGCATGTCTCATACCAAGACACAGTCACTGACATTCTATCAAATATAATTACTAAATGCATACAAAAACACAAATGAAATAGTAGTGAAGACTCATTTTGGAGCATTTTAAATATCAACCCATACCAAAAAAGTATACTTAGTTTCAAAAATACTCATATCTGTCAGTTTTAGCATTTAACAACACTTACATGTTCTTGATTCATGACTTCTTTCCAGTACTTTCATACAGGCATAGTGTACACATGTAAACAAATCACGTATTCTCTTTTGTATATTAATACAAAGTTAGTGCTCAGGCATTGGTCGCTCAAAATTTCGTGGAGAAAAAAGATGGAATTACTCTTGTTTGATTACTTTATACAGCACATAACAACATAAAATGTTGTTCTCTATAGTACATAAAAACTATTCTTTTGTCAGGAACATGTTTGAGTGTGGTAAACTTTTCCTTGCAGTTAACAATTTGTTTTCTACTTTCTCTAACTGAACTTTTACGTATACTAATGTTAATGTAGCTAATGCTACAACAGCATATATTTTTTAGGCATTATTTATTACTTTTGAAACTGCGCGAAATTAAGAGGTTCTAAAGAAAATGATTAAAATTGTACAGTGCAGTTTTAAATATTTTTAAATTTTCAAAACAGGTTGCAATTAAGACGTAAATCGTTCTTCACAATAATGATATTACTTTGTTTCTAAAATACAGAGCATTGACGAAAATAGTATCACAAATAATATTAAAACATTAATTGATACCTAAAAGAAATCATTTGAAGAAAAAACCAAAAGTCGTTATTTAGATACAAAAATTGAAAAATTAATTTATTTCACGCAGAATTATGAGAACACTACACACATGAAGAGATAAAGAGAAGGGGTGTTATGTTATATTTATTATTGCCAAATTTGATTTTCATTACATTTTAAGGATTTTCGAAATTTTCCAAAACTAGAAATAATGTGAGACGGTACGAACTGTAGTAGCAACTCTAGATTACAGAACAAACCTCATTTTCAAGGAAACTATGCAATTAAAAAAATATATGTTTTCGAATGACTTTTTCACGTTTTAAATCAAGAGATAAGTAAGGTGTTAGTACAATAGGAGATTTATTCAAGCTAAAAGCATTATCCTGCATTATTCACAGTGTATTCGGCAGGAACTCTATCTATTCCCGCTCTATTTGCCGGATCTGTCTACTCAAATTTAACCTTGCTGCAATGAAACGTCGCCTTGGTATGTTTCACACACAACCACTACATTTTAAATAAAATAATTATTAAATTTGAAGAAAACGACAAATGAAATAGTAGTGCAGACTCATTTCTTGCATCTGATATATCTCACCAACACAAAAAAAGCGCACCTCCTATCAAAAATCATCATAAATTATAATAATATAACGAGAGAGTGTTATATTAACATATTTATTAATGGCATGTTTGATTTTCGTTAAATTTAAAGTTAAATAAAGAAATTTGTTACATTAAGTAATAATGTAAGAAAGACGTACTTTGTACGTGGTAGAACACAAACACCATTATCAGTGATACTACGCAATTTACAAAATATATGTTTTCGAATGTCTTTCGCTTAACGTTTTCACGATTTATTTCAAGAGATAAATCAGGTATAAGTAAGTAGGATAGGAGTTATCTACAGGAATATAGTATCTTCACGAACGCTCACACGAAACGTATGTGTCATTGTTTTACTTGTAGTATGACAATATTTCCTAGTTCTGAACAATTTGTGCATATTGAAAATACAACCAAATACGGTTTGGCCAGATTCTCACAAACATGGCGGTATTGAGTAAGTTTTGTTCGGTTGTAAAGCGATGCCAGTAGGATTGGAAAGGACGCTGGCATTGTCTCCCAGGTAGCTGGGTCCTGCCTTGGGGTGGGGACGGACTTTTCCGGGAAGTGACTCAAAGTGCCTGGCGAGGGCCGAGCGCTACCTGTAGGGCGGCACCAAGAAGCTCAGAGGGCGGGAAGGACGGGGTAGGGGACGCGACCGCCCGCTATTGGCCGAGCACAAAGGTCCACGCGGGAGGTGGGACAGGCCTAGGAAGCAACATGGGTGGAATCCTGCCCAAAGGGAAGCCATTTCTCTTTCTGGACTTGCAGCCGACTCTTCCATCCACCATGAACGTGTACTACGCTTCCTTGCCCTTCCCCGAGAACTTGGTAAGTTTTAAGTAATTTCTCTACTTATGAGGCGTACAGTTGAATATTTCTCATGCAATTTCAGACGATTGTGTTAATGTTTTTTAAATTAAAAGTTGAATTGCGTATGGTGGTAAATTGATATTTTTGCAACAAGAATTCTTAAAATTCTGCTAATGTGTATACATATTGAAGTTTGTAAGAATACATCTTACTAACCAAATTGTAGCTTGAGTATGTGCAATGTATTGTTTAAAAATTCACCAGTGCCCAAAATAAGATTTTCTAACACGATATCCTATCTAGTACGTTGCACATTCCTAATATTAAACAGGTTAGATTATTGAAGTATTTTGTATCTAAAATACGATATAAAATTTCTAAATTAAAATACATGTACTATGCGTCTTATATACGGTTTTTTTAAGAATCTATACAAATTTTGCGTTAATAATTATATGTATATAAATATATTTATATTGAAATAGTTTTTTTATTTGCAAATTAAAAAAATCAATGCCATATATCGTTTTTCGACTTTGTACTTCACTGATATTTAAGATATGAGTGAGGTTAAATAAAGTCGGTGAGAGTGGGGAACTTTGTTAAACTCCAGCTGAGATACTGTATTTATCCGACGTTGTGTCATGTATTTTAAAACTGAATGACCTGTTTAATGAGAAACGTCCAATTATATCTTGAAGATATTGAGGGAAATGAAGGCCTAGAAGGCGAAATTTATATCTCACTCCTGAGTGCCAGACACGGTCGAACGCTTTAGTAATGTCTAAAAAGAGAGCTGTCGTGTACCTTTTCTCGTGAAAACCTTTTACAATCGTAAAATTTTGTGTCCAGTCGAGTGATTTGCTATAAAGCCGAATTGGGCATCATGTATGGCGTTCGTAGCGTATAATAATTAATTTAGCCGAGCTAAAATCAGTCTGTCGAACACTTTAGCTAATGAAGGTAATAGGCTAATTAGCCTGTAGTTAACTAATGGTTGTTGACATTTATTAGATTAGTTTATTGGAATGATTAATGCGTTGGGAGCTAAGCCTAGCCTTAAAACTTCATTTAAAATAGCTGTTATTGCTTCAATTTGTAAAGTTTGATAATTATTTTAATATTCGGCTAGTTATTAGCATATTCCTAGCTGATATTCTGTTTTCGAGTATGTTTGTTGTGCGTTTAAGTTCTGTGGGGGACATGAATTTTGTTCTTGCACCTGCGGAGTATACATGTTGCTTCATACTGTTTAAAATTTCCACATTGAACACATGGTTTACTATTGGATTGGGTTTAAAGGTATTTGAAAAGTGAACAGCAAACGCCTCCGCTTTTTCGTCATCTGTATAGAGAATATCAGTGCCCGATTTTAATGGTGGTATTCTAGATTGTTGTAACTTTTTTGATAGTAGTTCTTAGAGAAGGTTAGCCGGAGATAATTTGGGCTAAAATTGCTTAAATGAACTATATCTGTGTTCGTCAATTAGGAATTTTCCTTTTTGCATAATTTCAATTTCCTTTTTAAGTGTGGTCTTCTATACAACTGCCAGAATCATCTAATAGTGGGATTGTCTTTTATCAAGTTCACGACATGTTTTGGTAGCAAGTAAGATGAATGTTAGTAACATTGCACTGGTTGACATTCTTTAACCGCGATGCTTATTGCTTCTATGAGATTATTGATTTGTAGGTGAATATCAGTTCCGTTTTTGAGATCTTTTGGCAACGAAAATTGCGAAACTAGTTTTAGCCTAAAGGGATTCCAATTTACTGTACCATTTATTAATTTTCTTGAATTGTTAACTTGGGCAGTACTCTCAAATGATATTATTATGGGGTTATGGTCCGAATCGAGATCAGGTATTACCGAGTTAAAAAAGAGGCAATTTATGTTTGTGGTTAGACTTATGTGAAGAATGTCCGGGGCGCCTTAATTATTAAATGGATACCGTGTGGGTTTACGGGAGGTATCGATTAATATATTATGATTCTGGGAGAACTGTAAAAGTTTACGACCTGCTTCTGTTGTAATTCTGCAGATCCATGCTTCATTTTTACAGTTTAAGTCGCCAATGACAATAATTTCTTCTTATTGTACGCAATGTTAGTATTGGAGTTAAATATTTTATCCTAGGTCTTTACTGGAAATTTCTAACTATGTGATTTGTAGGTGGTTATTATTATTATTATTATTATTATTATTATTATTATTATTATTATTATTATTATTATTATTATTTCTGAATCTGCTGTTTTTCGATTTATTGGTATCGTCTCCAGGCAGTGAGAAGTGGGACATTCAATTTGAGAGTGGCTAAGCTTTTGTTTACTTAAACCATTTGCGTTCCAGTGTAATAGTTTTAAATCCGTTAGCTGACTACGCTTCATTTTCGTAATGCAACCTGAATCATATTTTGGATTTGTGGTAATAGAAAATTAATAATCTGACTAATCACAGTACTTGGGATTGATTCGATTAATCTATTCATATCAATGCCTTGATTCGTGAACGGCGTCGTATTTCTAACGTTTTCTTGAGAATTATTTAATTTTAATACAATTATTTAATTTTAATACAAGGAATTTTTCATTAAGTTCTTTTTTAATGTTTCGACATCTAGACACTCCAGTGCTTTTTTGTTATAACTTCAAATGCCCGTACAGATGTGTCTTTAAAGGAGTAGAACTCTATCTCGTTATTTTCGCAAAATGGTCTAAATTTCCTGAAGTCTTCAATGTTACTAAATTGCACTTTAAATTTATTGTTACTGTATTTGACTTCAAAATTTTCAATTTCATTTTTCACAATGTCCTATTCAAGCAGTTTATAGTTTAGCAATTCATCTTCTTTTGTATTATAATTTTAATAATAATTGGGGGAATTTTTACTGCTTTGAATATACTATCATCATTTTCCTCTACATCATCTACAGATTCAAACATGTTTCCTACTTGTACGTTACATAGCATTTGATGTACCTCTGGTTACGAAAGGTTGTCTCTTATCACTTTACACTTTACTAGAATCACTGCTTTTTTTAAGATATCAATCTTTTTTGGTTGAGGTGTTGGCAGTACGTTGAATTACGCCCTTTCCGCGCTACTCCGAGTTCTTTTCGGCACTTAGTGACTCGTCCAGGTTTTGCAGTTCTAAAGGAGGTAGCGGAACCCCGGCAGTATGATGTAATTGCGGCGGTTGAACTGTTTCTGGTGGTGTTAAACCATGCTGTTGAGTTTGCACCAAGTATTGCATTATCCTCTGCTGGGGCAAGTTAACACTCAATCGTGACTAGAATTTACCCTGCCTGAAACCACTCTGAAGAATTTGCCGATACCAAAGGAAATAGAAAACTTATACGGGAAGTCAATGCCATTTTGTAGCACCACTCGTTCTCGTTCTGTAGCACCACCACATTTTCGTATATGTGCATATAAACCGAGTAGTATATGCAGTAGAGAGAAAGTCATATCACGTAAAATATATTAAAATCATTTAATTCTAACAAAACAATTTGATTAGTCGGTAGTTTTGCTTTCTATTTGTTTGTTTTTTCACTAACAAAAATGATATGAGGTATAAGATCTGAGCATGAGGTTTTTCACAACTTAATACGATATTTCATTAACATTTTCTACCCGAATAGATGTTAAACCATTTGTGTTAACTGAACCGAAATTTGCCTCAGAATAGTCTTTTCTTGCATTCCGCGAGATCTTATTGTTGTAAGCACGTGTTTTTCCCTCGATCGCACTTATCATTCCTGATCTCGTAACGAACCAAACAAGACCCTACAGAAATCTCTACTTATCCAAATTTTCTCCACTGGTGTTCACGACAGAAACATTCAGAGCTTTGATTGCAGCAATGTTCACGACGCCAGCTTAGGTCAGAAATTGAACCACGAAAGGTCGTGCGGACAGCTACTTTAATCCATGCTATTTCCGGCGTTCATCTCTCGGGCAGAAGTTACTACTTGAGCCATATTTCGCTGAATTTCAATAGTTATGTTCTTCTACGAAAGGTTCTGAAAAGCCAAAGCCAAAGGTTTCTCAATTCTTGCTGGATACAGCGAATGAATCAGACTGGATTACAAAAGTAATCCACACAACCACTGAAGTGTTACCGCGATTGATAGTTAAATACTGTCTACAGGACTTCTTTCATACGAACTAGAATTTCTGCTCGCTAAAATATAACATTTATAGAAGTCATCTCTTACTTCACATTACGTAGAAGTTATTTAATTCTTGTAATTTTATTAATTTTATCACAGATTTGAAGTACTTAATAGTGACTGTTCTGAAATTTTTCTTGTACACCATTGCTGCGAAAAGTTGCATTTCTTAGGCAGTTTATATTATAATTGCATTGCTGACGCGAAATATTTCTCACGCTTTCCATGAATGTCCTTACGTCATTTACTATCAAAGGATACACAATTTTTTTACGCAAAATTTATCCCTATTATTATAGCAAATTTCTAGCTAGAAAAGAGTAGAAACTACAGCTAATAAATACAGGGAAAATTCCTTTCGATAAAAAAAACCAGTAGTGTTTAACTATACATACAAAATTCCACAATCAGAGCGCTTATTCTCAACGAATTTATCGTTTTCTTTTACATTTTTGTTACCGCTACTACCAAACGGACAATCATAAACTGTGAGCCATCTTTCTTAGGAGACGTGATATATCGATTGCTAATAATCGATGACCAATAAACAGCGTATTTACTATTACTTAACCTGCGATTTTAGCATAACATTTATAGCCTGAAATATTTTTTTCAAAAATTGTGTATATTTTTTTTTATTTTGTAAAGAAGAATTTATTCCCTACTTCAGTCGTTTTCTTAGGACATGTGCATTGAGTCGTCAATTTTGTGCATATTTTCAGACTCCGCTGCAGCTGCTGGCGGAGGTGGCGTGGCGTCGGTCGATTGTTGAGGAATTTGAGGCGTCTGTCAGGCGAGCGGTGGAGGCCTCGGATGAAACCCGTCCTCCTTCTTTCCTCCCTTCCCTACCTCCCCCTCTCGCACATTCCTCTCCATATACCTCTCCTCCTCACTCCTTCCTAATGAAAATGTATCCCCCCCAAACAACCCCATCACCTCCTTGTCCACCGACACCACCACATTCTATTACCCGCCCTCGCAGTCCCCCGCCAACCTGTACTTTGCAGCCCCCAGCCCTACCCTTCCTACGCCCTCCTCGTCCTCCGCCTCTTCCCATCCTGCCACGATCTCCTCCACTCCACCTCCACCTCCAGCTCCTACGGCCCGTCGCCCTACCCCCCGTCGACACGCGTGTACGATGTGCCCGAAATCGTACACGAAGAAGGCGCACCTGCAGGAGCACCTACTCAAGCACGAGGAGCGCAAGCCGCACGCGTGCGAGTGGCGTGGGTGCTCGAGTCGCTTCGTGAGGAGGGATGAGCTGGTGCGCCACCTGCGGGTGCACACCGGGGAGCGGCGACACGAGTGCGCTATCTGCGGGTTTTGCTTCAAGCGGAGCGACCACCTGCAGAAGCACGTGCGCACAAAGCACAGGGGCCGTGGTGAGTTCCTGCAATAGCACCGCTGGCGCACTATTACCTTTCCATTTCGGTGCACTTCACTCAATAATTGTCTTCTGTTTCAAAATAGCTTTGCGGGAGTGATCGGTGGCATGGAGCTGGACGGCGGCGCGGGAATGGACGACGCTCTATGGTACGTAAAGGTGATGACAGGGCCATTATTTATTAGTATTCAATAATACCTGATTAATACCTTTTGGATATTATGTTGGACATAATAATATTAAGCTACTTAACTACCTTGTTAATTAGCGTCTTTGATGCTAGTCGTAACTGCTACAACAATTAAAACCAGACTCAATTTCACTAATTGGCGTAAGTTGAATAGGCTGGACTGAAAAAAAAACATATTAGACTGAAAATAATTAGTGTCTAATCTTAGTTATTTAAATATAGAAAATAAAAGAGAATCTAACAAAGCTGGATTTTTTTAAAGACATTAATTGCCAAATGTAGTTCTAGACATATATATGAAAAATTTCCTGACAATCAATAACTTTTTATTAATAAACACTTTGTATATATTATGAATAATTTTATTATGTTTTTAGAATTTAGATCTTTCTTTCAAATTGTTGACCAACAGTAGAAAATTTTGGAATTCAAATACTTCGATCTAATGGAAATTCATTTTGTCTAAAAAGGCCTAATAGTTTTATGTACAGATCAAATGATAGATGCAAATATGGTTTTCATCTAATGCTTTAAAATTTTAAAAACTGCAAATTTTAGAAATATTTCAAGATACATGTACATAAAGTTGTGGCATTATGAGTGTGATTTCGTTAAATGAAATAATGTGTATCTTTTATTCAAAAATGGCGGCGCGTGATTGAACGGCTGCGCGGGACTGGACGGCGGCGCGGGACTGGACGGCGGCGCGTGACTGGACGGCGGCGCGTGACTGGACGGCGGCGCGTGACTGGACGGCGGCGCGGGACTGGACGGCGGCGCGTGACTGGACGGCGGCGCGGGACTGGACGGCGGCGCGGGACTGGACGGCGGCGCGGGACTGGACGGCGGCGCGGGACTGGACGGCGGCGCGGGACTGGACGGCGGCGCGGGACTGGACGGCGGCGCGGGACTGGACGGCGGCGCGGGACTGGACGGCGGCGCGGGACTGGACGGCGGCGCGGGACTGGACGGCGGCGCGGGACTGGACGGCGGCGCGGGACTGGACGGCGGCGCGGGACTGGACGGCGGCGCGGGACTGGACGGCGGCGCGGGACTGGACGGCGGCGCGGGACTGGACGGCGGCGCGGGACTGGACGGCGGCGCGGGACTGGACGGCGGCGCGGGACTGGACGGCGGCGCGGGACTGGACGGCGGCGCGGGACTGGACGGCGGCGCGGGACTGGACGGCGGCGCGGGACTGGACGGCGGCGCGGGACTGGACGGCGGCGCGGGACTGGACGGCGGCGCGGGACTGGACGGCGGCGCGGGACTGGACGGCGGCGCGGGACTGGACGGCGGCGCGGGACTGGACGGCGACGCGGGACTGGACGGCGGCGTGGGACTGGACGGCGGCGCGGGACTGGACGGCGGCGCGGGACTGGACGGCGGCGCGGGACTGGACGGCGGCGCGGGACTGGACGGCGGCGCGGGACTGGACGGCGGCGCGGGACTGGACGGCGGCGCGGGACTGGACGGCGGCGCGGGACTAGACGGCGGCGCGGGACTGGACGGCGGCGCGGGACTGGACGGCGGCGCGTGACTGGACGGCGGCGCGAGACTGGACGGCGCGGGACTGGACGGCGGCGCGGGACTGGACGGCGGCGCGGGAATGGACGGCGGCGCGGGAATGGACGGCGGCGCGGGAATGGACGGCGGCGCGGGAATGGACGGCGGCGCGGGACTGGACGGCGGCGCGGGACTGGACGGCGGCGCGGGACTGGACGGCGGCGCGGGACTGGACGGCGGCGCGGGACTGGACCTCGACGCGGGACTGGACGGCGGCGCGGGACTGGACGGCGGCGCGGGACTGGACGGCGGCGCGGGACTGGACGGCGGCGCGGGACTGGACGGCGGCGCGGGACTGGACGGCGGCGCGGGACTGGACGGCGGCGCGGGACTGGACGGCGGCGCGGGACTGGACGGCGGCGCGGGACTGGACGGCGGCGCGGGACTGGACGGCGGCGCGGGACTGGACGGCGGCGCGGGACTGGACGGCGGCGCGGGACTGGACGGCGGCGCGGGACTGGACGGCGGCGCGGGACTGGACGGCGGCGCGGGACTGGACGGCGGCGCGGGACTGGACGGCGGCGCGGGACTGGACGGCGGCGCGGGACTGGACGGCGACGCGGGACTGGACGGCGGCGCGGGACTGGACGGCGGCGCGGGACTGGACGGCGGCGCGGGACTGGACGGCGGCGCGGGACTGGACGGCGGCGCGGGACTGGACGGCGGCGCGGGACTGGACGGCGGCGCGGGACTGGACGGCGGCGCGGGACTGGACGGCGGCGCGGGACTGGATGGCGGCGCGGGACTGGACGGCGGAGCGGGACTGGACGGCGGCGCGGGACTGGACGGCGGAGCGGTACCGGACGGCGGAGCGGTACTGGACGGCGGCGCGGGACGGGACGGCGGCGCGGGACTGGACGGCTGCGTGGGACCGGACGGCGGCGCGGGACTTGACGGCGGCGCCGGACTGGACAGCAGCGGGGGAATGGACGGCGGCGCGGGACTGGACGCCGGGCAGAGCGCGAGAGAATTGGGGGATTGGACGGGAGAATGAGTTGAACTGCGTGGCACCGTACTGTATACACGCGCTCCATTCGCGTCTGTTTGCGTTTCACTCCGTTTAGGGCTTTTTCCTTCTATCTCTGCCCTACTTTCTGTGGCTTTGCATTCCTGTCTGTTTGCATTTCTACTTTTGTGAATGTGTTTCTGGTTGTGGCTGAGTCTGCCTGTTGGAGTTGTGCGTCCGTGACTGTTTCTGCCAGCCTGTGTTTTAAATTATTCCTTGCCTTTCTGTATTTTCCTATGTTTGTATGCCTATCTTTTTGAGTTGGCGCCCGTCTCTATGTGTGTTAACGTGGCTGTACAAACCCTCGGTGCTTGCTTGAACGTGCGTCAGAAAGGCAGTATTCCTGTATGTTAATAACTGCTTGTGTGCGTCAGTGTCTGCTTTGCTGAACAACTGACTTCCCTTTCTGTCATCATTTACAGCAGTCTGCCCGCCTACACTTGAGCCTGCCTCACCGTTGTGAGTGTACTTGTGTATCTGTGGAAATGCCTTCCTGCCTTTGTTTGTGTCTGCATCACGTAGTCAGTGTATGAACTTTTGTGTGTGTGTACTGTTTGTGCATCCAAAAATTTACACGTGTTATTTTGATGCATTTGTGAGCTTGTGAATGCTATTAGTGCATATAACGCATTTTTTCTGCCTGTGAAGGCATTTACGTGTGTTTGAATACGTTTATGGGTGTTCACGCATTTATGTATTTAAATCCTTATCTATTTTGTTCCTCTCTATCTGTGTCTGGATGCGGGATATGCCTGTCGGCGTGGCTCAATCTTTCCTTCATTATCTAGCCTGTAGGTCTGAATCTTAAGTCGAGTCTCTATTTGCCTATCTGTGTACCCCTGTTCGTCTGTATGTGACAGCAAACCTGCCTGTGCGACTGTATCTCCTTGTGTCACTTTTCTGCTTGCCTGCTTGTGCGTGTGTGTTCCTGCCCGTCCGTGTGTGCCAGCAGGTTTGTTTTTTGCTGTGCGTCAGCCCCATCTTCCTGAAAGTGTGTGACACTCAGTCAGACAAAATGTGTGCTAAATGAAGTTATCCTTAGTCAAAATATGTGCTAGTCAGTCGAAGTGTGTGGTTGTTGATTTTTGCCTTAGGCAAACTGTGTGCTAGTTGGTCGGGATGAGTGCTAGTCAGTTAAATAGAAGTCTAGTCAGTCAACGTTTTTCCTAGTCAGTCAATGTGATATGATTTAAATTAAAATGTGTGCAAGTATTCCAACACACGTGCTCGTATGTGAACGCGTGTGTCTGTCAGTCAATAAGCATTCTGTCAATCAAATGCGCGCCTGACAGCTATATATGACCATGTACGTCAATGTGTACCTACACAATTTGTGACTCAGTCAATCTCTTTTGCAAAGGTATTCATTTTTGTTGTCATTTAATGCGTGTGTGCGATATCTGTTGGTATCATTGTGCTTGATATCTGTAAATGAAAGTTTCATATCTGCGAATGTGTTTGACTGGTGTCTTTTGATGTGTTTGATATGGGTGTGAAGATGTAAGTTTGATGTGACTGTCAAGTGGTGCGTTTGTTACGTCTGTATATGTGTATTTTGATATGTCTGTTAATTGTGTGTTTGATATGCGAGTGTGTGGGTTTGATATACCTGTGAAGATCTATTTTGATATGTCTGTAAATATGTGTGATTGACATACTGTGATGATATGAATTCGATATCCCTATACGGTTTTTTTGAAAAAGTCTGTAAATGTGTGTAATTGATATGCCTGTAAATAGTGTTGTGTTTAAAGATGTGGGTTCGATATCTGTGTGAAAATATGAGTTTGATGTGTCTGAGAAGGCGTGTGTTTAATATGTCACTAAAAGTATGTCCGTAATTGTGTGTTTTCCGATTTGACTGGGAATGGGTGAGTTTTCACATCGTTATATATAGTTATTTTTAGTTACGCCTGAATGTTTGTGTTTCAATATCTCTCTGAATGAGTGGGAATGACTTGCTTATGAAAGTGCTTGATTGATATGTCTGTTACTGGTTGTGTTTGTTCTGTCTCCGATGATTTGAGTTTGAAATGCCTATAATGATTGTGTTTGGTATGACTGGAAATGTGTGTGCGTATGTGTTTGGATGTTTATATATCTGTGAATATGTGTATTTTGATATCTATTTTAACGTGTGTTTTTTGATGTCTGAATGTGTTGGTTTCAAATGTCTCTAAAGATGTGTGTTTGATATGACAATGTATGTTTGAAAATGTCAACGTGTGTTTTGATATGAATAAATGTGTTTTGATACCACATCTGTGCAGTCATGTGTTTGAAATTGTGCAATTATGTATTTGGGTACGTATGTTGACTGTGACATGACTATAAAGGTATGAAGTTGACATGTCTGTGAAGGTGAGGGTTTATGTGTGTCTCAGAAACAGGGTTGCCAGTTCATTTTTACAAGTTACATTAATCTCATTTGAATGACAGTAAATTTGCCCAATTCCACCCAACAAGAAAATTTCAACTTTTCAAGCGAAAAATATGTATTTAAAATTTTTTGAGGTAGTGACCCCATGAAATACTTAAATAGTTTTATTTCTTTGATTTTGAAAATTTTTAATTATTAATGTAGGTGAAAATGTGTCGTTTTTGCAAAATACGTTTTATCTTAATTAAAAAGTAGTTACGAGTATGATTAAAGCTTAAAAAGTAGCATCACCAGCGGAGAGGAATATTATAAGGGAAAAAATATTAGTTTTAAAATTGGATCATATTATTTATTACATTGTCATATCACATTTAATTGGTTTTTCTAATGATTGTCGCTAAACTTAATTTTAAATATAATGTTCTAAAATTAACTGCATGTACGACACAATATGTATTTATGTTGGTCACAAAAAAGCAGCACTGACTTTTGACCACTCCCAACCTAAAGTCTAAAATTACTCTACTGCTGACATACTCTTAGTAACATTACTCGCTTCTCAAAGTAAATTTGAAAGAATTAACAAAATAATAACAAAAAATCTTGTATAAAAAAGAAAACTACAAATCAATCTCAATATAAACATCGTTATTTCTTTTTTTAAAATTTCGTCGTAATATCTAAACTGCCTCGAATGTCCCTCGTAACTTGGATCCTTTTGCTCCAGGAAAGTTATGCAGTGCAAATCAAGCTCCTTACCTAAGATAATGACAGGCTATAATGTATCAGTAAAAAATAAATAAATTTTACAGTGTTGCTGTAAGTATTAAATCCCCTATAACCCTCCCCCCTATACCTGTACGTAGACAGATTTTAGAGACATTTTATGAGCGAACTTTTCGTAGATGCCATATAGTATGCCATATAGTTAATTTTAAGAAGTAAAATATTTCAACCAGACTATTTTTCAGACATTCAAACAAAATCTCTGCTTGGTATCGCGTCGTATGTTAGTTTCATAAGCAGAACAACACTTGCATAAAATGTAATAGTTGTAAGTCGAATAGTTACCTTTCTTATTGTATAAAGTGTAGCATAGAACGAAGATCTCTGTGCTTCGCAAACTTGTAGCTAATTGTCGCAAACGTAGCTATTTTGATTTTGCAAATTTTGCAACAAGTCGTTTACTGTAGTTTATAAAATCGAAGTAATTATATAAGATAGTGTGGTCTGACAATGTGTTATGACTCGTTTGTTCGCTTTATTTCATTGGTTTTCACGTTTTCAAAGTTTTCAACGCCTTAATGCAAGTTGTTTTGTTTCCATAGATCGCTTAAGTTTAGTAATATGAATTATTAAAGGGTTTCTCAGGTGTCTTGGATTGTATATAAATTGTAAACGTTCTGCCTTTCTGTAGATCAAGTTGCAATTGTTACGTTATTTATTTTGTAATTTACTTCCGAAGTGAAATTAATAGGATTAAAGTTTACCATGAAATGCCGTAGATTTGTTGTGATATTTTACTAACAAATCAAACTTTTCATAAAATAATTTATTACAAAAAATATATACAATAAACTGTTTCACTAATTTCTAAAATTACTTAACGTTTCTACAATTAACATCAATATTCGATTAGACAATCGTCACAATTTATTTACGTCTCTTTGCTTCAAACCAACGGATTTTCATCAAAAGGATTAATTGAGATCGATCACAAATTTCTAGGCTTTGTGAACATCTTTTCATTTGAAAGCTATCAACCGTTTTTTAAGTTGTCTTTCAAAATATGGTTATACCAACTGAGTATTAATATTTTCTAATTTTGAATATGTTCACACTCTTCATTATGACTAAACAGTATTCAGTTTTAACCAGTCAAACATCTGATCAGACTATGTGAGATCCTCCTGCACAATAAATCTTGTCCGTAGTTGAAGCGTTCGTTAAGTTGTTAAGTACGTGATAACGAACTCCTACAAACAACTTACGATCTGCGTATTTGATAAAAAATCAAATTTTGTAGCTACAGTCAAAATGACTTTGAAACTTTTCTAACTAATATTTTCGTTATTGATTTTCAAATATATTTTATCAACAAACCCATTGGTATTTGATGAAGTGTCATTTGGATTAGCACATGGTCTTTTTGGTCGATCTGTCTTTACCGTGACTGGTTTTTATTTTGGTCATATTTATTTTAACAAAGGGTATAACATAAAATTTAACAAATTATTTCCTAATAAGAACAGACAGTTTGACAACTTCCTCCCTTCACTCTTGTATACAATTCTGCTTCATTTCACAGTAGATGACAGTCACAAGCTGCAGTGATCTCGCTTTCTTATTAGTCACCTTTGATTCACTATTACTACTAATTTATCAGAACATCACATTTTATGTATATATATATATATATATATATATATATATGTATATATATATATATATATATATATATATATATATATATATATATATATATGCTATTTGATCACCGATTCATTTTTAAACATTTCTTTACATAAGTTTGTGTTTTGTAACTAAGCTGCATCGGAAACATATTCAACCTTATACTCATGAGCTCAACAAGGCGTCTTTATCTTACATTGTTTACACGGATTGTTACAGTTTCACTTCTTGAAATACTGTAACCTTTTCAACATATTGATCCATTTACTAATTTAATAAATATAAAAATCCTTCATCTACATGACAGGTTTAGTGATCCGTCACAATATAAGATATCTGAACCATTCAGTATGGTGGGCGGTGATGTGTCTGGCTCACCGACGCCTCCTCAGAAAAAAAAGACAGTTAAAAGACAGATTGCCTTGCTTATAATATTAATGCTACATGTATTACATGTAATACTATTACTGCTACATACCTATTTACAACAATTGCTACAAATACAAAAATAAGAAGATGAATCATGCCAGTTTCTGTTACTAATTTGGGAAAATAATACGTCATATGACAAATTTCAACCAACATATTAGGTAAAAAATTTTACAGTAGTAATTTCCAAATGTTTGTACACTTTGCTCTTGTTTGTACATTTTAGAGCCGACAGGGTTTTCATTGCCAAATCAGAAATATGAAACCAATATATTGGTTGATTATGCAAACTTCTTTTGTTTACATTCTGGTTTTTGGAGAAATTTTCATAATCAACAAGGCTATTGTTAAAACATATAATATCAAAATACTAATTTTAGATTGCGACTTTAATCTAAGAAAAAAAATTTGTCCTAAAGTACAGGTAGCCACGGCGGGATAGAAATCACAGACTTTGTTCATCTCTTGAGAGGTATATTGAAATGGCACAACTATATAAACACATCTTGATTGCAAGAGGGAACATCAGGTGTAAAATTGAAGACACGTGATTCTCTGAACAAATATATTCGAATTTGTTAGAAAAACTTTATCAGTTTGGTTTTCATCAATTTATTTTGCTTCCGAATACTTCCATGCCGGATTTGAAACCACAGGCTTGGTGTAATGCGTACTTGGGATCAGATGTCCCAAGCCCCTGCACCACCAGACCGGCTTCAGGAAGCCAAAAAACATGTTTCAAAACAACAGCCTTGGTGTAACGAGTACTTGGGATCAGATGCCTCAAGACCCTGCATCATCAGACCGGTTTGAGAAGAGAGAAATCCAGACTCATGATAAAAAAAACAGTCTGAATTACGATTCAATTCTCCCGGTGTGTGTCAGGAAAGAGCACGTGTTGTACAGAGGAAGCAGACGTTTTTCTGGAGTGGGGGAGGCAGAAGTAGAAGTTTCTGATTTACAGGCTTGCAGACATTCAGGTCAGGCCGATTTTTCTGATTCAGAACTCTGATCTGGGATACATTACGCGCTGCAGGTGGATTAAGCGGAGCCAAATTTGCAAATTTCATGTTACCGGGTAGCGCGAAAGCTGCGTGTCAGAAGTGCCCAGAGAAACACCCCTTCGGGTATAATCTCCGAAGACAAGTCCCCAGCATTCGCGGTTCTTGTTATTTATGTAGGAGGGGAAAAGAGTAAGGGGGAAAAATCAAGATGCAATTTTTTTGATGGAGTTCTAAATGAATGCAGTTGCTGATGCATTGCAATAGTAGAGGAATGTTTTAGCCTCAAGAGATCAACAAGTACGTGACATCGTGGTGGTGTTCAAGAGGGGGTGAGGAAGGGATCTCTTAAGCAAATGTATATCGGGTTTATAGCATTGCGTTTTGATAGCTTTTTTAAGGGTGTGAAATTCACTAATTTGCAAACGAACCTGTTTTAAGGATAAAATTATTTTTGTATAATGAAATAAAAATTAATTTTACTTGAGAAAAATGGAAGTCCAATTTGAACAAAAATACTGTTATAATAAAAACAAGAACAATATGTACAGCATTTCGTAGTACAGGAAAGATTCGGTAAGAATTTACTCAATGGATTCACAAGCAGCTTTCCTTACTCTGGATTTTTAGCGCATTTCTCACGTGTCTTTGAACTTCCATGTAAACCGTGTGAGGCAGTGGCGCGCTCTGTTCCTTCAACTATTTGTAGTAATTAATAGAAAAAGATGTGAACAAATTTTTGAGACGATACATTGGCCAGGCACGCAAAAGGCGCAATACATATTTTGTATAATAAATGTATACTTGGTAATAATAAAAAATTACCCATTTTGAAATTCTGGTATCTCTCATAAAGTGATGCAAGTTTTTAAACAATTTAAATTTGTAAAACCTGTAATTAGTGAACAGACAATTAGACAAATCAAGGCGCAACAGGGGTAAATATTCACGCCAATGTTCACAAGTTATGTAAACACACTTGTTACTCATATATTACCTTAAATACTTTGTTAAAGAGTATTTCGTATTTTTCACAAATTAATTAAATTTGTGCTGGTCAAGTTTGTAAACGCTACGTAAACTCACACTGGAAGACACTTGAGTTCTGCACATAGCTTTATCTATACTTTACATGGAGAGTTGATAGGCACTTTTCTAATGGTTGTTCGATCTAGAAGGTATTCAACGCGCTGTTGTGTGTGTCTGCGGCAAACCTGCTTAAAACACTGTTCAGGTCCTTTTTGACTAGATGCAAATGTTTTGCAATACTCAGTTTTTCACATTAACTTCTTCTAGACATGTTATTGATGTCCACTTTATACGTCTTAGTAAGCTTTTCTTTTTTTTAATTTTCTGGGTTAGATTTAATTTTATTTTTATGCATTTGGGGTCAGAAATGCTTCCAAATACCCCACGTTTGAAGACCATTCGTGAATTACAAGAAAAATTCTTAAAACTTGTCAATTTTATTTTTGTAGGTTGTGGTTTCTAAATGATAATCTGACGTATTTGTCAGTTACGAGTTCGTAAGCCTATTTGAAACTTTCTTATGCTGGTAAGACATTCCATGTATAGTTACGATAGATATTTTTACATGAACATATCCTTTGTTATTTTTTACGATATAGTAAATAAAGAAAATGGCATAATTTTCTCAATTATGATTGCAAATAATATCCATGCATAAAATAATTGTAAACTAATGTGTAAAACAGTTGGAACCACACCTGAACCCAAAGAGAATCCAAGTAACTAATGGACAAACAGAGTCCAAGCGTTAAACATCGGATTTGGCGACATACCGAAGGGTTGTTGCGGCCACACTGGTTTTTCCTAGAGCAATGTACAATACTTCCGAGCTCCTTTCTCAGAAGACGAGAACAGTTGAGTGTGCGGCAACCTAACCACGGAGGTTAAAGTATTGAAGTCATATCTAGGGAGGTGGCGGTGATCCGTCCGCTAGAAAGTGAGATCTCAAGCCGACTTACACGTTGACTTGCGAGGTATCCCCTCCAGGTGTCTCCACCAGCGAGGCACCGTCCCCAGTCAGGCAGGCTAAACTTCCCATAGCCCAAATAGGGGAAGTGCATGATAAACAAGAGAACTGGGATCGTCGATTTCTCTAGCAAGTTTGGACAGCACTGCACTGAATTTTGACTTCGTTAGGTAGTTCCGCATTTCGGGAAGAGGGGAGTACGTTGTTAACACGAAAGAAGTGCTGCCGACATCCAGAATTAGGGAACGAGTAAAAAAAAGAGGGAGAGGTGGACTTCGCAATCTCTAGAGCATTGTTAGAGACACGTTGCACTGAA